>CM018693.1:62120582-62586962 GCA_009363875.1 Mikania micrantha
CTGGATGTTAGCTTTCTATCCATTATTATAGGCTTTCTAGTTCGTCCAAATGAAGCTCCAAACAGCTGGTATAAAATCAGTGCTCCATTCAGCACCTTCTGAATTAGGACACAGTTTTGACCCATTTAAACTCCGAACCAATGAAACTTGTCTTGATGAAAGTTGTTCCTAACATATTGAATTAGTAGGCTGGAAAGTTTCGTGAGTTAACTTGAACCTTTGCTATGTTAAAAACACAAAAGAACTGGCTGGCAGAATCTGCCAAGTTAGGTAGCCCCTAGCACAGCCACTTCATATCTTCGTAATTGCTATGCATAGCCCCCAAATCGAACCCCAACCCTTCCAATATTTAAACACTGATGTTTTATGAGTTCCTAGAAAAAACTTAGTGCAATTCCTAAGGTGTTAAAGGGTCCTAAACCTGTTGGGAGCATGGTTGTTCGTCGGAACAACAACAGCAACCGATAAGCCCACTTTTGAACTCAATTTTTGCCAATTTTCAGCTACAAATCGATTCCCAACTGACCCAAACATCAATATAACATGTTCCTTAGATTACTAAGTCGATTTGGTGCAAGTTCTATGGGTTTTGATGCTCAAAAATGGACTGAAAAGCTGATGTGTTGAAGCAGCTTACCCCAAAACACTGCAGCCCCAAAAATCATCTCTTTTGGACTCGTTTTTGGTCCGTTTTTGATGATTCAAAGCTTCATATCTTTGTCTAATCACGATCTACAAGTTTCTACAGTTGTTATAGTGTTATCCTAACTGATTTGAAGTGATAAAAACGTTTAAAACTCACCTGGTCGGAACAGTGCAGAAAACCCTCAAATTCAGCCTCTTCTTTTGTAAACTGCGACCGATAGCACTCGTTTCAGCTCAGATCGCAATGTACTTCTGAGAAAGTTATGAAGGTTTGAAGTTGGGAGGTGAGGTGGTGACGGGAGAAACGAATTTGGGGAAGAAGATGGAGTTCTTCGGTGTAAAAGTGTGGGGAAAGGGAAAAGTTAAGGGCTTTTATAGCCCGGGTGTGTTCGGTATCGCTCGGTTTCGTTCAGTGTTCGGGACTTCGCGAAATGAAACGTAACGTTATAAAATTAGAAATTTTCAAAACATTCTAAGGTTGTAATTCTTAAGAGTATTCTAAATATCTTTTTATCACTTTTAAAATTTCGAAAATCGTTTAATTTAATTGTTTAATCGAATCGTATCATTTTCGCGCGTATTCGTACGAATCGTCCCCCGAACGAACACGACGACAACTTTACTTTCCGACATGGTTTTCTAATTATCAGACATCATTCAGAACGTTAAACTCACAGATATATTCATGCGAATCGTCACTCACACGAATACTCAGTCAGTTTAATATTCACATAAAGACATCCGTTATTGTTTTTGTTCTGTACAACCTCACATACGTTTACACATAATAAAATCCTAACTAACATTTTCATAATAGTTCTATGTTGTCAGACATGATTCTGACTGTTAAGCCATGGATTTGAATATGTTTCGTATTGAACATCAATTGAAAATAATACACATGTAATACACATAGTTCGTACCTGATTTACTGTACGCGTTACTGTTCTGACTACCGTTCCGGCATTGATGTTACAGTCTCCCCTTGTTAGAGAAATTTCGTCCCGAAATTTAAGAATCGTTATCAGGTACGGCTTCTTCTGCAAACAGGTGGGGATACTTGGATTTCATGTGATCCTCACGTTCCCAAGTAAACTCAGGTCTGCGCTTTGAATTCCATCGAACCTTGACGATCGGAATACGGCTTCGCTTTAGTTGTTTAACTTCGCGATCCATAATCTCTAAAGGTTCCTCGATAAAATGTAGTTGTTCATCCACTTGAATTTCCTCAATTGTGTATGACAAGTGATTCGTCCGCAAGGCATTTCGTAAGGTTTGAGATGTGAAACACGTTGTGCACACCGCTGAGTTCATCTGGTAATCTCAGCTTATACGCAACAGGACCAATTCGTTGAATGATCTCGAACGGTCCGACGTATCGTGGTGCTAATTTGCCTTTCTTTCCGAAGCGGACTACGTCCTTACATGGGGATACCTTCAACATGACACAGTCTCCCACTTGAAATTCCAACGGTTTGCACCGTTTGTCGGCGTAGCTCTTTTGTCTGCTTCGGGCTGCCTGTAACTTTTGTTGTATCTGGGCGATCTTGTCATTGGTTTCTGGAATAAGTTCTGGCCCAGTTATACGATTGTCTCCAACTTCAGTCCAACAGATCGGTGATCGACATTTCCTACCATACAAAGCCTCGAATGGTACACATCCGATGCTACTTTGATAACTATTGTTGTAGGAGAACTCAATCAGTGGCAAATGAGAATCCCAATTCCCACCGAAGTCTAACACGCAGGTTCTTAACATATCCTCCAGAGTCTGAATAGTACGTTCGCTTTGACTGTCCGTTGTGGATGGTAAGCTGTACTCAGATTTAGCTGCGTCCCTAGAGATTCTGCAACGATTGCCAGAACCTTGATGTGAATCTGCTGTCTCTATCCGAAATAATAGACAATGGCACACCGTGGCGTACCACTATCTCATTAATATACAGTCTTGCCAGTTTATCCATCGTGAGGGTCTCACGCATCGGCAGAGAAATGAGAAGATTTTGTCAAACGGTCGATGATCACCCAAATTGTATCATGCCACTGGAAGTGCGGGGTAGCTTGGTAATGAAGTCCATAGCTATTAGTTCCCACTTCCAAAGTGGAATCTCAGGCTGGTCCAGTAAACCAGACGGTTTCTGGTGTTCCGCCTTTACCTTCGCACACGTAAGACATCGACCGACGTACTCGGCTATGTCTTTCTTCATCGCCGGCCACAATAAAATCCACGCAAGTCTTGGTACATCTTATCAACACCCGGATGAACAGAGTATTTAGTCTTGTGTGCTTCATCGAAGATAAGTTTCCTCAGTTCATCTACCGCCGGAATCCATATACGATCCTGATAGTGGATCATTCCATCAGGCTTAGTATCAAATTGTTTCTCTGCTCCGCAATCGAGTTCTTTCTTCATATTTCCTCTATCAACAGATTCCTGTTGTTCCTGAATAATCTTGTCACGTAAACTCGTCTGCATAGTCATTCCCATTGCTCTGACGCACAAGGGTTTGACCCATTCCTTCCGGCTCAAGGCATCAGCTACAACGTTCGCCTTTCCCGGATGGTACTTGATCACACAATCGTAATCATTCAGAAGTTCAACCCAACGACATTGTTTCATGTTGAGTTCCTTTGGTCAAAAATATGTTGCAGACTCTTGTGATCGGTAAATATGGTACACTTGGTGCCATACAAATAATGTTTCCAAATCTTCAATGCGAAGATTACTGCTCCCAGTTCAAGATCATGAGTAGTGTAGTTCTTCTCATGAACCTTTAACTGTCTTGATACGTAAGCTATAACTTTGTCCCGTTGCATCAATACGCAACCGAGTCCCTGATGGGAGGCATCACAATATACAAAAAAGTCATCACATCCTTCTGGGAGAGATAGAATTGGAGCATCGCATAATTTCTGTTTCATTGTCTGAAAAGCATCTTCTTGTTTCTGCTCCCAGACAAGCGGTTACTTTTCTGAGTTAATTTGGTGAGAGGCAAAGCTATCTTAGAAAAGTTTGAGATAAACCTTCTGTAATAGCCGCCAATCCCAGAAAAGACCGTATCTCCATCGGTGTCTTCGGAGTGTCCCAGTTCTTTATCGCCTCGATCTTGGCAGGATCCACGTGTATTCCCTCGCTGTTGACCACGTGAACCAGAAATTGAACTTCTCTTAGCCAGAATTCACATTTAGAGAACTTGGCATAAAGTTTTTGTTCTTTCAACAGCTCCAAGATCTTCCTGAGGTATTGCTCGTGCTCGGTTTTGCTCTTGGAATAAATCAGTTTGTCATCAATAAAGACAATGACAAACTGATCCAGATACGGCTTGCACACTCGGTTCATGAGGTCCATGAAAACCGATGCTGCATTTGTTAATCCGAAAGGCATCACCATGAATTCGTAATGCCCGTATCTGGTTGGAACGCCGTCTTCGATATGTCTTCTTCTTGTATTCACAACTGATTTCCCTTGATCTACTTATCTAGTTTAGTTATGATCACAACATAGTTCTAACATTCATCTTTCCTATACATCCTAGAACCGAAGTTTTTCTAAACTTAGTGATTCAAGTTCCACGAGATCTAGGTGAGAAGGGACAGCCTACACACTAGCTTAGTGTCTGAATGTCTACGGGCCTTTAGTGCTCTAAGTAGGTAAGGTTCTTTTCCTAACTATAGTAACTAAACTGTAACTAGGAGTCACCCTATCTTTATTTATTTAATTAATACCTATTGACTTAAGGCTTCCTTAGCTCACTATCTCTATTAACTTATTTGCACTGAACTTGTTTACAGTTTCCTTTAGATTTATTGTTTCTAAAACTACCATGGAGCATGCATTTCCAATTAGCACACAAATAAATAATTTAACGTAACAGGATAAAATATGCACACATGTGGGATCACCCCCCTCAAAATCTGCATCAGAGACTGGCAAAGTAACCATTTCCTCAAAATGCGCTCCAACCTACTGAAGATACCCTTACGGGGCATTCTCGTGAAGTGTGTTTGGACATTCCACGCACATAGCAATCCTTGATGTGTCGAGGAAGGGGGTATGTAGAGTTTCCAGGGTTCTGATTATGAGTCGGGGGATTATTACAATCACGACTCCAGTGTCCCTTCCTCCCGCAATTTAGACAATGTTTGCACAGTTTATTCTCAACATGGTGAAGACCGCATGTGGCACATAAAGGAAATTTGCCAGCCTTCTGTTTGCATACTAATTCCATTGATGATCTGCATTGATGATCCCAATGGCCCATCTTACCAAAACAGGTGCATTGCCTGCATGAGGTTTCCGCACGGTGGTGATAGTGGCAGCTAGCGCAAAACGGGGCTTTCCCAGCATAACGTTTACGACTCTCTGTCTCAGGTGCAACGGCCATTTGGCGAAGAGGAATGGCCTCAGTCTAGATCACAGGGTCTCTTGCTTTCTTAGGACGACACCGTTTCCGCTTCTTGCTTGTTTCTCCTCGTACAAATCCTTCGGTTCCTGTGACTGTCTTCGGGCAGCATCGAATGTTCCCATCACCGCTCATGACTTGAGTGATGATTTCAGGGAGCACCGTCATCATCAACTCAGTAACTAGGGTTACGAGTGCAATGACTGTTGAGTCCATCTCCTGCGTAGGAGGAGAGGTGGCGATGGTTGTCTTCTTGGTGACATTCTGCTTATACCCGAAAGAACATCGGTTAGCGAAATGACCAAATGTAAAAGACACAATGCAAACTTAGATCCTATGTTCTCTATATGAGGGTCCCTAGGTTATAGTCTAGGACAAACCGTTTAAATAAGTGACCTATATTTCTCTATAACCATGGCTCTGATACCAATCTGTCACACCCCGAGCCGGCGGGGTTGGATTGGAATCCCCGTCGGGCGGAAGATTCCCGGGGCGCGATATCGTGAGTGATAATCAAAGTGATCAGATTGTTTACATTGCACATGATATAAATGAGAAATGCTAAATAGATTAGAATTAGAAAGTTAAATTACATCCGCATCGTTCATAATTTAACAATGTAAATCTATCATAAACATCATAAGATTTCTATCTTGTAACTGCACAAGATATACAAAATAATTGTATAATGATGTTCCAAAAGTATGCAGGTCCAAAAATACTAAGTCCTCTATCTGAAGTCCTAGTCCAAAAGCGTAAGCTTCTTAATTGACCTGCTCGTCACCTGAGAAGTCATGCAAAAATAAAGTCAACACATGGTTGTTGAGTTCATATAGTTTAGTGTTTGAAAATAATTTGTAAACCTTTTTCGGTAAAAACCCTAACCTCATTAACATCACATGTATTATCCAAATCGGTATGCTTATATATAGGGCATAACCCTGAGTCTAGCCTACAACCCGCCCAGACGCCGTCCCACCACATACTAATCCGCATATGACACTGTTGTTAATGATAGTTAAGCATCTTTACCCACCATACACTTCCATTCCACCATAGTTCTAATGTACATTCAAAACATTTGTTAAACCCTCGGGTAACAGCCTTAATCTCATTAACATCACATGTATCATCCAGATCGGTATGCTTATATATAGAGCATACCCCTGAGTCGAGCCTACAACCCGCCCAGACGCCGTCCCACCACATACTAATCCGCATAGGACATTGGTGTTAATGATAATTAAGCATTTTACCCTACCGGTAACCATTATTAGTTCATCAGTTCTTTGTTCCTGTAAATACAACAATTTGGAATCTATGTTGATTCCTTAAGTTCATCACAATTATGATCAACCACAGTATATGTAGAAACAGTTATAAATGCTTAATTAAATAAATAAATAAAAATTTAATAAAATCTAAGTCCTAATGATTGGGCCTTGGTCAACTCCAGTGGACTAGTCTATCAATCAAGGTTCTTAGTAGTTAGGGGATTCTGTAAATATCATCAAACATATGACCTACAAATCAAACGGTCTAGCTAGGACTTCTTGAAATGTAGGATTTTTGTTTCGTACTTGATTCGTTTTGTTTCGTCCCTTGTTTCGTACAGTTTCGTTGGCATATGTTATCTTTCATATTTCCCAGACTTTCCTCTGAAAATGATTTGTTGATTCGTTGAACTCACACACTTGTTTCGTCAAAGTAGTTTCGTTTGATTCGTTGAACTCACACACTTGTTTCATCAAAATCGTTTCGTTTGATTCGTTGAACTCACACACTTGTTTCATCAAAATCGTTTCGTTTAATTCGTTGAACTCCCACACTTGTTTCGTCAAAATAGTTTCGTTTGATTCGTTGAAATGTTTAGTTTAACTCAATTACCCACTTAAATCATAAGTAGATAACCTTAGTAAAACCTACATAGAATTAACCTAGACATGATCTAGGATGTCATCCATACGTGCAAAACATATAGAATTTAAAAGCATTTAAGTAAACAATTTAAATAAAACAGTTTACACATGCTTCTCAGCCCCGCGTTTTAAAACAAAAATGTTTAGAAAAGGGGCAAGGAACTCACCTGTGTTGTTATGTAAATGATCTATCACAAAATGCGCGCTCGTTCTGTAGCTTAGGTTTCTTCAGTTCCTGAGTTGTTTTAAAAGAGTTCGAATATAATAAGTATACGTATTAGTTCTTCGTATCTAAAGTTTGGTCTCTGTGTGCAACTAAGTGTCCTAGATTGCTATTATGTTTCTAAGACTTAGTCTAGCTAATCCAAATTAATTACCCATTTCTGACCCATTTCCCATAATTAGTCACAATAAGTTCTTTATTAATAAGTCTTTCTTTAAATTCATTTTATGTTGCATACCCTCTATGAATCCCTTATAAGTTAGTTAATAACAAGTTACTTTTAAATTTTACAAAAATCGGGCAGAGTTTCCTTTGTTTTTAGTCCAAATTCAGACAATTTATATTGTCTATTTTACAACCAAATCCCAATCAATTATAATAAAACTAACTTTCATAACTATATAAACTTTAAACAAAACCAATGACATTTATGAAAATATAACAATTAGCTATTAATTAAAGTCATTCTATTTGAATATTTTCAGTTGTTTAACCATGCCATGAATTTGCTATGGGTTGCGTGTTGACAACATAAGGTCAAACAACCCATACTTAGTTCGTCTCATTGTATTCCCATTGACTTCATAAAACCCATGTTTATATGTTTGAAAAGTGTAAGATATCTTTTATATTGAAAATCCTTGGTATTGATATGTTGGAATTAACACCCCATATGGTCACTTTGAACCATTATCGGTTTTAACATATTAATCTCATGGTTTTACTTAACAAATTCAAGGGTTATAATACCAATTGGTTATTAAAACATATGTTTATAGATTGGAAGAGTTTAGAAAGCTTTTGTGTTAAAGAAAACTTGGTATTGGTGGCATTCCAAATCGGTTAACACCAATGCAACCCAACTTAAACAAAAATAACTATATGACCATTCAGCTAGGGTGATTCAGGTTCTTGTGGTCATAACTTGATTATAAGAACTCCAAATCAAGCAAAATAAAGATTCATGATCAAGTTCTGGATGTAACCTTTCTATCCATTATTTATAGGCTTTCTAATTCGTCCAAATGAGGCTCCAAACAGCTGGTATAAAATCAGTGCTCCATTCAGCACCTTCTGAATTAGGACACTGTTTTGACCCATTTAAAGTCCGAATCAATGATACTTGTCTTGATGAAAGTTGTTCCTAACATATTGAATTAGTAGGCTGGAAATTTTCGTGAGTTAACTTGAACGTTTGCTATGTTAAAAACACAAAAGAACTAGCTGGCAAAATCTGCCAAGTTAGGTAGCCCCTAGCACAGCCACTTCATGTCTTCGTAATTGCTATGCACAGCCCCCAAATCGATCCCCAACCCTTCCAATCTTTAAAAACTGATGTTTCATGAGTTCCTAGACAAAATTAGCGCAATTCCTAAGGCGTTAAAGGGTCCTAAACCTGCTGGGACCATGGTCGTTCGTCGGAACAGCAGCAGAAACCAAACAACCCACTTTTGAACTCGATTTTTGCCAATTTTTAGCTACAAATCGATTCCCAACTGACCCAAACATCAATATAACACGTTCCTTAGATACCTAAGTCGATTTGGTGCAAGTTCTAGGGGTTTTGATGCTCAAAAACGGACTGAAAAGCTGATGTGTTCGAGCAGCTTACCCCAAAACACTGCAGCCCCAAAAATCATCTCGTTTGGGCTCGTTTTTGGTCCGTTTTTGATGATTCAAAGCTTCATATATTTGTCTAATCACGATATACAAGTTTCTACAGTTGTTATAGTGTTATCCTAACTGATTTGAAGTGATAAAAACGTTTAAAACTCACCTGGTCGGAACAGTGCAGAATACCCTCAAATTCAGCCTCTTCTTTTGTAAATTGCGACCGATAGCACTCGTTTCAGCTCCGATATCCTGTACTTCTGTGTTCCACTCGTTCTCACGGTCGTTTCAAGTACTAGAACGTCGAATTTGGTGGAGAAATGAGAAAGTTATGAAGGTTTGAAGTTGGGAGGTGAGGTGGTGACGGGAGAAACGAATTTGGGGAAGAAGATGGAGTTCATGGGTGTAAAAGTGAGGGAAAAGGGAAAAGTTAAGGGCTTTTATAGCCCAGGTGTGTTCGGATGTGTTCGGTATCGCTCGGTTTCGCGTAAACACGTCGTTTTCGGGACTTCGCGAAATGAAACGTAACGTTATAAAATTAGAAATTTTCTAAACATTCTAAGGTTGTAATTCTTAAGAGTATTCTAAATATCTTTTTATCACTTTTAAAATTTCGAAAATCATTTAATTTAATTTTTTAATCGAATTGTATCGTTTTCGCGCGTATTCGTACGAATCGTCACCCGAACGAACACGACGACAACTTTACTTTCCGACATGGTTTTCTAATTATCAGACATCGTTCAGAACTTTAAACTCACAGATATATTCGTGCGAATCGTCACTCACACAAATACTCAGTCAGTTTAATATTCACATAAAGACATCCGTAATTGTTTTTGTTCTGTACAACCTCACATACGTTTACACATAATAAAATCCTAACTAACATTTTCATAATAGTTCTATGTTGTCAGACATGATTCTGACTGTTAAGCCATGGATTTGAAATATGTTTCGTATTGAACATCAATTGAAAATAATACACATGTAATGCACATAGTTCGTACCTGATTTACTGTACGCGTTACTGTTCTGACTACCGTTCCGGCACTGATGTTACATATGACCCCTACTTTGAATACAACCTGTTTCATGTACAACCCATGTTTCGAATAGGAACTACTTCGAATACACCTACTGTTTCGAATACATCTGTTATTTCGAAAACACTTGGACTTTCGAGAACACCCTAATCTTCGTGAACACCTTTGGACTTAGAAAATTTTTGATTTCTGAAAATTTTCTCTAACTCCTCTGCTATTGACCTTGAATTTTTGACTGACTTAATCTGTTTTGTTTTCAGATGGCTGACTTACGCTTTGTCTCGGATCACCACATGTCAGCATATCTTGGCGATCCACCTGAGAAGCATTCAGAGTTCAAATGTATGGTTGACGGACTGATTCTATCACCAGTCAACTATGCTATCATGGAGCATCCCACCATTGTTTCTGACTTCATTGAAGGATTCTGGAGAACGGTTACAGAACACATCGATGCCAATTTAACTTTTAGCATCATTGGGAAGGTTCAAGGCCAGCCGATCATCATCACAGAACAAATTTTGCGAGAGTGCCTGCAATTTGGAGATAAAGCTACAGATCCAGTCAAGTTGGATCAAGGACTGGTCAACCGTACCGTTTATCAGATGGGACACGAGGGCGCTTATCCTCCTACCGAGAATAAGCTCCTACACCCTTACTGGAGATATTTGGCACATGTTGTCACTCAGTGCCTGTCTGAAAGAAAAGAGGTTACGATGTGCGGAATCAGACATTGAGCTCATGCTTGGTAGCCTTAGCACTTGGAATGGACTTCAACTTCTCAAAGATGATATTCCTAGACATGCATGCCAACATCAATGGGAGAAGGAAGGAAAGATTTCTAGCATTTCCTTGCTTCTTGCAGATTGTGATCAATAAAAGGCATCCAACTCTGGTTCCTACTCTTGGTACTCTGGGAATCAAGAGAATGAGAGATGACATCTTAGGCTACATGAAGATGAACTAGAGAGGAAAGAAGCAGTACACGGGGGAACGTCCATTGATAAAGTTTGGAAGATTTGTGGGTGATCGTATGGATAAAGATGAACCAGGAACCCCAGTAGCCATCGTTGCTGAAGAAGATGATGTTCAAGCTACAAGTACAAGCATAAGGGCTGATGAAGCAGCAAAAGACACTATCTCTGAGTCATCCTCCTCATCTAGTGAGGACATTGTAGCTGAGAAACCTCCTCCAACCAGGGCAGAAAGAGAAGAAGCCCAAGATGTTGATTACACTCCTACTCCTGAGTCATCACTGAAAAAGAAAAGACTGAAGATGATGTCCAAACGGACTAAGGATCCGAGACTACAGAAGAAGTTCTCTGAGTCTTCATCCTCTGCGGCTGCATCGATTCCACCATCTCCACCACCCGTGTTGCCCACTCCACAGCCCACTCCACATCCCACTCCACCATCACAAACCGACATTCAATCCAAGCCACCTACACAATCCAAGCCACCCTCAAAACCACCAAAACCACAACAACCACCCACTAAACCCGTTAAACCTAAACTCACCATTAAAATTCCCTCTCGTCCCCCACTACCACCTTTTACCACTCAAACCACATCATCTCCCTCACACACTCTCATTCCTCACACTAAGACTTCAGTATCACCTCCACACTCTAAAGGGGACAAGGGAAACTCGCCCTTGCATGCAGAATCACCATACGAGCCAGAAAAGGTACCCGTCAACCTTGAAAGTCTACAGGACAGAGTGTTCCTACTTGAGCAAGAATCAACAGCTAAGGATGAAGTTATCCATAGAATGCAAGAAGGGATGCTTAAAGTGCGCAACCAACTGTCTGAGTTCACTGGGCAAATTAAGGCGCATTGGAAATTCATCAGATTTCTTTCGATATAGAATTACGAGATGCGCAAGGAGATCAATGAACTGAAGGGAATCAAGACCTTAGAAACTGAAGATGATGATGACAAGGATGATGACAAGGGTGAGGATGACAGTGATGACGATGATGATGATGATGATGATGATGATGATGATGATGATGATGATGATGATGATGATGATGATGATGATGATGATGGTAATGATAGGAAAGGCAAAGACTCCTCAGATTAGAAAGATGATGACCTCAAGGGGGTGACACAGGAAATCCATCTTCTTCAAGCAAGCCTTCAAGTGACTATGATGATTTCTTTGGAGACATTCCTGATGATATAATTTTCGGTGACAGTGTTCAAGGAGCTAAAAAAGAGAAGGCTGGTTTTGATGACTTATTCACAGATTTGCCCGATGACTTTCAGTTTGAAGGACTTAGTGAAGAGCTCAGTGGAGCTAGTCTTGGAGATTTATTTCCTGACATTTCTATGGATTCAGTTTTTGATGCTGTCTGTGATCAGGAGAGAGTCAAATCATCCTCAAAGGTTCCTAACAAGGAAGAACCAGAGAACGTGGTAATCGCTGACGTGACCAAGGATCCTTATGTCGATTACTTGTATGATCACAAGTACATTAGTCAAGAGGGTCAGGAGATTCCACCATTAGGGATAGTCATCAACAGTTGGTTCAAGAAACAGAGAGATTGGACCCCGGCGCCTCTTGAAGTCAAACGCACTTGGCTAGGAGAGACGAACTTGGAACTTCCAGAGCACACATTCATTTCTGATGACCGATCATTCTTTTCTGTACGCAATGATACGTCTAATATATGATGCTGGCTATACGACAAAGAAAGAAATATTTACGTTGTCAAGAATATGAACGGTAAAGTGGAGTATTACATGAAGCCGCAGGATTTCTTCACTATGCCAAAGTTTGATCTGCGAAGCATCAACAATGTTATGTTCTTCAACCCTTCAAAGGACAATCAAGCTTATCTGTTTGCCAAGTTTTTGAAAGATCAATGCGAAAAAGATTTTCCAGTGATGCGGACTGCAAAGGGAAGGCGTTTCGTTTCAAAGTGCATCATTGATCCAATAACTAAGAAGCCTTGGGTGTACTATAAGTATCCTCCTCCACACACTGAAGAGGCTATTCCAGTGTCTCCCAGAGCTCCTGACAACTCATTTGCAAACTTCATGTCTTGGTGTTCTGATGAGAAGACTCTCTCAGCCGTCATCTTGAGGAATAAAGACGACATCAACGATATAGAGATGATCTTGGACCCGATGGATCTACTTAAGTTTGGGAAAGAAGATATGATGCGACTGCACAAGTCTCCCATCAAGGTGTATGGTGGATGGGATGAAGAGGCTAAGCCCTATACATGCACGGTTGCATATGCCATCGAGCTAAAGCTTTATGCAGGAGCTGGACCACATTCAGTCACTCTTCCTATCGGTTGACTTCGCCAGTCTAGGGGGAGTTTGTAGAGTCTATTTCACAATGAAGACTGACAAAGCCAACCATAGAAGATCTGAAGTCCATATTTTGATTAGATTTTGGTGATTTTCGATTACATGTAGTTCGTGTATATATGTAGTTCGAGTACTCGAAGTTGTTTTGTATTGAACTTCGAGTACACCTAGACTTAGGATAAATAGACGTATTTTGTACTAGTTTAGGGTTGGATTCCCGAGGTGTGCTCTCAAGATGTATTGAGGCACATTTTCGAATACACTACTTAATACAATCAAAGTTTTGATCTTTCTTGTTGTTCTACTTATTTCTTTGACTCTATTATGGATTCCGCACATTATAGAGTTACTTGATGTTGATTGGAGACATAAAGCTCAGATCTTGATCTAATTTGGGACTTACATCCTTAAGCCACAATCACAAATTTATCTAAGTACGGCCTGCATACACGGTTCATGAGGTCCATGAAGTCCGCAGGTGCATTGGTAAGGCCGAAGGGCATTACCAGAATCTCATAATGGCCATATCTTGTTTTGAAAGCTGTCTTGGGAATATCATCTTCATGTACACGAAGCTGATGATACCCAGACCTAAGATCGATCTTCAAAAACCATACCGAACCTTGCAATTGATCGAAAAGATCATCGATGCGCGGCCAATGATATCGATTCTTAATGGTCAGCTTATTCAATTCGTGGTAATCTATGCACATTCGGAATTACCCGTCCTTCTTCTAGACAAACAGAACCGGTGCACCCCATGGTGAATGACTCAAGCGAATGAACCCCTTTTCAGATAGTTCTTGTAGTTGGCTCGCCAATTCTTGTAACTCCGAAGGCGCAAGTCGGTAGGGAGCTTTGGCGACTGATTTCACACCAGGCACTAGGTCAATGCGAAATTCTACTTGACGCTCTGGTGGAATCCCTGCCAAGTCGTCTGGAAATACTTTAGGAAAATCTCTTATCACAGAAACGTCTTCAATGCTCTCCTCTTTCTCCTTTCCTCCACTACGTGTGCTAAAAATGCTATGTATTTCTTCCTAAGGTACTTATGGGCTTCGGTACAGGACATCAGCTTAAGACCTTTACTAGGAGTTTCCCCGAAAACTCTTAGAATTTCACCCGAAGGTAAGGGAATACAAATGTATTTCTCATAACAAATAATTTTCGCTTTGTAGGTAGCTAACCAATCCATACCGATGATAACATCAAAGCTACCAAGATGCATAGGTATAAGATCAATTGGGAAAATGTGATCATTTAATTTCACATCACATCCAACAATAACAGTGTCAATATCAATAGTATTACCATCTGCCACCTCTACGTTGAACAGTTTGTCTAATTTAGTACGTGTTCTACCAAGCATACATTTAAAATCATGTGAAACAAAACTCCTATCAGCACCAGAATCAAACAAGACAGATGCATAAGAGTTATTAATCAGAAACGTACTATTGACGACATCTTGGTTGGCTTGAGCTGCTGGAGCATTTAGTTGAATTGCTCTGCCTCTTGCCATCCTTTGATTGTTCCGTGCCAATATTGGGCACTGGTTTCAGAAATGACCCACATCACCGCACTCATAACAGGCTCTTGCCTGTGCAGGTACTTGGCGAACGGGTACAACTTGAAGTGGTTGTGCATGCGGAGCAGTCAGTGCAAGCGGTGTCGGTTGCATCCATTGTGCTTGCGGTGCACTCCGACACACATTAGCAAAATGAACATACTTGCCACAGTTGTTGCAGACGCGACATGGCAAGTTGGGTGCATGGTGATATCTGCAGGCATTACATTGGGGAGTGACCCCAACATAATTTCTGGTGTTAGAGTTGCTTGATGATTGTTGAGCATCAGGAGTAGTAACAGCGAAACTTCTGGTCATTCGCTTCCATTTAATAACTTAATTTTGTTTAACAAAATGGTTTTTATTAAATTTGTCTTATAAAATGATTTTATTTATTTTCGTTTAATTATCTGTTTACTATAACGATTTCATTCAATTTCGTTAAGGTTGTAATTCCTAATAAACGTTTTTGAATTCTTTTTCTTAATTTAACATCGTTCGATATTATTTTGGTTATCTCATCGAAACGCGTTACTCACGTACGAATTCGTAAAGATTGTCACCTTTTCGAATCCCTCGTTCATATCGTATTTCGATTCGATTTACAATCTATGGAATATCCTTTCAGTATATTATTCCTAATAATTCTATTCATGTGAATCGTCACCCACACAAATACATTATTAGGTTAATACTTCCGAAATGACATTCTCGTTTTGATTATATTCGTGACCTCACCTTCGTGTAATTATTCTCAATATTATTCTCGTTATTTTCATTTATCATGTTTATCAATTATCAGTTTCCCATTCCAAACCCCACTAAATTACATCACTGACACATCCATGATAGATCGAAATAAGTTTATGTATAGGGCATACGTAGGAGTCGGTCGCAACCGATCCAGCCATGTCCCACCACCATTTCGATAAACCATAACAATGTGTCCTTGACTATATTTAGTGACCAACCAATAACCTTCCACTATTCAAACTAGACTAATTTCATTTCATAATTAATTCAACTGTAATAAACCTTGTGGTTCAGTCTGGTTATATTTCAAACCAACTTCCCCATGGTTTATACATTATAAATTTATATGTTCTTATCAATGTATACCAGTGATAATACTACCAAATAAATCATAAAATTATCAAATTATTATATCAGGTTTTATCAGTACAATTAAATATGTACGGACATACCTGAAATACAGTGATGTTACATAAATGAGGGTGCGCAACTCTTCTGACTTTGGAATCCACATGCATCCGTTGAAGTAAAGAACTCCATCAGACCGGGGTTCCAGTTTACCTTCAGCTCCACAGTCTAGCTCTTACTTTAGCTGGTCGTTTATCACAACTTCTTGTTCCACAATACGAATCAAATATTTCAGATTGGTTATGTGGTGATATGCATGGCTGTAACGCTTAAGGGTGTGATTGGTTCCTTGCGACTAAGAGCATCTGCCACCACATTTGCTTTACCCGGATGTTAGCGAATCTCACAGTCATAATCGGTTAATAGCTCCACCCAAGGTCTATGTCGCATGTTGAGCTCCATTTGATTGAGAATGTGTGGTAGGCTCTTAGGGTCTGTGTATATGACACATTTGGTACCATACAAGTAGTGTCTCCAAATCTTTTGTGCAAAGACCACAGCTCCTAACTCGAGATCACGAGTAGTGTAATTTTTCTCATGAACCTTGAGCTATCTGGAAGCATACACAATGGCATTGTCTCATTGCATAAGTACACAACCGAGACCAAGGTTTTGAAGCATCACAGACCATTGTTGCCCTCTAGTTGGCTGAGAATAGGGGAATTGCATAACTTCTGTTTAAGAATTTGAAATGCATCTTCTTGATTCTGTCCCCATATGAATACTTGACTTTTCTGGGTTAATCTTTGAGAAGTTCGCGATGAACCCTCGATAATAGCCCGCGAAACCTAGAAATGAATCAATTTCTATTGGGGTTGAAGGGGTAGTCCACTATCACACCCCAGGCCGGCGGGAACGGATCGTGTTTTCCCGTCGGGCGGAATGTTCCCGGGGCGCGATATCATTGAGTTAATAATCAAATGATCAGATTGTTTACATAGCACATGAGATATAAATGAGAAATGCTAATCATGACATGAAATAGAATTAAAAAGTTAAATTACATTGTTCATCATAATTTAACTAAGTAAATCTAATCAAAAAGAATCAATGAGTTTATATCTTGATCTGTACAAGATATACAAAAGTGATTCAATGTTCTGTCATATCAAAAGTATGCAATCAAAAGAAAGCTAGGTCTTCTATGAGTCCACTAGCTTATCATTTGCATATAGTATCTACACCTGTTCGTCACCTGAGAAGACAAGTAATTTAAACAAAGTCAACACTAGGTTGGTGAGTTCATAAGTAAGCAAATTGAAAACCATTAAACTGATCATGCACACATTCACAATGATATAATTGTTGCTTGTATACTTGTTTGCCTGTTCCACCCAATGGCCTCTCCTTAGTTATATGTACAAGTAGTATATCACCTAACTGAGTATGCTTATATATAGGGAATCACGAAAGGGTCAAGGCCAGACGCTATCCCACCACATACTCAACCAAGTTCCACACCACTTGCGATACAACTAAAGATATCCATTTTCCAACTATCCGAATTGTCTGCTGTGTAATCATATGTAGAATAATAATATAGTAAGAGGGGTTTAGTTATCAAACCGAAGTATGGATAAACCCTCGTTGAATTAAGGAATTTAGATTATTTAAATCTGATCCTTGTATTATTCTATTACTTGTGAGGTTAACTTTTATGTTACACTTTTAATTTAATTAAAAGTATTAGTTAACTGTTCATCATATGTCTCCAAATGTAGCGTATAGAATCCGAATGGAATCCATTTTAATCCTCACGTAATCAGATTAAAATGCATTTCATTCTCTCCTATCCCGCCGTGTGATCCCAAAGTTTCCGTGTGGGATTGTATCATGTGATTAACAAAGTTGAATAAGAACTTGTCTTATTACATTATGATAATCGGGTGTAAATGACAAGAATCCCATGAAGTTACGTTATCATGATCATCATTTACTGAATTCCATGTGATCCCAAAGTATCCGTGTGGGATTGTTCTCGTGTACTTAACAAAGTCAAATAAGAATTTGTCTTATTACATTATGTTAATTATGTGTAAATGATAAGAATCCCATGAAGTTACGTTATCATGATCATCATTTACTGTAAATGATAAGAATCCCATGAAGTTACGTTATCATGATCATCATTTACTGAATTCCATGTGATCCCAAAGTATCCGTGTGGGATTGTTCTCGTGTACTTAACAAGGTCGAATAAGAACTTGTCTTATCACATTATGTTAATTATGTATAAATGATAAGAATCCCATGAAGTTACGTTATCATGATCATCATTTATTGTAAATGATAAGAATCCCATGAAGTTACGTTATCATGATCATCATTTACTGAATCCATGTGTTCCCAAAGTATCCATGTGGGATTGTTCTCGTTATATGATTAAATGTAAATTGTCTAAGTACTTGATCATCTGGAAATAACTAAGTGTTATAAGTTATAATCTTATAACTAAGTTATTATAATGTATTGATGATTAGGAAATTATCTTATCATAATCATATGAGTTTCCCTGTTATCTCATAATCATACAAGCATGCATACAATGATATATGATAATAAGCAATTTAATATTATCAAATCAAAGTATAAATAACATGTTAAGCAAACTTTTAAATAAATAAAAGCAAACATGTTTCTCAGCCCCGAGAGTTAAAATCAGTAAAGATTTAAAGTAAAAAGGGGCATATGAACTCACCTTGTAGTTGTTGTGTTGACTTAGCTTAAACGAAAGAATGCACGCGCTCTGAGTTGTAATTGAGTTTGTTTTCACGATCCTGTATTGATTTCACGTTGTTTGTAAGTTGTCACATAATTATAATAATTCGTGCGTGTGTATGTGTTAGCCCTCACAATCGACTACCACTTATTGGTCTTGGTCCTCGTTCGGCCCCAGTTATATTGTTATTGTTCATCATTACTTTAGGGTTTTTACATGTTGTTCTCAATTTAATTATTTCTTGAAATCTCATCATTTTGCCATAATGTGGTCATTGTTTCTATGTGAAGATTAAGGAGTAACCCAAGAGTACACTTAGGCAACAACTCAAGTGAAGACTTGATGTCATGATTTGTAACTTTACATTAACCTAACCCACCACTTTTGTAACAAAATGAATTTATTATACACAATCATGCTTGTATTTATAAATATTGATTTGGTTTATTAGGTTTCATCCTCGACCGTATGAACCACACCACATTAATTTAGTGGGCCAAATATATTGGCTAATTGACTCGACTTGGGCCAAAGTAGTCATATGAGTCTAAAATGATGTTATTAGGTCCAATAACCACTGTGGGCCGAAGTGGGCCTTGAGTCTAGTTTGTAAAGATGTTGGGCCTGGATGTGGTAATGTGGGCCTATCCGTGGGCCTAATCAGTTATGTGTGTGGACCAAGCTAACTGTAATGGGCCTAAACAGAAATCTGAGCCCAATAAATCATTCTGGGCCACAACAGTGGAAGTGGGCTGCATAAGGGCTGTAAGGGTCGTATGGGCCACTGTTGGGCCGAACCATATACATTGGGCCTGAACATAAACGGCTGGAGCATCAAGCCGTGTAGATGGGGGGGGGGCGAAGGAAATGTTATTGGGCCAAGGAGGTGTCGTTGGGTGTTACTATTGGGCCTCATGTTGACCACTGATTAATTCCTTTGGTTGAATGAAATGTTGTGCATCGGCTGAACCAAAAAAAAAAGGGGTGGCCGAATGAAATATTATTGGCAGAATAGGGCATGGTGGTTCTCCGAATGAGAAAACTACCCACCGAATGAGCTGTGTTTTGTGGGTTGCCCGAATGAGATTTGTCGAATGTGTTTGAGGCTGAGGCGAAAGAGGTGGCCGGCGTATAAGGGCTCCATAGTCAACGAATGAGAGTGTTGACCGGCCATTCGGCCGACTGTCTGGCAAGCCACATTCGACACTAGGCCAGGTTCATTCGATGACCTGAGGTTCCTCATTCGGCCGTAGCCATAGCTGGGATTAGAGCCGTCCCCAAAGTAAGTCTCCCGGTTGGTTTTTCGAAGGTAGTGAGTGTTAGGACTAGTTCTAGTGGTCGTGGTTTGCAAGATCTGAAGGTGATGAACCGGTTAAAATGGGTAGTCGACTAAGGGTTTGAAAAACCCTAGTTTTCGTGTTAAAAACAGCCTCATACCTTAATTTCAGATGGATTTCTTTCTAGATCGGTTGTACTTTCGTGTAGAGGGTGATGAGAGCTTCGTGTAGGTTCAAAAATGGAAGGATTTGGTGGAGAAATGAAGAAGTTATGGAAGAAAGAAGCTTGAAAATGGAGGGTTTTTCTCAAAACCGGGAATGGGGATTTTGGGGAAGAAGATGAAGTGGAAAAGTGAGAAAGGGAGTCTCATTCATGGTATTTATACCACGAGTGAGTTCGGGTTCGTTTTTGTTGCTCGGTTCGCGTTTTCGTTACGTTTCCGGAAAATTTCGCGTAATTTAAATGGATTTAAATAAAAGAATTTAATTTAATTAATTTGATGAGTTTCAAAATTGTAAAATATTATTTATTTGACTTTATTAAATTATGTTCGTTCGTGACGTGTTTTCGTTGTCGTTTCGTCAGATCGCGTAACCTTCGCGCGTAATTCGTTCGAATCGTCACCCGAACGAATACGACGATGGTTTTGCTTTCTGACTTTTGTTTTCTACTTTTCAGTCATTATTTCAGAACTCTAAACTCACAGATATGTTTGTGTGAATCGTCACTCACGCAAACACACTGTCAGTTCGTCGTTCTGAAATAACACTGCGTTATGTTTTAATTGTGTTTCCTCACTGTCGGACTCAACTATACTTTCTGTTTTCACATTGTTTTTGTATCGACTTGTCGGTCATCTGATTCCTGTCATCTGTGGACATCAGATCGCAACCGATATGTTTTCTGAATATCGTTTGAATACCGTTGTTTCTCATGATTTGTTGTGTTAATTGTAATTAAGTTTTCACTTAATAAACACAACTAATGTTTCAAATGTACGTTGTACTTGATGTATTTAAGTTTATACGAAAATACGTACAACGATTTCTTGTACTTAGGATTCTGTTAATACAAGTACTGTTTAAACTCACGTATGTACACATAGTATAAGGTGAAAGTACACATACCGTACGGACTTGCCGGACGATCTGGTACTTGCTGTTACATCCACTTTGCTGGATCTACATGTATCCCATCCTTGTTGATGACATGCCCTAAGAAATGAACCTCATTTATCCAAAATTCACATTTTGAGAATTTAGCATAAAGTTGTTTAGCTCTTAGCAATTCTAAGATATGTCTAAGATGACTCATATGTTCTCGTTCTGTCTTAGAATAGATCAATATATCATCAATGAAAAATATAACAAACTGATTCAAATAGGGCATGCAAACTCAATTCATAAGGTCCATGAACACTACTGGTGCATTACTGGCATAACCACAAACTCAGAGTGACCTTATCGAGTCCTAAATGCAGTCTTTGGAATATCCTCATCATTTACACTCAACTGATAATACCCAAATCGCAGATCAATCTTAGAGAAGCAAGTTGTTCCCTGTAGTTGATCGAACAAATCATCGATCCTGGGCGGAGGATATCGGTTCCTAATTGTTAGCTTGTTTAGCTCCGAGTAATCGATGCACATTTTGAACAAACCGTCTTTCTTTTTGACAAAGTGAACCAGTGCTCCCCAAGGTGAGTAGCTCGGTTTAATAAACCCTTTGTCCGAAAGCTCTTGAAGTTGACTAGACTGTTCCTACATCTCGGATGGTGCTAATCGGTGTGTATACTTCGCCACCAGATTCACTCCAGGGACGAGATCTATTCTAAACTCCACTTGCCAGACCAAGGGTAGTCCTGGCAAGTCCTATGGGAATACTTCCCGATATTCTCTAATGACCGGTACGTCATTAACCGTTTGTTTCTCTGGCTTCTTCTCTACCATATGAGCCAGAATGGCGTGGTACTGTTTCCTCATATACTTCTGGGCCTTGATGCATGATACTAATTTCAGTTCGCGACATGGCTTTTTTCCATACACTCATAACGTTTCAACGGACGGTAAGAAGAGTTTAGAGGAATTTCTCCGAACATACGATTTCAACGTTATGTTTAAACAACCAATCCATTCCGATAACGACTTCAAAACTTCCAAGAGTCACAGGAATGAGACCAATGGTGAACGAGTGATCATTTAGGATGAGTTCAGAATTACGAAGTATTTAATTCACAAGTATGGTCTTACCATCAGCTACTTCTACCGTATATAGGGTACCAAGTATAGATGGTGGTATATTAAATAGAGATTCAATATTGGCAGAGACAAAACTTTTTTCTACACCAGTATAAAATAATATGGAAATATAATGATTGTTGATGAGAAATGTACCAAGGATGAATGCATTTTGTCACGTGCTTCATTGACTTCAATGTTAAATGCACGAGCAGTAGCATCAGCAGCATTGTTGTAATTGAGATGAGGACACTGATTTCTGAAATGTCCTTCTTCCTCGCAGTTCTAGCAAGCTCTCCACCAGTGATGGCAGTAATCATCGCGATTGTAGTGGCATCAAGGTTTGTGGCATAGCAAGTTGCCACCAAGTGCATGTACCTAGCACACTTTGTACACTGTCAGCATGGAAGGTTAGAGAAATGATGTTGTTGGCACTTGCAGCAAAGAGGATGTGTCCCAGTAATGGCCTTATTGGGATTGGCAGCTTGAGGGGCAGTGCTGACCGGTGTGGCTTGGATAGGGGCAGCTACAGTCATCGCTGCATAGTTCTTTATGGTTTGCTCATTCTTCTTCTTGGGTTATTGTTCGGGCTTCTTATTTTCTTTAGTCTTAGCCCCCTTGAATCCTTTTCTATGGACTAGGCCAGCTTTGACATACTCCTCAATCAGTGTGGTGCTCAAATGAATGGCTGCCTCAAGAGTAGTGGGGCTGCTCCCCATGACATTACCCCTGATCAGTATGGACAACCCTTCAATGTACTTCTCTATCGTGTGGGATAGAGGGGTAACCATATGTGGTACCAACAAACACAACTCGTGAAATCGAGCTGTGTATTTTGTGTCCTCCCCACTATCCTACACGAGGCTCCACATTTCTGCCTCAGTTTCTTCGGCTCGTGTCAGGGGTAGAACTTGTGACAATTAAGTTAAAAGTCCGCGTCATCATTTTTTGGAATCCATGTTAATAGTACAATCTTAATCATAATGAATTGAAAATACGCGAGAAATCGTAAATGTGGGTGAAAACCGCGCGAAAAACGGAGTCCCCGATTCTCCGGAATCGTAAAAACAAGAAAAATTCGAAGATATTTTGCTCCGGAATTCCTCGAGGTACGCCAAGGACATTCTGAGTCCCGTTGGCGGTACGCGATGATTCCAAAGTATCTAAAATTCTCTGGATTTCTTCGTGGTATCCCAAGCCCCTATTAAGCCTTCTAGGCAATACACGACGAAGAGGCGGTTTGAATAAATCAGCTAGAAACATCAAATTGCATGCAACACTTTTATTCTTCTTCTTTCTTCGAACTCCAGCTCCAAAAACCCTAATCTGATCATCTTTGGATCATCAAGATATTGTTTTAAAGCTAGAGGATCATCAGATTCAAGCTAGGGATTGATCTTACAAGACCTGATTGTCGTATTGCAACCAAAAATCTGTCCGAATGGGTAACGATTTGTTTTCTCCTACTAGTTTGATAATGTATAGATTAGATCTAATTTTGGAACATAATGAAATAGTTATTGTTGTTGATTATTGCCTAGATGATGGCTAGGAATGGTTAGAAACGAAGAACTAGATACGTTAACGGTTAAATCTTTGTTTTGATCTGTTATAATGCCTGATTATCATGAAATCATATCATAGATTATAATGGTTTTAAACATATGATTATAACAATGGTTGCAATTGTCTTGATCATTCCTTGAAATGCTAGGTTAAATCCAAGTGTTTTTTTAAGCTAATGAAAAGCATTAAGATAATAAGTGGAATAACGATCTGATGTTTATATTAACAGTCAGATTGATATATTGAATATGGTTATTAAACCTATTCCAACATGATACTCTTATGTTTCATGATACCTAAATGATCCACAAGGATTGACTATTCCTAAACCAGAAATCCATCGGGAAACTGTTTCAGTAATATAATCAACAACAATACCTGTTTGGTTAATTTAACAACGTTCAGATAAATCCAACGAATCATCAACCTTGTATGAGGAACCTCAATCATTATAAGTTCCCACATTATGATACATTGTATAATATTCAATTAAAACAAGTGATTAAGAATTTAATATCAGTTTGATGACTTGAATTCCAATGTCCTTGACATTGTTTGTTGAAAACTCATTTGAATACCGTTCAAGACCAGGTCTTGAACACTTGTTTGGGCTAAAAAATCTGATTATTGTTTGTGTGGTTTGTTCGTAATATCACCCGTGTGATCATTTATAAAACCTAACTCATATGCCATTGTTGATTAGTTCCCCTGGAACTAATACGAGTTGTTGTTTCATGTGTGTAGGATCAGTTGTTCTCATTTGATCAGTATTAGATTATAGCAGCGGAATTCAGAGATGAATTAGCATAAGAATTAGCAAGAACACTTGAATATTAATGAAACAGTAAAGAACAATTTATAGAAAGAGAATTCTGCAAATGGAAATATTTCATTCAATGCTCTAACTTCGCTTCCAATACACTGTGTCAACTGTCCTTATATAGAAACAGTGACGTCTGATGATGTCACATGATGTTGACACCTAACAGACATAAAACAACAACTGAAATAAACAAAACTACTGAGGATGTTCATAAAGTCTGAAGGCATCCTCTTACAAAGTCTGACTAACTAAAACTACTGAAAGCAAACTACAACATCTGATGAGTAAACTACTCATCAGACTTTTACAACTAATGAAAGAAAAATACTGAAGACAAAAACAAACATCACAACATCTGAAGACTAACACTTCAGCTGTTGTGAATAACTTCAGATCTTGTAACTCTTCAGATCTTGTGTCACTTCAGATCTTGTATCACTTTAAGTAGTCTTCAGCTGTTGTGTTCTTCTTCAGTTGTTGCGTGTCTATGAGACTTAAAGGTTTTTCTGATCAGGCTCATTGGTTCTTTTGGTCCAACAAACTCCCCCTGAACCAATGCAGCCAAAACCTTTAATTATTAACTGTCTCACTTATTTTGGTTTCCCAGGCTGAAAGATCTTGTCCTTTTCTTTGAGATCAGCTTGAAAATGACCAACTAAGTACAGGCCTGGCAATCAGCAGCTTCTGAAAATCTGAATGGCAAAGGATGAGAGGGAACTCCATTGGGGAAATGGACTATGAGCATTTACCCCTCTCATTGAAGCTACTGATCATAAATGAGTCTAAAAGACTCCCTGACATATGCTTCCAACAGAATAATTTTCTCTTCAGGTGTAAGCCTTTCTGGTTCTCCTTCAAAGAATGACTCAGGCCCATAATACTCAGATAAGTACCTGGCCGTTGTCCCATCATAGAGTTCCACCCTTGTGATTTCTCTGTATACAAATTCATCTGGATGCTTTCCTTCTAAGAATAGTGATAACTCATTCTGTTTCACTCCTTCCAATATCCTGTACACTAAACCTTTCTTGATCATTTTATTCTCTAGAAACTTAGGATCTTTCAATCCAGAGTTGTAAACACTTTTAAAATCTCCTATTATTTCCCAAGGATCAAGCACAGATCCCAACATTATATCAGCACTGATTACCTTTTTGATTTTTCTTGCATATGCAGCTGGAGCATCTCTTCTGTGAATTCTGTCTATCACCCTTGGATCAGGCCACATCCTGATTTGTTCTTTTCGATATTGATAGGTAAACCTCAGAGCATACAACCTTTGTGCTTCTTTCTTCATTGCTATGATTGTTGATGTCTGAGTGTACTCTCTATCAACTAACCTTAGAATATTTTCATCATGTTTCTTCTGACTCTCTTCTTCTTCAAGTTTAATCTTTATATCTAGTCTCTGAGATTCTGGAGTTATCTTGAGATGTTGACCAAAAACCAACCCCTTTTCTGGTACATAATTATCTGGCAACTTGACTATCCTTTTCTGAGCCATTTGTTCTGAACCAGCTTTTGAAGACTCAGGCTTATGGACTTTTGTTTGCAGCACAGTAGAAATTGGAAGCCTGTCTTCTTCATCAGTATCTTCTTCTTCTTCTTGAACTCTTAACATTCTCCTTTTCTTGGGAGGTGCATCATCAGCAATAAGTTGAGTTGAATGGGTAGAAGGACTGACTTGTTCTTTTTGTACCTCAGATACTTCAGGTTCTTGATCATTACCAGCCTTCTCCACCCCAATCATATGATCTTGATCATCCTTTGCCTGATCATCCTCTGTTTCAATCTCTTGACCTTCAGATTGCATTTCAGGTTCAGCTGTTGCATCCTCCTTCTCAACATTAATAGCAACATCAATAGTCTTTGTCTTCTTCTGTCTCTTATAAGTGACTTGTATAACTGGAGACTTTTCAGAAGCATCTTCCTCCTCCTCATTTCTTGATCTTTTTCTCTCAGCTGCTGAATCTTTCACTAACTCCCCCTTTTTGGCTGCAGGGGAAGAAGGAGTTTGAAAGCTATAAAGTTTTGCATCAACTGCATCATCAATCATTTTCTGAAGTTGAGTGTGGGATGGAAGCCTCTCATCAAGAGCTTGGGTAATTATATTCTTTAACAAAGGAGTGATGAGAGGTAGGGCAGTGAGAAAAGCAGCAACTAATGCCTCTGGGGGGCTTGAACCCAAAGGATTAGTGCCTGAAGCAGAGGCTGGAGGTTTATTTGGTTGTTGAGTAGTGGAGGAAGTGTTTTGGGGACCTTCAAGACTTGAAGGTGCCAACTGTGGGTTTGGAAGGGCAGATGGACTTTTGTCCTTGGACATCTTGGTGAGCAGCTCATTGAGTCTGCAGACCTCAGCCTCAAGAAGCATGTTCTGTTTTAGAACATCAGATAAGGTCCTGTGGTCATCATTAGCCTTGGCTAAATCATCTGACCTCCTGAAAGTATCAGGATTAACCTGAGTTGAGTGTGGCTCAACATTTTCAGGTGCCCCTTGTTCTTGGTACTGGGGACTTCCAACCTCAGGGATAAACCCTTCATCAGTTGTTGCCTCTGGCAGGGTCTTAGAGATGTTACTACTACCAATCACTCCAAATGATGGAGGTGATGAAGTAGCAGCCCTGGCAGAAATCAGAATCTCTCTGTCCACACTAGGAGATCTGATATTGTAGTCAAAATCCTGTGGGTTATCAGAAACACATTGATCCTCCCCCTCAATGTTGGAGTTAATCCCAGTGGTAATAGGTTTCTGGGTAGGGATTGGAGTGTTAATCTGATCCAGGATTTGTTCAATAACAAATGTGGGGCTTTGTTGAGTGGTTTCAGTAGTGGTAGGCTTTGAAGCAGAGTGCACCCGGGGAGAATGGTGCTGTTCAATAGAAACCTTTTCAAATGAAAGAGGCTCTAGATGAGTGTCTACCCCTTCAAGAGTTGCACCAAGTTCCTGTTGAGAGGAACCTTGGGCGGTATCAGCTGGTGGAGTCTGGTGCACCACTGGCTGACTACGGCCAGTGGGCATAGTATGCCTTGGTGAGGCAGGTTCAGACTCAGGGGACTCATCTCCCTGAGCAACCTTTTTGGGCTTTTTGGAAAGTGACTTGGTGGGGACTTTGGATTTGGATTGGGATTTTGAGGCTGTGGGTTCCCTCTGCTTGGGTTTTAGCTTTCGGGCAGCCTCTTTGAGTGTGAGGTTAGTGTTGTGCCGGGAATATACCTCTAGCAAAACTGCTGGAGCAGAGATTCCCTGACCAACAAGGCCTTCTTGTTTTAATTGTTTTTCAATGATGGCCATTATAAAACGTGGGTAAAGAAGCCATCTTGTGGTAACAGGTTTAGCAGCATGTTCAGTTAATTCTGAAAATAAAATTTGTGAAAAATTAAGTTTTTGTGATTCCAGAATAGAGAAAAGTACCTGCTGCCACCTGGAGGACATCTGGTCCCATGAAGATGATTTTGGAGCCAAAAAAATGTTGATCATATGGAAGATGAGACGTTCAGGGTCGTTGAAATGCTTCTTATAGAGAGTGGGGTCACTCAAGTCACCCTGATATTCGTGACTGGTAAAACAGAGATCGGTGAGATTCTTTGGAAATGTAGTGACCAGATTAGCATCATCCAGACTGAGAACCTCCTTAGTTCTGCTGGACTCACATGAACATTGTGTCCATTCACTGTAGATCGGAGTGAGATTACTCCGGTTCCGACATTTATGAGTTCCACATTAGTCCAGAATTGATGAAGAGATTCAACATGGAGTGTAGGATTGATAAGAAAAGCGGTTTGGAATTGGGATGCGTTCATAAGATCAACTGCTTCATCAAATTTTGACCAGAAAGAAGATTTCGTGAGATAGGCGACTGAGTTGTGACGAGGTTTAAGGTTCATTGTCGCCATGGAAGCAGAGACTTGAGAGGGAAGATAGGTTTTTGAAAAAGATGGAAGATGAAGTGGTAATGAAACAACTGAAGAAGATTTGGTTTTAATAGAAGACTGAAGGATTGGAATTTTATTCTTCAGATGTTACAGAGAGAAAACAGCAGTGGTTGAAACATCTGAAGAGTACATTTACTCATCAGGTGTTGTCGACATTGGTTGTTCATCAGCTGTTTTCATCAGTTGCTCATCAGACTTTGTGAAACATCAGATTTTCTCATCAGATTTTGTGAAAAATTGGTCATCAGAACTTGTGACAAAAGTTGTTCATCAGTATTTGTGAAATATTTTTGACCTTCAATACTTTGTCACCCAAAACCCATCAGTACATTTAACTGATAATATTGGTAAAGGTCAGATCTTTCCTTGAATCAGTACTTCTGATACTTATCAGTACTTACTGAAAATATCAGGAGTTGCAAGGTGATACAAAATTTTGTGTTTTGACAAAGGGGAAAATTTTTGTATTTTTGAAAATTTTTATCTGGTGGATGGAATTTTATTATTGTGAAAACCAATTTATTCAAGTTGCAGCATACCAAGCCTTAGAACTAAATTTTGAAAAGTTGAAGTCTCTAAAGGCTTAGTAAAGATATCTGCAAGTTCATCAGCACTAGGAACAAACTTTGGATCAATCAGACCTTTTTCAAAACAATCCCTTATAAAATGATGTCTGATTTCAATATGTTTGGTCCTAGAGTGCTGAACTGGATTCTTTACAATACAAAGAGCTGAGGCACTATCCATTAACAATGGTGTCTTAGAATCTTTGATGCCATAATCCAAAAGTTGAGTCTGAAGCCAGAGAATTTGTGAAGTACAGCTGGCAGCAGCAATGTACTCGGCTTCAGCTGTGGATGTAGCCACAGATGTTTGTTTCTTACTCTGCCACGAAACCAAACAGTTTCCTAGAAACTGACAACCACCAGAAGTTGATTTTCTGGTAAGTTTGCATCCTGCATAGTCACTATCAGAGAAAGCAACCAGCTTGCAGGAATGCCCAGTGGAATACCAAATTCCCAGTGATTGAGTGCCCTGCAAATATCTAAAAATCCTTTTAACAGCAATCAAATGAGATTCTTTAGGTGCAGCCTGAAATCTAGCACAAACACATGTAGCAAACATAATGTCTGGTCTAGATGCTGTGAGATACATCAAGGAACCAATCATACATCTATAAAGTGTTTCATCAACTGATTTACCTTTCAAATCTGCATCAAGTTGTGTGGTGCTGCTCATGGGGTTAGAACAATTTTTACAGTTTTGCAGATCAAATTTCTTTAACAACTCTTTTGTATATTTGGACTGGTGAATGAAAATGCCATCAGGACTTTGTTTGATTTGAAGACCCAAGAAAAACTGTAATTCCCCCATGGCACTCATTTCAAAATTCTTTGTCATTAACTCAGTAAAATCAGCACACAACTTTGGATCAGATGAAGCAAAAATTATGTCATCAACATAAATTTGAACAAGGAGCTTATGCTGTCCTACTTTCTTTATGAACAAAGTTTTATCTATGGAGCCTCTAGTGAAATTATTTTGAAGGAGAAAAGTGGATAAAGTGTCATACCAGGCTCTAGGTGCTTGTTTCAGCCCATAAAGAGCTTTATCAAGCTTGTACACCCAATCAGGATGTTTATTGTCCTCAAAACCTGGTGGTTGACACACATACACTTCCTCTTTTATTTTACCATATAAGAAAGCACTTTTGACATCCATTTGAAAAACTTTTAGTTTGTGTAAGGCAGCATATGCTAAAAACAATCTAATTGCTTCCAGTCTGGCTACAGGGGCAAAAGTTTCATCATAATCAATACCTTCTTCCTGAGAGAACCCCTGTACAACCAGTCTAGCCTTGTTCTTAATTATTTGACCATTTTCATCAGTTTTATTCCTAAACACCCATTTAGTGCCTATTGCACACTTACCTTGAGGTAAAGGAACCAGCTCCCAGACATGTTGTTTCTTGAACTGCAACAGCTCCAACTGCATAGCCTCCACCCAGCCATTGTCTCTGAGTGCTATGTGATAGTTCTTTGGCTCTTGCTGATTGACAAATAAAGCATAGAGACAGAAATTTGACAATTGGCTTATTGTTGAAACACCAGCAGAAATGTCACCCAGAACTTGAGATAATGGATGATCCTTCAGTTCTTGATATGGAATAAGATCGGTGCAAGTGTTTGCTGGAGGTCCAGTTGCTGCAGATGTTGATGAAGATCCAGGGAACAGTTCAGCAGGAATTTCAAACGATGTAGAAGATTCCAGAATTTCATCAGCATTCGTATTAGGAGGAACCACTGGAGCAGGAGGAGCATCAGGTTTAGCAGACCTTGGCAGAGTATCACTAAACCTGAACAGGTGAGTACTAACATCATCATCATCATCAGTACTACCTTGAGAATTTCCCATAGCAGCTGTTGATGCATTATCTGCCAGAATAACAGACTCAGCTGGAGGTTGATATGGAACATATTGCAGTATATCCAAATCAAACATCTCTACAGGGTTTTGTGGGATGGGATCTTTTGGTGATTCATTGAACTTTACATGGAGAGTTTCTTCAACAATCTTGGTTCTGCAGTTAAACACTCTGTAAGCTTTGCAAGTTGAAGAATATCCCACAAAATATCCTGCATCAACTTTGGAGTCAAACTTTTTAAGTGCATCTTTGGTATTGAGGATATAGCAAGGACAACCAAAAGCTCTGAAGAAGGAAATCAAAGGGGTCAAAGTATGAAGCACTTCATAAGGTGTTTTCAACCATCTTTGATTCACCAAAACTCTGTTTTGCACATAACAAGCAGTATTAACAGCTTCTGCCCAAAAAGTCAATGGCAAGCCAGAATCAGCAAGCATTGTTCTGGCAGCTTCAATTAAAGTTCTATTTTTCCTTTCAACTACTCCATTTTGTTCAGGAGTTCTAGGGATGCTGTACTGCCTCTTGATTCCCTTTGACAGATAAAACTCATCCAGAATATGATTTCTGAACTCTGTTCCATTATCACTCCTTACACACTTGACAGGAAGAGAATATTGTTTCTCAGCATACAACACAAAGTTTATAATAGACTTAGCAACCTCATCTTTTGAGTGCAAGAAGAAGGTCCAGACAAACCTGGAGTAATCATCAACAATTACTAAGCAATACTTCTTCTTTGCCATACTCATGACCTTCACTGGCCCAAACAAATCCATATGCAACATTTGCAAACAAGCAGTTGATTTGGGATCGCCTATTGGAGGAAAAGATACCTTGTGTTGCTTCCCTTTCAAGCAAGCAGTGCAATTCTCATCACAACTAAAATCCTTCATTGGAAGACCTCGAACCAAACCATGTTTCACCAGTTGATTCATGTTTTTGAGATTTACATGACCCAACCTTCTGTGCCACAGATTAGATTCCTTGAGAGAGGCCTTAGAAAAAAGACATGGATGACCTTTAACAGAAATCTTCTTTGACAAATCAAAGGCATAAACCTTTCCCACCCTGTTAGCTTTAAGAAGAGTATATTCATCCAAAACTTTGCTAATCAGAGGCAACACTTCAGAAGACAGTATCCTGCAGTCTTGCTTGGTGAAAAGAGAAATGTGACCCTTATCACACATCTGACTAACACTCAGGAGATTATACTTAAGATTCTCTACATGATTCACATCATCAAACCTTATCTCACCATTTGAGACATATCCTTTTCCTATGATGTAACCCTTAGCATCATTTCCAAATGAAACAAATCCCTTCCTTCCTGTAAAATAGTCATTAAGAAGAGATCTGCTCCCAGTCATATGCGTGGATCCTCCACTGTCAACATACCAGATGCTATTATGGCATGCTGAAGGACCCTGCATACATGAACACACTCAGTTAGACTTTTGGACCCAAACCAGTTTGGTTTTGGGTCTGTTATCACATGAAGAAACAAAAGTAACAGTTTCATTTGAAGCAACACTTGAATCATTCTTTTCAAAAGATTTAACCTTGGTTTTTGACCTTGGTTTCTTCTTATGAAATGAAGCAACAGAGGCATCTACTAGGTTGGCTCTTCCTAGCAGATGTTGCAACATCATAACCAATTGATGCTGGTTTTGAGTCAAAGTTTTGATTTCCTTAGAAACATCAATACTTGACTTCAAATTTTTGTGCTTCATTTCCTTAACTTCTTTGGGTGATGAAGAAGTTTTCAAGTGCTTTTTCTTTGAATCTGGAAAAACCCCTTGACCTTTCTTGGATTTACTTGAAGCATTTCCTTGTGAGGGTTTTCCAGATTTTGAAACTACTGATAATTCTGGTACAAACTTGGAACTAAATTCATTTTTCATCTTGATTATGTTCTTGTTTTTGTGCTTAATTTTATTGAATTTAGATCCTCTTCTGTACCAGCATTCATCAGAAGAATGATTGAACAACCTACAAACTTCACAAGGCACTCTTTTGTGTTTCTCCTTGTGAGTACCTACAAGTACTGAAGACTTAGATACTGAATTTTTGTTCTTCAATACATTTGGTGCTTCAGTATTTGTAGATTGTGTTACAACTACTGATGCTTTGACAACCTCTGAAGAGTTCTTCTTCAGTACTTGTCTATCAATACATTTCTCATCAGCAATTGTACCATTACCAGCTTTTTCTACAACTGCTGATGAGACACTCTGGCTTATCAGAAGCCGTGCATCATTCTCTCCAGTGCCATGCCCATCTGACTCAATCAGTTTTAAGTTTAATTCATTTGAGACTTTTTCATCAGGATCAATCTCAATTAAAACACTATCCTGACATGTTTCACCCTGGATGACATTTGTACATCCAATAGAATAAGAATATGTTTCAATATCCACAGTTTCAGACTCAGATTTGCATGCACTTAATCCACTTTCAGATGATTCTTCAGCATCAGACTTTTCTGAAGATTTGGTGGATTGGTATACACTGTCCCCTTCAGACTCACAGTCAAGATTTTTTGGTGTATAATCAGCTGGAGGGGCAGTGTGATTGTATCCAATACCAAACTTCACATTTGATGCTGTTTGTTTGTTTAACAACATCTCAAACCCCTTGCAAGACTCAACCCATTTTTCACACTCTACTTGGGTTACTGCAAGTATTTGTTTCAAATCATTGTGTTTTACAAGCATGACTTCCACCCTAGCCTTTTCATCAGACAATTGACACTTGAGTTTATAAATTTCAGACTCTTTTTCATTCAAAACTTTCTCAAATTCAGTTTTATTCTTAGTCACAACCTTTTCTAAATCCAACTTCTCATTGATTAATTCAACATTTATTTCTCTGATGGAAGCAAATGCTGAAATACATGAGTCTGAACACAACTTAGCTTTTGATTCAGATGATACCTGGGATGTTGAAGAAGTTGAACCTGAGGTGTCAGTTGAATCTATAGCCATCAAAGCAAGATTCCCGAATGGGTTGTCTCCACCATGTGGACCAGCTTCAGAGTACAGCTGTTCATTGAAATCAGATAAGTCATCAGGTAAACTACTCCAATCTGCTACTCCTGGGGTAAAGAAACTCTGATGTTGTTGTTGAGGCTGTTGATTTGTTTGAGATTTGCTAGGTTCAGGAAGAGCAAGTGATTGTGGAGGGATTATTGCTGGAGTGTGAGTGGGTTGTGGCATATAGAAGCAAGGATATGGATAAGGCATAGGACTTTGTGGTACAAAATGAGCTGGATAAAATTGTTGTTGACCAGATCCAGAAGATTGTTGTCCTTTGTTTGGTGTGTTATTGCTAGGAAAGGTCACAAAGGGTGCAGAGGAACTAGGTCCAGTGGATTTGCACTCTCTAGCAAAATGACCAAGCCTGTGACACTTGTGGCATCTCAACTTCCCTTTGTCAAAACCAACCTTGGTTTTGCCAGTTAATCCGGGAAATTTTCTTCCAGTTCTTTTGTAGAATTTTTGAGATCTGATGTTTATTAAGGCCATCTGACTTAATATGTCCATTTCTTCTAGATCATCATCTGGGATTCCCTTTAAATCATCCATCACAAAGCACCAATTCTCTCCTGAGTTTCCTGCATTGCCATCAATTCCAACAAAAGCATGCTCAGCACCATTAGTAGAGAAATCAATATGCTCATCATAAGAACATTCAGATGCAGCATATTCTGACTCTTGACCCATCAAGGCAGTATTGCCAGGAATGAAATCATCAGTGAGCTTGCCAGATGAAGACAGCTTTCTCTTCTGTTCTACCTCTCTCTCAAAAGTTAAGAGTTTCCCATGGAGTTGGGTGAGAGATAGATTCTCTAGATTTGCATTAGAGCGTAAGACAATAGTATAAGTGTCCCATATCTCAGGCAGTGATCTGAGAAATCTATTGTTCATCTGACTATTTGTATACTCCTGCTTAACCATTTTTAATTCAGAAATCAGACAGGAGAACCGCTCAAACTGTTGAGTCAATGACTCACCCTTTCTATGAGAAAAAGTCTCATATTGTTGGGCGAGGATTTCTCTAGTGTTTGCTAGAACCTCATCAGTTCCACCGAATTGTTCTTTCAGTGCAACCCAGAGATCATGAGCAGTGTCATGATGCATCAAACCTGAATATATCTCATTCGGCAAAGCCATGGCCATAATACCATGAGCTTTTGCATCAATTTCAAACAATTTTATATCCTCATCCGAATACATATCTGATGGTTTCGGAATCATTATTTTAGTTTCAGGATCAGTGATCATGGGTTTATAAGGACCATGCACCACAGATTTCCAACATCCTGCACTGTTAATTGACAGGTGATGTAGCATTCTACGTTGCCAAATGTTGTACTCACTCCGAACCAGCATCGGAGGCTTGGTTGCGGAGCCTGTGTTGTGCGGATCATTGTTTGGAGTCGACATATTCTCAGATTCAATCAATTTCAACAAAATTCAAATGACTTAATCACAAACTCACAAATTAATTCAAACGAATATATGTTTAAAAACAAATCAGCGGAAGTTATCAGAAAACTTCAATCTATAACAAGTTCTTACTAATTGGCTAATTCGATCAAACAGAGAACTGAAATGAGCAGTTTCAGAGATCAATTGTTTAATCGATCAATGATTAACCTGCTCTGATACCAATTGTAGGATCAGTTGTTCTCATTTGATCAGTATTAGATTATAGCAGCGGAATTCAGAGATGAATTAGCATAAGAATTAGCAAGAACACTTGAATATTAATGAAACAGTAAAGAACAATTTATAGAAAGAGAATTCTGCAAATGGAAATATTTCATTCAATGCTCTAACTTCGCTTCCAATACACTATGTCAACTGTCCTTATATAGAAACAGTGACGTCTGATGATGTCACATGATGTTGACACCTAACAGACATAAAACAACAACTGAAATAAACAAAACTACTGAGGATGTTCATAAAGTCTGAAGGCATCCTCTTACAAAGTCTGACTAACTAAAACTACTGAAAGCAAACTAAAACATCTGATGAGTAAACTACTCATCAGACTTTTACAACTAATGAAAGAAAAATACTGCAGACAAAAACAAACATCACAACATCTGAAGACTAACACTTCAGCTGTTGTGAATAACTTCAGATCTTGTAACTCTTCAGATCTTGTGTCACTTCAGATCTTGTATCACTTTAAGTAGTCTTCAGCTGTTGTGTTCTTCTTCAGTTGTTGCGTGTCTATGAGACTTAAAGGTTTTTCTGATCAGGCTCATTGGTTCTTTTGGTCCAACAAACTCCCCCTGAACCAATGCAGCCAAAACCTTTAATTATTAACTGTCTCACTTATTTTGGTTTCCCAGGCTGAAAGATCTTGTCTTTTTCTTTGAGATCAGCTTGAAAATGACCAACTAAGTACAGGCCTGGCAATCAGCAGCTTCTGAAAATCTGAATGGCAAAGGATGAGAGGGAACTCCATTGGGGAAATGGACTATGAGCATTTACCCCTCTCATTGAAGCTACTGATCATAAATGAGTCTAAAAGACTCCCTGACATATGCTTCCAACAGAATAATTTTCTCTTCAGGTGTAAGTCGTCGATGCACTCACGCGATGTATTCTCTCGGCTTGAATCCTGTGTTATTCATTATTTGTTAGTTACGTGTTAGGTGATTATGTGCTCTATTTTTTATGTGATCTTGGAAAATGTGTTCTTATTTGATTTACTTTGATTATATTTAAAATTTGGTATAAGGTTCGGTTCTATCGATACAATTAGTGTTCGATAGGACGTTCAACACTTGGCCATTTTTGGGCTCCTCTTGGTGCGAATGGTATGTTCGTGCAAAATGACCTTCATTCACACGAATGGAATGATGTGAATGCATACTCTCATTCTGGCGTTCGATTGATGCGAATGGGTCTTCATTCATATGGTTGTCCCATGCGAATGGGTCTTCATTCGTATGGTTGTCCTATGCGAATGAATCCATGTCAATCGTGTGGTTGCTCATTCGTTCGACAGCTCGTTCGGATGACTTTTCTCAACAAATAAGGATTTTCATTCACACAAATGAGCCCTTCGTATGGCTCATTCACCTACAGATTCACCAAGAACACCATTTTTGAAATCGGTGGTTGCTTATGGTGTTTTTACTGTTGAAATTGATGGTAACATATTTTGGAGTGTTTTGGTGCAAAGGATCAATGCTAATACATACTGTGGAGCTCATATTTGACCGAAATAGGTTGGAAAGGGTTAAGATCTTGAAATGGAGGTGCTAAGGTTGAAATACACACGATTTGAACCGTGAAATGGTCCGATTTCGTGTGAAACAGGGCGAAAATTGAGAGGGGCGAAAGAGGGTTTCAGTTGAGAGAGTTTGGTGAAAAATGGGTTTGAAAAACATAAGTGTTGATTTTATATCTATGTTGTTGCACGAATGAGTCATTCGTACGAATGGCTCCCATTCGGGCGAATGACTCAATGGTTGTAAAGCTTCATCGAATTAACCTATTCATACAAATGAAGGTTCATTTGCACGAATGGCTATGTGTTTTAAATTTTTGATTGTTTATTAAATTGTTTTGGGTGAAATTTTTGTTAACATTGTTATTATTTTATAACAGCGTTCAAAGACTCACGTTGACATCTGTATGAATCATCACCCATACAAAGTCACGTTGTATTTAACAGCTGACATTGTTTAGTGTATCCAATCCAATAACATATCCTCAACGGTCGTCACCCATGCCGATATCCCGTTGGATCGATACTCCAAATGTTATCCATTCAGATTTTTGTGCATTGTTTTCCCTCAGAAGATGTTTGTCTTTTCTTTTGATTCATGCTTATCGTTACTCTCATACTGTGATCTTCTGCACTGTGGTTGTGTACACCCTTGGATTTCAGACTCATGGTAGGTCGTGTACCAGTTTTCACATCAACTCCATACTCCCGTAAATGCGCCCATTCCGCAGTTCTCTATAAAACAGATTTAAAGCTAACTCCGACCTTGTCGTAATGTGCCAGCTTTCCCTTATGGTGATCACCGAGTACTAAGGACATAATGAAATGATGCATACAAGATGTGAACAAGTTTGTTTACAATAATGAGTACCATGTTACTAGTATGTTATAATGATGAAAATCAAGTTGTACTAGAGCATATATTGTTGATGATGTTGAATCCCAAAACAATGTTTCAATCGTTTCAAAGAAGTGTCACTCAAATTATTGAAAAGAACTATGTTTTGATAAACCTATTTGGAAAGTATTTAGACTGTAACTATTTAACTGTAAAACAGTTTGAAAGTTATTACTCACAAGTATCACCCTAAAGAGTTGTAAAACAAGAAAAAAAGGGCTATGATCTCTCACCTTGGTGTAATACGCAATGAATTGAATTGATTATCGATGTGTGCTCATTGTTTGTGATCTAGTTGTATTCAAGCCCTTTGTTCAATTTGGTGTGGTTCATGATCATAACTAACTTGTTGTAATTAAGTCAAGTTCTTGTTTAATTTTGAGTTTGAAAACCATATTGTTATCTAAGTGATCTATCTTAGTGTTTTCTTTATAAGAATCTTATCTTTGAATTATAAGTCAAGTTAAATCAATTTATAGCTTAACTACCCAAAGATCATAAATCATGAACATCAAGTATCCAAACTAACCCATTAAAGGGTCCTTCGGAACCTTGGATGTTCACTTGAGTTCTAGTTGTTGATCTGGTGTTGTCTTGGATTAAAATGGACTTAACGTTACTTGGATTACATTTATGAAACTAATATTTTTAGACTCTGAGAGGAATCGATATTAATAAGTTTGGTTTATACCTTAGAATGGCTAAGTTGATGCTGCCGATATTAATAATATCGACAGCCGCTTAATCTCGACCTTCGAGTACTTCAACCTTGTAATATTGACCCAATCTAGTTCGAGCATCCCTGGATTTAGTTTAAGTGTTAAACGTAATGATGTCATCAAATTAAGTTTGGAACTGGGTTGTTATATTCCTAAGGTGTTATGCGATGTATTTTGGGTCAATAAATGGTCATAAATGATCGGGAATGGTTTCGGGAGTCAAAACGGGTGAAAAACGGCACCAGACACAAGTCTGGGCGACTAGTGCACCTACCTGGGAGCTCAATGCCCCACCCAGCGCCCAGTGCGCCCAAACAATTCTGTAGTGCGCCCAACACTGCGCCTGAAATTAAGAAAAATGGCATTTTTGACCCCGGTTTGTTATCATTCCTCACCATAAAGGTTGTTTGAGCTTGGGGAAGATATGGGGGTGTTTACTTAGTTCTAACGAACAAACGGTGACTTAAATGTGGTGTTTTTCATTTGAAAATAAAGGATGAAGGCGTACGTGGTCGGATATCTTTATGAGACTCATGATCGAACACACTTGATGAATTAAAACCTTTGTTTTGTATATGTGTTAATGTAGTAATTTAGTCTTTTAAAAGCCACATACTTAAACTTTTACTTGGTGTAATGTTGATGTTTTGAGATAAATTAGTTAGTATGTGGTTTAAAGTTGAAAAAAATATGGGACCTAATTTGAATTGTCATTTTAAACATGTGTCATGCGTGTGTGGGTTTTGGGGCTTACAAGTTGGCATCAGAGCTAATAATTTGAGGGATTCAAGTGTATCACAAACATTTGAACTCAAATCATTGTGCTTTTGATATGGGGAGTAACGTTTGATTCGGGTTTAAGGTAACAAATTTATGGTGTGTTTACCTTAGTTGTATTTGTTTAATGATGTTTGGTGTGAATTTGTTTGTTAAGACAAAATTCTTAGTTATAATATGTAGAGATGAAGTTAAGGAACTGGACAAGTGAAGTGCATAATGTTATGTCTAGCCAACATAAGATTATATTCTTTACATGGAAATGATATTAATATAATCAACTCATACTATGATTATGAATATTAGGTAAGGTGTTTGGGGTTTGATATTATGTTGCCTTGAGGCTCATACTTTTTGATATGGAGTAGGAGGTAAGGAAATAGTAGGTTTTTTATTATTGCCCAAATAGTATATATGTTGTAGATACTTGTTTTGGTCTGTGAATTTGACACTTGTGGTATGTGATATGTATTGTGAAATTTCATGTAAGTCCACATGTGTGTGGCATTAGGGAGAATTCATCTTCGGGTGAAAATGTATGTAAGTCCACAGGTGTGTGGCATTAGGGAGAATTCATCTTCGAGTGAAAATTTATGTAAGTCTAAAGGTGTGTGGCATTAGGGAGAATTCATCTTCGGGTGAAAATTTATGTAAGTCTAAAGGTGTGTGGCATTAGGGAGAATTCATCTTCGGGTGAAAATGTATGTAACTCCGCAGGTGTGTGGCATTGGGGAGAATTCATCTTCAGGTGAAAATTTATGTAAGTCCACAGGTGTGTGGTATTGGGTAGAATTCACCTTAGGGTGAAAATTTATAAGTCCATGGTTATGTAGCGTGGGATTTGTCATGTAATACCCCTTGTGAGTGGCATTGGGATTGGTAGGTAAGTTCATCTTGGTGTGGTATAGTGAATGACATGTAAGTCCACTTTTGAGTGGAATTGGTATTTGACATGTAAGTCCACATTTGTGTGGCATTGGGGGTAAATCATACATGGGAATTAAATTAATAACGAATAAAATGCCTTTGGGTAGTTTGGAACTGTTAGCAATGATTATGTTTGAATGGTGTATAATTAAATTAATGATTGAGATGATCTACAAGTGATGTAGACATCCACATTGGAATTTGTTAATTGAGATGATCTACAAGCAGTGTAGACATCTATATTTTAAATGTTAATCGAGATAAACTACAAGTGGTGTAGATATGTGTATATAAATGTTGTGTTAAGACATGTGATCTCGTGTGTGATTGATAACAGGAGGATGTGTCTTAAATCTTTTAAATGATTGTAGAATGGTGGTGTCTATACACGTGGTGGAGTCCAATCCTAAATGAATGAATACATTCAATGATGGTGAAAATTATGGAAAAATTGTATGGTGATAGAAAATAACTTGGCTTAATCCCAAAACACTAACTAAGGCACGATCGTGTTGTATCAAAGAGACCGTGGGTTGGCGGCCGGGTGTATGCCCTACGTATACCGTATACATAAGCTTCTTTGATTCAACAAGAAAGTGTCGGTGGATAGACTTGGGCAATGGACAGGGTTAGGTGAGAAAATGGACTTTAACATTTTGGCATGAACGCCTTAGGGAGAATATACTTGGTAATGACAAGTAGTGATTGATTAAAGGAATATGTTAAGGTTTTGACAAAAGAGTCATAACTGGGGAGTTGGCTATAAACATGTAATGATCTTTAATTGGTGTGTTTTTTCTATATATGAATTGTAAATGTTACATGCTTATTAATTGGTGTGATTAGTTTATATGGGTTGCTGGATGAATTTAGAAGGTAAATTCTTGAATTGAGCCTTCATGCTAGAATTTTTATTTTAAGGATGATTCACAAGTTGTGTGAACATCTATGATTATATATAGATTTGTATGATCCATACTAGATCTGACCAACTACCCATCCTACCTCCTCTACGTTCTTGACAGCCCATCTTTGTCTCAGTAGAGTATTTCAGTGGCATATTTCGGTCCTCTTCCCCATTACTTAGAAAAAGTGAGCCACCGGTTCAGGTACAAGATAATATCATTACCGCCTGGACAATTAGACATCCAACCCGTAATCGCAATGACCCAATTGCAAGAGCGGAGCTCTACCAACTGAGTTATATCCCCCTGAGCCATGCATGAAGGAGTCAGATGCTTCTTCTATTATTTTCCCTAGCACAGCTGGGTCATCCTGGACTTGAACCAGAGACCTTGCCCATGAAGTAAATCATCGCACCTACGGTCCAACCAATTGGGAGAGAATCAATAGATTCCTTTTCGGGAGCGATTCATCCTTCCCGAACGCAGCATACAACTCACCGTTGTACTACGCTCTCCAAGTGTGCATGTTCCCCCTTCTTCCTTACCATGGCAAGTCTTTGTGAAAGAGCTCCGATGATAAGAAAAAAGAAGGCGTTAAGAGACCCTCCTATGTATTATAACACTGAGAGTAGTTGGGTGGAAATGACTTGTATACGTGTTTTGATGTTGCAAGTAATTGAATGTATCTTTTAAAAGATATGATTTTGCTGGAGGATGATCCATATGAGAATGGGCATTGTTTAGGCGTTATGGTTGGGGGAAATGAATCCGTTAGCCTATAAACTATATTCAAACATAAAATTATGGTTATTGTCTGGTTGAATCTGATTAGGACGATTCTCAAGCGGTGTAAACATCTATAAAAATCCATGTGCTATCTAAGTAGCTGGAGTGTTTGTTGGAAATTATAAGTAAGAGAAGTTTGGGTGTAAATGAACCAATAACCATACTTAGATTTGATTGTTAAGATGTTAACTTATGGTGGATACGGGTGCTTTATGATTGAAATGCAAGTGGTTGTGTTTGCAATTAAGAAAAGACATTATTAGGTGTTGACTTATTAGATGGACCTGATGATCCTATAGTCTATGTTGACGCGTCGTATGTGGTGGTTGGGTGTGCTTTGATGCAAAGTGGGGAAGTTATCATTCATGCTTCACATTAGTTAAGGGTTCATGAAGTTAACTAATTTGTTTATGATATGAAAATTGTGGTGGTGGGTGGAGTTACTCAAGGATTACAATAGCCAAATCCTCTTTCAATTAGGAAAGCAAACATAATAGTGGATGCTTTGGGTAGAAATCAGGCACATTCACCCATTAGGGTGAAGTTGGTGAAAATTTTGGTGACATTGGATATGGTGAACTAAATAAAAGTGATTCAAACTGAGTCGTTAAAGGAGGAAGTTAACGAAGAATGACCCTTTTATACCGGTTAATGAGACGCATCCTTCGGAGAAGATGAACGAAGTTTACGTGAATCAGGTGGTGTCTTGATACAGGGTGCTGGTGACAATTGTGTCCTACCACAACACTCGATTCACTTATTGTTTCAGGAAACATGTTGAACTCATGTGTGTCGGGGAGAAGTGGAAACGTGAAGAACTTGCCAGCAAAATGGCAGTAAAGGTGATGATAGAACGAATCAATCAAATTCTGGGTCATTTAAAGGCGATGCAAGACCGTCAAAAATCATAAGCGGATAAACGAAGGAGACCGATTGAATTCCAAGTGTGAGACTTTGTGTTGTTAAAAGTTTCTCCTTGGAAGGGATGATTCATTTCCGAAAGTGGGGGAAGCTTAGCCCACGGTTTATTGGACCATCCAAGATTATAGCTCGGATTGGCGAGGTTGCCTATCGCTTAGAGCTACCAGAGGAGTTGAGTGGGATTCACAATACATTCCACGTGTTCCATTTTGTAAAGGTGTTTGGCGGATGAATCGGCTTACGTTCCATTAGAGGATTTGGTGATCGATGAAAAGTCAAAAAACTTTGGAATAAAAAAATTAACCAACTGTTGGTTCAATGGCAGGACAGACGGGGATCTGATGTTGGAGTCGAAGGATGAAAGGCGGAAAATTTTATCCTTTTCTTTTTAAGGAGTAATGAGGTTTCGGGGAAGAAACCTTTGTAAGGAGGGGAGAATTTGTAACGACTCATTATAATATAAAACAAATATAATTTGTGAAATTTTATATTGTGTTTCATGTGTTGGTGTTTCATAAGAGTTATTATCTTAATTTTAAATATTATCTAGTGGGTGTTTTGATAATATATGGTGGTGGGAGTTAATTAACTCAATACAGTTAGAAATAAGCTAATTATACTACCTAGAACTTGAGGGGCTGAATCTGTCATTTTATGAAACTTAATCAAATGAGGGTTATAAGTGGAACTTGGTCAAAATCAGTCAAAAAATAAGTTGGGGTGGTGGTTAACGGACAGAGAGAAAGGAGACTAGGAAGAAACCTCAAAAATATGGAAATTTGTCAAATTGGTGCTTGAAATTTGGTTTGATCGTTAATGCAACCAGGATTTTGAGTTCTCCTAACTACATACAACATCAAGGTATGAATTTCTGGGTGATTTTGGTGTAAATTTCGTGGGTCTCATATGGGGTATGAGTAGGGTATAATGAAACTCTAAATTTTATGTTTGGATTGTGTCAAATGTTGTTATTCTTAGTAATAATCATCTAGGAACAACATTTTGATCATTACAGCATGTAGATGTAATATGATGAATGGGGGTTTAGTATAGTTCATGGGGTATATGAACTAGGTGGTTCAAGATAGTAATTAAAAGATGGGGATTTGATTATTTCACAAATTTGTTGTAGTTTGTTTGTGTACATGATGAATTAGTTCATTATGGAAGTCAAAAATGGAGTTTGATAGAAGTGTTGGTGATCAATGATCATAAGTAGATAAATGTACGCATATGAGGTGTTTGATGAAATGTCAATTAAGGTGTTTAACTTAAAAATGTATTTTAAGTTTAAGGTGGTATGAAATATGTATGTATGTATGTATAAAATCAAAAATGGTGAATTGGTATGAATATGGGTCAATTGGATGTAAAATTTGATGAAATGGGGATAATGGGTCAAATAGGTATAATTTGACTAGTTATAGTCAACTATATTGTTAAACCTATTGGTTGTGATAATAGGAAGCAATAGTGGAACCAAACGACCCGAGAATGAGACTCACATTGGGGCAAGGTGTCACACCCCGTCAGAAACGACTAATCGTCTCAGGCAGAATAATGAGAAGCGACGAAATTGAATCATACAGCCATGGCAAATAGAATACTTAAATCATGCAATGTAATAAACAAATATCTCAAAATTCCAATCCCAAAATAATTCAAAACAAGTATAAAAATGTCTCAACTTAACAAATGTTTAAAATTAGGTCTCGTGTTCCTCCTAGCTTGCTCATATCATACTTGCACTAAACTTGATTCCCATTACCTGAAAAACATGCTTAAACGGGTCAACTACAAAGTTGAGTGACATCATAGGTTTTTAAAATAAAACCATAATGTAATTATATAACCAAAAAAATTTATTTTCATATTACCACAAATATATATACACATAGCATCAATTGTGTATCTCATATGCATGCAAAATAGACCATTCGCAAGAAGCCACCAACCAAACCTATGACTGTTCCGCCCCCGGTGCAATGTCTTAACACTAGACATTGTAAATAATTTACAAGCGCGCAACGTACATTCAAAGCCCTAACCGGGACAATCGAATGGGATGTCAACCCAATAGATCTATTAACGTTACCGTTGGCTTCGCTAAGCTAATGGTGGTGTTAATGTAACGAGGGACTTACAATTGTGTTATAACAAAAACCTCAAGCTAGGCCGTGTGTTCATGCATACTTTAAATATATGACTACTAACAATAATTTGCATTTAGCAAGTAAACAATGATTTCAAATAAATAAACAAGTAGTTGTAATCAAGTAGCATGTTTTTCACCCCGATAGTTTAATAAAAATATTAAAGAGAAAAAGGGGCTATGAAACTCACCTTAGTGTTGTGATTAGCTCGCTTTTTCTGATAGATAAAGTAAGCACAAATAGACCTACTCGGATCCTACAAATAATTTGACACATGCATTAAATTTTATTTATTAAATTTTAAATATTATTATGATTCAATTGATTATTAAAAACGAGTATTATATTTATGTCTCTGGTGATATTTTAACTATGACCGAATTATTAAATTATTTTATTTGATTCCTATAGATAAAAATCAAAATAATTGTTTGTTTCACTTTCTAACACTCTGCAACCGAATAAGATCACCATCAATACTCATTTATTTTCAGTGTCATATACATGCATTTTCGTTCATACCCTTACACTGTATAACCCAAATATCTCGTCTATTCATATTAATAATTTAATACTCCATATATTTCCATTGCATGCATGTTAACCCCCCAGACATACATGCATTAGAAGTTCTCAGAATTTTACACACACATATTTATGTGGGCCACTCTTGAATATACACCATATATATATATATATATATATACATATATATACACACACACACACACAACACACACTCATACCCATAATAACACACCTGTAACCTCACAAAATCACGATTCCTGTCCAGATCTCGAATCGTTTTAATATTATTTTCACTCAACCTCACAATTCAAACCCTTTCGTGAATCTCATTGATATTTACTTCAAATTACTTATAGTTATTCAACCGTACTCACAAATATTCCAAGTCAAAATAGTTCGTCATATTACCTGAGGCTCGGTTACTTGATTATATGGTGTTATTCCCTATCAACCGAAAATTTTTGTGATCTTGGTGGCAGTCTCTGCTTGCTTCATTGATATACGTCCTTGGCCGCCGATATATGAAGAAGAAACTGACAGCAACTTTTGAATGAAAAAGAATTATCCGTCTTGTGCTTTGAATATGTTGCGGTCAATTTGACTTCGAAATTCTAACACCGAACACCTCGGTTTGTTTGTTACTGCCTCTAGACGTGGGTTTTATATCATCAATTTGGTTTTTAATCTAATCCGAGTTAATTAAGATCCTATGTTATGTCAACTAATTGATAATTAATTTTTTTTTTACAAAAACTAATTTCAAATTAAATCGTAGTTGAATTTGTTTTAATTTAGATTGTAACAATTCTATTTGTATGATTTGTAATTTAATATTAATACAAAGATTGATTAAATATAGTGTCTACGTTAGGTTCCATTTTTTTATTTATTTATTTATTTATTATTATTATTATTTTTATTTTTTTTATTTATATGAATATGCTTGTTACAATGGGTTAAAATATGTGACTGACATGTAGTTAATAAATTGTTGCATTCTTCTATCTTACATTTCTATTTTATATGTATAGGTGTGTATTTTACTTAGTCACTTAAATAACAATCATTATATCTGCATGTGTCAAGCTCCAAGTGAATATACTATTATCATAATTATAATAATAAAAGCTCAAATAATGAATCTATGTAACTAATAAACCGAGTTTTAATAACTTGATCATAATAAACTTTAATGTGTCAGGTAGCACAGAATCTGATATATTTTAATAAACGTAACATCTAGTTTAAAGTCAAAGTTTAGAACCTGAAAAATGACCACTGTCACACAAGGTAAGTCACCTAACCCATTTTTTTTATTTACATGTGATATGGTGTGTTATGCATATGTGTAAGAATATTTGTTGAAATGTATGTTGACTTGGTGTTGGTCAATAACATTCAATTATGTGGAATATGCATGTTGGGTGTCAGGTGTTTGTTTTAGTGTATGACTTATTGGTATTTGGTGATAATGTGCAATAGGTGTTCATGATTGCATTTGATATAGTGGATATGTAGTAATTCACAAGTGGTGTTTTAGTTTGGAATGATTCACAAGTGGTGTGAACTTCTAAACTCAATGGAGTTGAATTTGGTGTTATCGTTTGCAAGTGATGTGCAGTTTTATGAAATGGTGAGTTATGGATATATCATAAGTGGTGTGAACTTTGTAAATTGGGTGCATTAAAGTGGGTAAGTCACCCACCTATTATACTTGATATGAATAGTTGGTTTTATGCATATATGTAAGTATGTGTATGCAATGCATGTGGAATATACATTAGTTGTAAATTTTGCTGAATTGGTGTTTGAATTTTTGGTGGGTGTCAATAACAAGCAATAGGTGTTACATTTGCTTAGTTATTGTAAATTTGTATGCTTCCAAATGGTGTGGAGAAATAAGAATGATTCACAAGTGGTGTGAACGTCTTATTTGAAGTTTGACTAAAATTGGTCAAACCATTCACAAGGTGTGTGAATGCAAAATGGGTTGAATCACAAGTGGTATGATCTTCTAATGGTGAATATATGGAGTTTAGGTAAATAACAGGTGGTTTGATTACCTACCTTGAGAATCCTAGGTGAAAAAGGAAGTTTCAAGGAAATGGTGTGAAATATAGCCTTCAATTTGGTGGTTTTATATTCTAACATTCTAATTGTGTTTCAAGGTGCTTATGGATATAGATTTCATGTGTTGAAATTGTTGTTTTAATGTAACAAATGGAAACCTTGTGTGGAAAGGAAGTCTCATTTGTTTTGGGTGAAAAATAGTGACGTTAATGTGTTTAGGTGAAAATGATCCGTTTAACAAATCATTTGGTGTTAAACGTAATGATGTCTTCAAATTATGTTTGGAGCTTGGTTGTTATGTTTCTAAGGTGTTATGCGATGTATTTGGGGGTCAAGAAATGGTCGGAAATGATCGGGAATGGTTTCGGGAGTCAAAACGGGCGAAAAACTGCACTAGACATAGGTCTGGCAGTGCGCCTGCCTGGGAGCCCAGTGCCCCCAAAAAATTCTGTAGTGCGCCCAACAGTGCGCCTGAAATTCCGAAAAATGGCATTTTTGACCCCGATTTGTTATCGTACCTCACCATAAGGGTTGTTTGAGCTTGAGGAAGATATGGGGGTGTTTACTTAGTTCTAACAAACTAACGGTGACTTAAATGTGGTGTTTTTCAGGTGAAAATAAAGGATGAAGGTTTACGTGATCGAACACACTTGATGAATTAAAATCTTTGTTTTGTATATGTGTTAGTGTAGTAATTTAGTCTTTTGAAAGCCACATACTTAAACTTTTACTTGGTGTAATGTTGATGTTTTGAGATAAATTAGTTAGTATGTGGTTTAAAGTTGAAAAAAAGCTTGGACCTAATTTGAATTGTCGTTTTAAACATGTGTCATGCATGTGTGGGTTTTGGGGCTTACACAAGACTGCATTTCAAACTCACTAGGGCCTTTACGAGTTAATAGTTATGCCCTACTAATGCTCCAGCCTTATTTCAGGCTTATGAACCTTATACTTAGATGGCTTTTCCAACAAGTTTAATCAGATATTTTATATCAAAATATCTATTGAACTAGATCAGAAGGGATTGAGTGTGAAAGGGATCATCTAACGCATGAGTTTAAGAAATTTTACGATTTACTTTTTGGCTTTTTCCCGCGTATCTTCGAGAATTGCTACTAACGAACAACCACCATTTTTATGCTTCCATTTACATTCTGTAACATCAGTGACGGAAACGTTACCGGAACAGTGATCTCAATAGTAACACGAACAGTAATCAGGTACAAACTATACAAATTTCATTGTATGTCAGATTCATATCTTGTATATTCAGAAACAAAACTCAGAAACATGGTTCATCAGTCAGATAATTATCTGGCGATACAGAACCATCATGTGATTATTTGTTAGGATTTTATTATGTATAAATGTATGTGAGGCTTTACAGAACAAAACAACAACGGATGTCGTTACATGAATGTTAAATCGACGGATTATTCGTATAGGTGACGATCTGTACGAATATATCTGGAAGTTTAACGTTCTGAATGATATCCGATAATTAGAAAACCATATTGAAAAGTGTAGTTATCGTCGTGTTTGTACGGGTGACGATTCGAACAAATATGTGCGACGACTGTATGATTCGATTTTAAACAGTAAAATAAATATTTTTGAAAATTTAAAATAAATGGAAGATATTTAGTTAATTTACTAGGAATTACCACCTAAAATAATTTTACAAACTCTTGTTTTAAAACCAAGGAGATTCGTTACGAAAATGAAACGAAAACGACGATTTACGCGAAACCGAGTGAAACCGAATGGACTCGAACGAACACGGGTATTTCCAAGCCATTTAATGTGGCATTCAAAGCCACAACAACCACCACCAACCAGCCTCCTTCTTCCATTTTCGTTCTCCACTCTCTCTCTCTACTTTCTCTCTCTAGAAACCATAGCCACAACTCCTTCATTTCTTCACAAAATCGAACGTTTTTGGTGTCAAAACGACCCTTGTAATTTGTAGATCACAGAAGTACAACAGATCAAGGCTTAGATCCATCAGATTCGAGGTAAAATCGTGTTAAATCTTCAGTTTTCGGGTTTTGAAAACCCTAGGTTCGAACCCCATGAAAACCGGTTAGAACACCTTACAATTTTAGGGAAACACTGCCAAATACACTTAGAATGATGGAGGAACAAGCCCTACCCCAATACTTAGCCGATTTGTTGAAAAGCCATGGCTGCTCCACCCTTGCACTCGACCGGCCGAATAAGCTCATCAGTTGGGCCGAATGTGGGTAGGCCGAATGGCCAACTTCTCCCTGCCGAAGCAGCTCTCATTCGCTCGGCCTAGTCCTTCGGTCGGCCATGCACCATTCGATCGGCTGGACCCCATTCGGCAGCCTCATTTGATCCTTCCACCTTTGGCATAGCCCTTTCGGCCAAAGGCCATGCGGCCCATTTCATTCGGCCAGGCATTGCTTCGGTCGGCACTCCTTCGGCCAAGCATCCACTCGGTCGGGTGAAGCCTCAATCAACCAATACTTTCAGCCAAACTCTTTCGGATGGAATCATATTTGCAGGAACCTTTCGGCCATGCTCTTTCGGTCGGCCTTGACCCAGCTCAGTCGGCCCAACACATTCGGGTCAGCTTTCATTTGATTGGCCAAGACTATGTCCAAATCAAACCAATTCGGTCCAAAGGGGTGTTCGATCGGTGCATTATGGCATGCATGGGGTGGGTGTGTGTGCATGGGAACCACATGAGTGCATGCATGGATTGTGTTGTGTGTGCATGGGGTATCTAATGAAAATGTAGTTAGGTTTTCTAAGGAGACCACTATAATAAATAAACATGGGTTATATCTATCTAATGGTATTAAGATCAACAAAGGATAGTTGGGGTTTCAATAACAAGAGTTTTGCATAAATCATGTTATAAAAGCTAAACAAGGGTTGTGTACTCCAATTTGAGGTTAAAACATATTGGAAATCATGAGGATCAAAATGATAACCTAAAGGTTCAAATGTTGATTTAATTATTAGCAACTAAACCATAGGAAATTTCATAAGATCATGTAACTAAATTAGATGATTTACTTGAATTATCTAGGATGAGTTACTCAAGGAGTTAATCAAGAATCATTGAACCATCAAAAGCTACAAATGGACCCAAGGTTGATCCAATGGGATTAACCCAAGCCCATCATGTGTAAATTACATTTCTTAAATTAATTAAGTTTTTAATAAAAGAAATCAAATTATAAGCTTTGTTAAATTAAAATAAATGATTTTTAACTTAATGTATAACTTAAAGTGAATTGATTTAAAAACGTTTTAATTAAGGACTTGTAACGATTAATAGTGGGATAAGGGTTACTAATGGGGAATGAGTTAGACTAGTTAGAAGGAATCTTAGAAACACATTTGCACATAGGACACTTAGTTGCACACCGAGACCAAATCCTAGATACGAAGATTATAAATACTCATCGTATTCGAATCATCTTAAAACAACCAGGTACTGAAGATACATAAACCACAAGTAACGAGCACACATTTTGTGATAAATCAATTGCACAGCAACACAGGTGAGTTCATTTCCCTTTTTCTAAACATTTTTGTTTTCAAACGCGGGGCTGAGAAGCATGCGTAAACCTTTTAATTCTAATATGTTTTACATAAATGCTTTTACTTATTGTATGCTTTATATATACTTGCTTATACTCCTAGACTCCTGTCTAGGTATTTGTTATGCAGAATTAACTAACGAATTAATTATTTACTCTTATGAGTAATACCTTAATTCTAAAATTCTAAAACAAACCCTTAGTCTATCGAATTCAATTCAAGAATCTAAACTCAGAGTGGAATCAAAAGAACTAAATCTAAAGATCAAAGTCAATGGAATCTAATCTAGTGTGTGATCAGTAAAACTAAGGATCCCAATTCAAGAATTTATAATCATTTTGGAAATCGTGGAATTCTAAAGATCAAAATAAAGAGAATCAAGGGAATCATAACAGTGTGTGAATCATTGAAATAATGAAATCATTAAGATCTAATGAAATCATTAAGATCTAATGAAATCATTAATGCTTAAGTTAAGGTGGATGTCAGTTGTATGTAAATCAAGACCACGTGCAACACACGGAAAGTCCTGGCACAATAGTTGACTCTTGTAGTCAAGCTATATGGGCATAACTAAAACTATCAAATGAAATCAAGAGAACAAAGACGATCAAGAATCATAGGATATCCTAAAGTCCCGACATGTACAGTAGACCTAAGGGTCAAGCTGATATGGGCAAAACATGAAAGTCCTGACGCATACAGGTAGACTCATATTGGGTCATGCCTGATATGGGCCACGTGTGAAAGGGTACAACTTGGACAACCACCAACAACTAAGTCTAATTAATTGAGTCAAATAAGGCTCAATCATCATGTCTTAGTTGTATTTAAATGCTTAATTATTAATTTAATTAAACATTTAATATTATATTTCTACAAGTGTTTTGGGGAAATCATGGATACATGACGAACTCAAGAAATCAGAGGTGATTCAATTTGTGGAAATCAAAAATCTAAAATGAAGGTGAATGGAGTGAAACACTTAATTATCATTAACAACAATATGCTAATCAGTCCGGTATGTGGTGGGACGGTGGCTGGGGCTTGTCCCCTACATATGCCCTATATATAAGCATACTTGATTGGATAATATAGGTGGTCGTTGATGAGGTTAAGGTTGTCATTTTGGGGGATCAAGGTAAACATTTCAGGGTAATCAAATGCTATGAATCAGAGGTATGGGATGAAATGCTTAATTATCACCAGGAACAATATATCATGTGGTTTGGTATGTGGTGGGACGGTGGCTGGGAGGGCGGTAAGTTCGACCCTACATATGCCCTATATATAAGCATATTGAACTGAATGGTATAGGTGGTTAATGGTGAGGTTAAGGTTGTCATTCAAAAGGTTATTCAAATTCATTTTTATAAAACTACATGAACTCACTAACCATGTGTTGACTTTATCTTTTTGCATGACTTCTCAGGTGACGAACAGGTTAATTAAGAAGTTAATGCTTTTGAGCTAGGATATCAGTAGAGGACCTAGCATTTTGGACCTGCATATTTTTGGACATCATCTTACAGATTATTTTGTATATCTTGTGTAGATACAAGATTGAAGAATTATGATGTTGATAGTAGATTTACATTGTTAAATTATGAACAAAACTGATGTAATTTAACTTTGTAATTCTATTTTCATTTAGCATTTTCTCATTTGTATATCATGTGCAATGTAAACAATCTAATCATTCAGATTATCATTCCCGATATCACGCCCCGGGAACCTTCCGCCCGACGGGGAAGTCGATCCACCCTGCCGGCTCGAGATGTGACACATTCCATTGGGAATATAATGTGACTAGGAAGTTCGAGTTGTTATGAATTTGACAATGACACATGCCGAATTGCCTTTTCGCAAGTTTTTTTGCGATTTATGTTTCAAATGTGTGTCATTGTTCTTTCTTTGATTCACGAGTTTTAATTTGATTCTAATGGTTTGTTTTTGTTATTTTAATCTTAATAAGACTTAATTAAGACAAATGTACAGGATTCTAACATGAAATTTACGAATTGTCACACATACACCGAGTATACAAAAATTTTTGAAGACATGGGAAGGGTTTGTATAGGTCGTAATTGGGATGTTCCTACGTAGAACTCCACTTCTAAATGTTTAAAAATGCTTTACGAAAGCGAGTAACTTTACAATCTTCTCATTCAAGTATTTACAAAAGTTGTATAATCAAAGAGTTTTTGGATAGGCGTTGGGAGAATATACAATATCTAACCGAATATCTTGGCATTTTCAAAACCACCAATACAAAAAGTATCTGGAGTTTATTATCCTATTAATAATTTAGTGCTTTCGAAATTGTATCTAAGGATGACAAATATAAAGAGCTGTGAAAATAAATATCCAATGTTTAAACAAATGATAAAACCAATTAATGGAAAAATTATAAAATATTTCAAAGAACTACCATCCGTTTTTTACTTGTGTTGCCGCTTTAAATCTGATATTAAATCTTAAGGTGGTTGAATCTTTGATATACGACATATATTACTATTTGGATATGTACGAAGACGATCTAGATTTTCTAAATGAAGCAAAAAGGATATTTCAATTTAATTTAAAATTCATGTATGCTTTATTTTTAATAAATATGAGCCCAATGTAAATATAAAAATGGGTTCAACCACATTGAGCTCAAGCGGTAGCAGAAAAGCACAAGACCTACTCGCGGCTTTACTAAATATCGAATGAAATGAGAGGAAAAAAATTAAAAGGGGTTACATCATATTAAGGTGATAGAAAATCAATTTGGTTTCATGTTAGGACAATCAACTATTGAACAAACACACATCATAAGGAAATTGATGGAAAAGTACATGGAGAGGAAGCATGATATACATATAGTATTCATTAACATTGCAAGGCATATAATATTGTGCCATGAAGATTTATTCAGTCCAGAGGGTCCTGAGGGAAGTAAGCGGACATAATTAAGAATATGTATGATAGGACTGAAACTACAGTTTATGCACCATGTGAGATACTTATTCCTTTTCTATGGAGATATGCCTATACTAGGGATCTGCGTAGTGTCTGTTTCTTTTTGCTTTAGTGATAGATGATTTGTCAAAGTCGATCCAAGGGCAATTTCATGGTGTACTTTTTTTTTGCCAATGACATTGCATTAGTGCTAGAGAGTAAACATGGCTTGAATACTTGGTTGGAGGAGTAGCGAGAAGCTTTAAAGGGTAAAAGATATAGGAGTTGTCGATCTAAGATTGAGTATCTAGGTTTTGACTTCAATGATGTAGGAGACGAGGATGACACCTAGATCACCATCATGGTCAAATAGACCTGTAGGCAAAATTAAGATTTACCTATATCACATCCTTCCCTAACCTTACCAATAGAATCATTGCAAGTGAAATTTTACTAGGTATGATGGTTGTTATATATGATTATAATTATTAGTGTGCTGAAAGAAAATAAAAAGCAAAAGAAAACTCATCTACCCAATAAGCTAGAAGAATGAAAAGAAAAGAACTTTAAGTTCTTGATACCATATCAGTTTTCTGGATAAATGAATGCATGATGATCATGTAAACAACATTTTTGCATTTTTAACAGCAATAAAGTGGCACACCAACTTCTTATAGTTCTAAAACACCCTGATTAATCCATAACCAAAAAACGTACAATTTGTCACACAAGCTTTTCTCAAAGCTCAAAGAATGATAGCTAATCATATACATGTACATCTTACTAAATAAAGTTTGAAAACGATGGCGTTAAATCATAGGGCATGTCAGCGAAGGGACCACGTTGACCAGCCAAATCATGAATGTCCCTCACTATGTCAAACACGGCCTCTGGTTGAGCCAACTTGAGGCTGTTTTCGGACATTTTCTTGAGCTCATCTGAGTTGGTGCTGAACCATCCAGCCACTATCCGGGCTGTTTCTTTTGGGCTTCGGGTGAACACACCCGCACCGTTGCCCACCACATATGGGACATTTCCTTTTTCCTGTTGTTCGGGTTGGTTCAAAATGGAAACAGCTGGTCAGAAATCAACCAGAGTGCATAAAAGAACCTCAAAGTCTACATTATCAGTCATTTTAATCATATTTGAAAAGCAATAATTCAATCTAAGAGAGAAAAAAAGGCCAACAAATGGTTGTGGGTTAGACTCATTAGCCAACCCACCTGACCCATTTATTATCTCTCAAGCCATGTTTCATAACTTTGATTGTTCATTGATCCTAGAAGCCGGATCATCAGAATGATCACAAGAGTTTCCCTAGTTATATTTTTAAGATGATACTATAGATGGGGAATTGTTGAAAAATATGCATAGAAGAAGCATTTAGAGATAAAATTTACATACTTGTCCTGGAATATAGTCGTTGAGGATGATCGGAAGGCCTCTGATCAACGCCTCAGCAATCGTACCAGGACCTGCCTAAGAAATCCAAAACAAGTTTGTCAAACAGCCCTTTTGCATAATACAAGTAATAATGCATAATAAATATTAAAAAAAATCAAAATTTTAATTCATAAACTGATACCTTGGTTATAATGCAGTCACAAGCACCCATCCATTTCTCCATCTGTGTCTCAAATCCTCTAACCTATGATTAAAAACCATAGATTATGCTTATGTTTTTTTTTTTTTTGTTTTTGAATCTAAATTATCAGGGCAGATTGAAATGGGTTGGCTTGGATTCACCAAAACACATTTTGTCCAAATTTTGTATGTTCTTATAAACAATCAGCATCTCATGTTTCAAGTATGATTTAAGAAAATTATACCATTTAAATAGTAGATTAATCTATTGAATAAAATGAATTTGTAGTTTATCTTTTGAACAACAAATTCAGCCGGAATCAACCCATTTATATGTAAACAGGTCAAAACTACTCAAATCTTGTCTACCTTAACTGGGATCTTCCACTCTAAAGACTCGAGGGAAGAAGCCAAAGATTTGTTTCTACCACATATTACTACCATTTGTCCCAATGGTTTCCCAGTTTGTTTATCGAATAAAGATTCCGCAAGAGCCTTTGCAGTTTTCTTCACAGGGCCCATTCCTTCACCACCTCCCATCAACAAGACTGCAGGCAATACGCGATCCAACTCTAGCTCAACTCGCAACTCATCCTGTAAGAAAACAATGATACAAGTAAAGGGTTACACAAAGTATTCAAAATATTGTTTGTAAGGTAACAAACTTTATTTAGATACAATAAAATGGTGGCCTAAAAACTTTCAATAAAATGTAAATATTCAATGGAAAAGGGGCGACCTTGTTGAGGAGAGCGCGGGCAAAAGAGGGTCGAACGGGCAATCCAAAGACACGTACTTGGTCTGGTTCAAGGCGGTCTAGTAAAGCCCTTTTTGATACCTCTTCTGATGGGCAATAACATCTTTTGACACCTGGGTGAAACCTGGTTACATAAAAGAAATTTGAGTATTTTATGGTACTGTAATTAGGCCGAATGGTAAGGGTAGTTACGACTTTTACCATGTTCGGTGACATGTATTAAGATCTGTAATAACAGTCACAAAGATGACTTTCTTTTGTAGTCCTTGCCATTTAAGTACCCATAATGGAATGTGTTGCATAAGAGGATGAACACTGATGATAATGTCTGGCTTGTACTCCATCAAACCTGCCTCAACCTCCCTTTTAAATCAAAACTTTTCACATGAGAAAACGGTTCGAGTTAAATTCTAAAGCACGTTAAAATGGGTCGGGTCAGATTCGGCAAGCCACTTTCCAATCTACTTTTTTGAATTTTATAAAAACTGTGTCATATAGAGTTAAAGATACTATATAAATACAACAATTATGCATAAATACACTCAGGTTACTTTCGACATGTTTGACGTGTTAGAGATAAACACAAACTCAAATTAACCTAGTTAATTAGAAGAAATGGGTTAGATTTGCTTTTTTTGTTTATTTGGTATCTTACATGAACACACAAGAACTTGCAGTCGATGATCATTTTAACATCTAGAAGGATGATTGAAACAACATATCGACAAAAATCATCTTCAATCTTGTGTGTTAAACGATTATTGTAACAAATGTGTGACAATAATCGTTTAACACATACTTGGCTAGAAATACATACTTGGCATAGAAGGCAGCAATGGCTGCAAGATAAACACCATGTATCCATCTTGGAGAAGTGCCATGAAATGCTACACTCCAAAGCTGCACGTGTTTAACCATGAACTTGTATTGATTTTCCATATTGTTTAAAGGCCATCCTGTGTACTCCTTCCAAACATCTTTAACAAATATCTACAAAAACCGATCAAATAAACAAGAGAGCGTAATTATTAGCGATCTGTTACCATGAAAAATTGCAAAATCAAGATTCACAATCACTCATTTGCTTGATCAATGATCAATCCAAAGAAATTTCACTTAAATAGGAGCCATTCTATGTAGATTTTAGACCAAATGACCATCAAAAATTGCCTAAAATCATTGACAATCCATTAATTTGGTTCAAAAGCTACTCACTACTAAAAATATGCTACTTAGAATTGGCATCAACTCTTTATCTTCATATATTTTACTTGATTATGCCTTTTTGTATTTGTTAGTTTGTAAGTGAGTTGAGGTTCTCTCTGGAAACATCTCTTTTCCCAAAGATAGATGTAAGGTTTGCCTATATTCCACCCTTTCCAGACCCTACACAAATACATGCTTCGAGTGTGATTTAATAGGTATGGTTGTTAATTAGGGTTGTAAACGAACTGAAAGAACACCTTTTCGTGTTCATTTATTTAACATTCCCAAACAATAACTGAATGAAAATTCGTGTTTGTGTTTGTTCATTAAGTAATAATTGAGCTTATTCACGAACTCAAACGAACATATGCTATTTAAAAAATAAATAAAAATTCTCGATTTCAAACATTTGACATAATCATCTTACATATATAAAAAGTAAATAGTAAATGATAAAACTAAAAAACATTTAACAAATAAACATAGTAAACGAAAGTACATGAAAATAAACACACACACTACAAAACATTTCAAACATGACCTTTGATTTCTGTTCGCTAATTTAACTAAACGAACGAAATTTCTTATTTATATTTGTTTATTTCTTAAATAAACAAACTTCCTGCCAAACATTTTATAAACTGTTTGTTTACAGTCCTCTGGTTTTTGGTGGTTGTATAGTTGGACCAACTCTATATAAAGTCAATTGAGCTCCCAATTTATAATTGACATAACTTCGTTGTACTGTAAATAGAGTTACAAGGGCCATAAGTAATGAATGTGAATGAGACGGATGTTTCTTCGGTTCCAATTTCTTAATATACCAAACTAAGGGTTTACACTGCACAACGCGACAATAACGCCACATTGACTATAATAAAAACAAAACCACAGATATTAAAATTTAAGCGTAAGGCACACAAGTTTAAAAATATAATAGTAAAAAAATTAAAACAATCTAAAACTCATGTCATACAATGCTGCTCATTTAAATTATACAAAAAAATGGGCAATGCCGCTCTGTTGATATGGGCACTCAATCATAACTAATGATAGTGGTAGTATCATGAATAACAACACAAACCAAAAGATGGTCGTGACAATTGCTAATCCGTCACAAAAAAAAAATAAATCAAACTTTGTTGAAAAACAATTGTCATCATAAGGAATACAAACCCAAACATAAGCATGAAATGTTAAAAATCATAGAATTAAAACAATAAAAAAGGCGTACATGTTTGGTCATAAAAATATAGCATCAAAAAACACGACATAAAAATTATACAACAAAAACAATTAAAAAAGGTCAAGTAACAAGAACATCAAGAAACGTGACCTAACATAAGCATGCAACACAAATATAATAGTAAAACAATAACAAAATGTCAAGAAACACGATGATAACATAAGCATGCAACATAAAAATTATAAAATTAAAACAATAAATAAAATTTATAAAAGAAAAAAGAGAGTTAAGAAATGAGTACATTTATGCATGATTTGCTTATACTAAATTCTTATGTTGACCTAAAGCACCAAATGCATGCTTAGTCGTTAAATATAGCATCAATAAAAATGAACCCATCATATATAAGCAACAACATAATATATAACCAAAATAAAAAACGTCTAGAAAAGAAAAACATAACGTAAAACCTGTAACATAAAAATTATAAAATGAATACAATAAAGAAACCAAAGCCAAATTTCATTGACCAAAAAAATATATATTTATAAAGAAAAGAGAAGGAATGCAAGAACTAAGAAACTCTATTTATATAGTATTATATTGTTTAAAAAAACAAAAAACAAAAACATGCTAGGGTGAAACTTTCGGATTGTAGTCATAATTAGGGGTGTTCACGGCCGGTTTCAAACCGTGAAACCGTCCAAACCGTTTATTGGTTCGACTTCATGGTTGATTTTTTTTTCAAACATTCGGTTGATCGGATTCAAAAGTTGAAAACCGTCATAAATGATTTGGTTTACGGTATTCATATAAACCGGACCGGACCGTATATGTGTATACACGCGTGTGTATATTACACACACACAAAGATATATCGATAAATACATATATATGCATATATAAATGTTTAAATATGTATGCATCCACATATTAAATTATTGATTTATTCGCGATTTAAAAAAAATACATATGAACTTGTGTAAATAGTCTGTGTTAAACTACAAAGGTTTGGTTTGATTTTAATTTTAACGGGATCAAAATCGCAAACCATCAACGGTTTGGTTTGGTTCGGTTTTTAATTTGAACGGTTCGGTTTTGGTTTCATTGTTCAAAAACCATTGTTAGCAGTTCGGTTACGGTTCCACTTAAAAACCGTAAAAACCGGACCATAAACACCCCTAATCATAATCAATGTTTTAGAACTAGACCGGAAGTCGAACCAGACATCTCACTGGTCATTGATCGGACCGGTTAAATTGAATTCAAGAACTGTATAACATAATAAATATATAAAAAATCCAAAAATATTATATAATTATAAATACATTTAAACAAAAATAATCATGTAAAAATACAGGGTTTGGTTTTAATGTATTTTTTTGGATTTTAGTTTAAAAAAAGAAACTGAAATACGGTCCAACTAGCGAACCGATACCTAGTTCGATAGATGAACCGGCTGAACTAGTTTCCTATACATTTACATGGATTTTCCCTAATTTTTACCACTTTATTTGAAAAATACATAAATATTCAACTTTATTCAATAACGTAAATTCCATTCCTACGGTGTCAATATAAGTTCCATAAGAATTTCCTCTAGATTTATTCAATTCGTTCTCTATAAAGATCGCAGATTATGAAATAAAAAAAGGTGTATCGTAGTTTAGCCTTTTAACTCTCACTTTACACGGTGTTTGTGAAGGGGCCGGATCGATTCATGATCTGATGTACCCTGTCTTTCCCTACACATACACATTTGTACAAAACAGTGCTTCTAACAGTTTGAACTCAAAACCTCATGTTAGAAAAACATAACACCCTCACTGATCCATTGCTCAAATATAATGCCCACAATCACCAATTACCAAACAAACATATGAATAAAATTATCAGATTTGTATACGAAAAGTGGAAGAAAGATGTACCCTGTATTCATCACCAAATTCCATCTTGAAAGCATCCCGGATAGCCTCGGCGGAGGCACGGTGGCCGCCACCGGTATCACTCATCAAAATAAGCACATTCTTGGTTCTGTCAGCACCAAGCTGCACCATTTCCATGGTGTCATCTTCATCATAAATCTCATATCTTGTTCTTTTCAGCCCATCACCACCACCAAAACCCACCCTTTCAAACACCGTTTTCAACGAACTTCTCTGTGACGCCACCGACATCACCATCGTCCACCACCTCCACCTATATGTATATGCATACAACCTCTGTATGTATATATGATATGATATGATATCTTTTAGTCAATATTAAAAGAAACCCTGATAAAAGAGCTTCGGAAAAACTGACTTTTTGTTTGATTTAACTTTAACAAATTGGGTTTCTTGAAATATAAGGCAAATTTCAAGAAAGACGCAACAGAGACATGTTTTAATATTGCGTTCAAATATATATTTCATAACCCACTTGTCAGAAACTTCAAAGGAACTTTAACCACCGGAAAAAATGGAGTCTTCCGGCGAAAGACGGTGGTAACCGGCGGTGAGAAAGAATCTACGGGATTGAGACAAACATAACAACAAATTGGGTTAATTTTGTTTAATAACAGAGGAGAAACGAAGTACTTTTAGTTGGAATGAAACAGTTTGTCATTGTTTGGACAACTGCTGTCAACGGTGGCAGATTTAAAGATTAGATGTGAAATTTGACAGCCGTACGATTTGGGCTTCGAATTCGAATGTTCGATAGTTTAGATTCGGATCTTTTTTTAATTTATTTGTTTAATATTAATAAAAATAAATGGAATCGAATCTTAAAAAGAATATAAATGATGGTTCGTGTGACCCTAACCATGTAATCAATAATTTAGCCTTGACAATATCGCTGTCATGCCCTTCAAATTTTGGTGTTTTTTAAATTTTTGCTTACAAGCATCATATTCTTTACAAAGAGTCATATCAAGATGCCTCTTTCATCTATATATAAAATGTCTTTTTTATGTTTATTTTTAAAGTAAAATGTAAAAATATCTTGTGTCTATACGAACTTGTTTGTTTTAAGTCTTTAAATAATTTTTATTAGCTATTGGTTTCCTAATTTATAAAAACTAGGTTATTAACCCGTGTATTACATGGATTGATCATAAAATATTTAACAGTTTGTAATAAAAACTTAAAAATTAGAAAACAATACTTTGGTTTAAAATGATTAACGTAAGTATAGGCAAGTATTTTATGTAATACACCAATAATTAAAAACTCTAATATCTAAAGAGTTAGTATCTGACCTTATTATTTGTAACATCTGAGATTTTTAAAGTATCATGCTGAAAACTTAATATAGTTTTTTTTTGTCAAAAGTATTGTATTCCCTATCATTTCTATAGCTTTTGTTTTTTTTTAAAAAAAAAATCATTTTTAACATTATTTTAAAAAAATATCATTTGTTTATATAAATCATATTGTTTAAAACTCAGTTTTATAGTTAATTTCATTTAAAAAATTTCATATTTTATGAAAACTTGTTTTGTAGAAAACTTTTAATTTCCGAAATATAATGGTTTTAAATATTTTTTATTTATAATAAAATTCTAATTTTTATAAAAAGTACATATTTTATAAACTTTTTTAATGTGTTTTTAATAAAAATTAAATTTTAATTTATTTAAAACTATTTTTAATTCTTAATATGAAAAAGGTAAATAATATGATTATTATTATAATTATTTAATAGGAGAGATAATATAATTATTTATTAAGAAATATAATTAAATTAAATAATAATAACATGACATGTGGCAATAGTATTATAAAAACATGACAAATGGCAAAAATGATTTTTGTTTATTAGAATAGTAAGATTGTGAATCAAGTCTTTCCCGTCTATTTTGTTGACAGTTTTGGTAATAAATTAAGAAACCAAATTGGCAACTTTTTACAAATTAAGGAATCAATAAATGACAATTTTATATAAATTAAGGGACCAAAATGTCAATAAAAAACATTTAATGACTAGACAAGCAAATTTCATGTATATACATGGATCATTTTGGCATTTTACTCTTCCTTTTATTATTTTTAGGATTTCAAACGAATGTTAAAGATATCTGATTTGTGTTCGTTTGTTTAACATTTAACTTGTTTACGAATAGTTTACAAACATTAATGGAACGCAAATTTTTGTTTGTGTTCATTCTGTTGGACCGATTTGGAGCTCGGAAACAATCCGATTCCAATGTAAATCTACCCGACAGCCTCTGGAATAGTGCGGAATCCTATTCCAGGGTTTTCCAATCGAAATCAACAGGAACCGTGGTGATCCGAAGTTGTAGGAACGACTTGGAATCAACAATCGAACACCACGGGTTGAGAATCGAAGTTGGACGATCAAAGGCCGCTCTAATCTCCTAGGGTTTGACTCTGGCATCTCTGGGAAGAAGGAGGGCTCTTAGAAAGTTAGTGTTGAAATGATTTGAACTTGTATATATAGGCTGTAGTCATTCGGCCGAATGAGTGGCCGAAGCAGCTCATTCGGCGAATGACCAAGCTCGAATGAGCTGTCAATCGAATGAGTCATTCGGCGAATGACTCATTCTATCGCTAGCCATTCGCTGGTTTCATCATTCGGCGAATGACTTCATTCTAGAGTCATTCGCCCGAATGTGAGATCTTCATACTCAACTCTAAATTTAATCAAATCAACTAAACATATAATCAGTAATAAACTTTAAAAGATATATGCAAAGACAACTTCCATTAATAATTTGAACATTACATGATAAGAGTTACAAAAACTGAACTAGGGACAAAACATGTATCAACAAACTCCCCCTTGGACCTAGTTCAACTTTTGGAAGTGTCTTTCTTCAAATACTTCTCTGAAATAGCTTTCCAATCTGCTCCAGCGTGTATCTTGAAAATGCTGCAGAGACGGATCACTCTCATGAACTGTAAGGCTTGCACCATGTCTGGAACATCAAAGAAGATCTGATGCCTGAATAGTGCTTGAACATCTTTGTGAGACAGGTTCGTCAGCCACATAGGATCAAAAATCCTAACAGTCTCCCACTGTTTGTCTTTGCACAGAACTATCACAGCCTCACCAGTTCTCCCATCATAGTACCACCATCGGAAGCCCTCCATAAAGTCCTGTCGCATCTTCCGTAATGGAATCTTCTTCATGACTTTAGGAGGAAGCCACTTCAGGATGACTTTGTGCTTGCGGGTATCTCCGTCAATTTCTGGCAAATAATAACGTTCCGACTGCTGGGGCTGGAAGTTTACCCATCTTTTCCTGTACTCGTACTGTATCTGCCTAGAGAACCAGGCAGACATGCCAGAATCCTCACTGTACAGTAACTTCAGACGTGCTAGTTGATTTACTTCAAAGCCCGGCAGCGTCTTGAAGTCGTGAGGGTGCTTGAAGTAATCGATCCCCCTTTCTCTCTTCACAACATAGCACCCGAGATCATGGAAGTATGCCCAGCTCAGGATTTGACCTCTAGCTTTGTAACCTTTGGTTCTGTAAACTTTCTTGTGCGTTGCTGGCATCTTCTCGGTGCTTTGCTTCTTTAAGACCTCCCAATAGGTCTGACATTCCTCTTTTCTTTTCTTTTGGTCATCTGCTTCGGCTTTGCTGGCTTCGACTTGTTCCTCTAAGTATCGGACCAGTAGATCTTCAGTCTCTTGATCAAACTGATCAGTAAATATCGGCAGCTCAGCCTCAGCAGATGTATACTTTGGGTACTCTTCTTCTGTGATGTCTTCTAAGATAACTTCGTCAATGTCATCAAAGACTTCAGGCTCCGGTTCATCAACGATAGGAACGGAGGTATCATCAGTGATCACCTCGTCCGGATTAAGCCTGAACAACTCAGCAATCTGCTCTCTGGAGAGGCAGTGAATAATTTCCCCTTCCTCTTTGTCATAGCTGACCGAGTGCTGTATAATGCCCTGAGCGTCCAAGATCATAGTCAACGTCTCATCTAGCTGACGTCTCAAGGGCACAGCTTCTACTTCCTCGGTCGCTGTGGGTTCATCTGTCTTTGCGGGAGGAGGTTGAGAAGAGGCTTTCTTCTTATCTGGCTCTCTTGGATCGAATCTCTGATGAGGGAGGGGCCTGGTCATCATTGTCATCATCATCAGCACTCGATGAACCAGAAGACCCACTCCCAGATCCGTCCTTGGCCTCATCATCATGATCATCATCATCATCAGACTCATCGTCTTTGTCTGAGTCTTCATAGTCAACCTGTTCCTCATCAGACTCTTCTTCTTCGTCTTCGTCCATCTCCTTGTCTGATTCATCGGAACGGTTTTCAGCACCTTCTATCCTGGGAGTGCCCTCCTTGGAACCCTCGACAAGTTCAGCAAGGCGAGCATTTTCAGCTTCCAACAGGAGAATCCTCTCGCTGAAACCAGAGGCTGTCAGAGCCAACTGGTTATGTTCATCTATGTACTTGAGTAGTTGCTCCTCTTGTTGAGCAGAACGAGCTCTAAGATCAGCTCGTTGATCAGCTGCCTGCGGCAACAGAGCATCCTGATCGTTTATCCTTTGGGTGAGCTGAGCAATCTTAGACTCTTGCTCCATGTTCTTCTCCATCAACCTGAGAACCATACTGTTCAGTGTGCTAAGCTGATCCACAACTGAAACAGTAGGTATGTACATATCAGCTCTTGATGTAGACGGGCCAGAAGAAGCAGCAACATATACTGGCTCATGAGTGACAGGAGTGGTCAGAGGGGCAATAGTGGTCTGTGTAAGAACAGCCCTTGACCGCGTCAGTGAAGAAACTGACACAGCTGCTACTGAAGTAACAGTAGTTGTAGCAGCTGAAGTCAGTTCTGACCTCCTTTGGAATGAAAACCTTGATCTCTTTCCCCTTCCAACCCTAGAGGATGTAGGCTGAGAGGCAGCAACAGTCACAGCCACCGAAGCAGAAGCAGAAGATCGAGGTGAAGGAGAGATATCAAACTCTGGTATAAACAGTGGATCAGTGATCTCCTCCATCTCTTCTTCTGTCCTCTTCCTCTTCCTGACAACCATCTTGCCACTTTCCATCACCTTCTCAAAGCCTTCCTTCATAACATCATCAGAGTCGGTGCTTTCTTCATCACCATCTCCAACAACACCCTCATCACCAGAGTCCTCTGACTCAGCACTACCTTCAGAAATATGAGGAACAGAAGCATCAACAGAAGTAGTAACAGTAGTGGTAGTAGTGGTCAGGAAGTCTAAATCCATCAAAGAATCAATATCTATGTCATCTTCCTGAGCTGTAGACAAAACAACATCACCACCAGTAACAGCTCCACTCACATCAACCATGCTCATAGTAGCAGCAGTGGTTATGTCACCCTCATACTTGCACCTAAGAAAGCATCCACGAACTAAAAAGCGATCAAGTAGTGATGGCTGATCTGGAGAATCTTGAAACCCACATATTCTCCTGATGTGTTCAGCAGAAACAACAATGTCATGCCCTTGAACTTTTCCCCTGATAACTGTAGGCTCGGCCTCATAGTCTATGTCAGCAGATGACCAGAAATCCTGCTGATGCGAATGGTAAGGCACATGAACAGTCGATATAGCAGTGAAGATCCTCGAACGCCTCAGAAATGTAATAATCTCTGAGTAGTGCTTGGCGTTCGGTGTGGTCAAATCCAGATGAGCACATATGTTGTGCTTAGGGACTGATTTGTAACCTGCCATACTGAACAACAAAAGAAATAGACATGTTAGTACAAGTCAGATATAACAACAAGATGAAATCAGATGAACTTCTGAAATTTAGATCTCAACAATCTGATATGCCGAATGACAGATAATTCTGGCGAATGAGCACATTCGCCTAATGTCATTCGTCGAATGAGTTGCAAATAGCATTCATTCGCCGAATGAGACATTCGAATGAGAGTCATTCGTCGAATGAGTGTCATTCGCCGAATGAGTGTCATCGAATGAGACATTCTTCGAATGTGAGTCATTCACCGAATGAGCTTCAACGAAAGAGAGTCATTCGTCGAATGAGAGTCATTCGCCGAATGAGACATTCGCCGAATGACGTCATTCGGCTGAAATTTGAATTTTAAACCCTTGTTCATCCAAAAATCAAATCAGTCAATAAAATTTGCATACACACATTCAGAATCGACCGACTAACAAGTTTAAAACATGACTTTTTGGGTTTTAAGTTCGTTTCGACAGTTGATTTCTCAGGCGATTTCTAAAACCCTAGAAATCAAAAATCTGTTCAGTTCTTGATGATTTCACGGTTGAAAATGTCTGTCAATCATTCCCCATATACCTGAGATGAAATAGAATGTGATTTTCAGAAGCAGGGTTAACAAGGATCACAGAAAATCGAAAGAACTGAAAAAGTGTGTGAATCGCCGAATGAGGTGCACTCTGATGTAGCGAAAGAGAAAATGGTCGAATGACCTTCATTCGGCCGAAGAACTATTATATTGTGACAATCCGACTTTTTACACTAACCTTGTTAACGGGAGATGGTGATATCATAGGCCCAACAGGGATAGTGTGGGCCCAACAGGACAAATGTAGGCCCTATAAGGCCAGGGTAGGTCCAATAAGGCCAATGAAGGCCCAACAAGACTAATGAAGGCCCAGTAAAGCCAAAGAAGATCCAGTGAAGTCAAGGAAGACCCAACAAGACAAATCAGGTCCAATAAAGTCTATGAAGGCCCAACAGAACTAAGTTAGGCCCAATAGGGGCAAATGAGGCCCAATGTAAGCAAATTAAGGCCCAATAAGGCCCAGGGAGGCCCAATGAAATCTAGGAAGGCCCAGTAAAGTTTAGATAGGCCCAATGAGTTTAATGTAGGCCCAATTTCAATAATGAGGCCCAAATGGATAAATTTGGCCCGATAGTATTTTAATTGAACCAATTAATGATAATTTAAGATCTTCGGTTCAATTTTAGTAATAGAAGTGATATGTTATTTATCGAGAATAATTTATAAGGATTAGAATTTGTCAAAATAAGCCATAAACACCCCAATTACAAAGATAAGGTTGGTAAGTGGGTTAAAATACCAAGTTTTGACTTTTAGAGTCAAAATTCGTATGGAAATTTAGGCAAAAATTCGAATTGCCCAATAATAAAGGTTATAACTAAAATCAATCGATTTAAATCATCACATAAATGATGATTAATGATTATTATACGTTATTGGATCGAATCATTAGCCAATTGATTGAAAACGGTTACACTAACTTGAAACCGTGGCCTTAGTCATAAAACTCGTAGAATTCGACAACACCTTGCACAATTGAGCATTCCTTCACAGTAGTCGGCATTATTAGAGGAGATTTCAAGCAGCAATTCGATCGCAGAAGCGTTGGAAAAAGAAATTGGATCGAGACTAGGCCGAATATCATCCTAGAAGGGAACTACATCAATCGGGAGTCAAAACAAGTAAGTCTTTGCTTCTGAACAACCTAAAGTGGCCGAATAAGGTTAAACATATGCTAATTTTGATTCTTAACATCGAATGGTATATGCACGAGTTCTAGGGTTCTTAACAAAGTCGGGTTTGGGGGTTTTAAATCATATAAGCTTTAAAATGGAATTAAACTACACCAATAGTTTCAGAAGGGTTCGATGTAACTAAACCAGGTATCAATTTCAGTAGGTTACAACGATTTGATGGATTTTAGTTCTAGGGTTCATGCTTTAAGAACGAATTGGGGGATTGGGTTAAAATGGGTTCAGAAATCGAATTGAATGTTATCAGTAGTTTCAGACAACCCCGATTAAGCATAACCCCATTTCAATTAGTGGTTTCAATAACGAATTGGATGAATTCGATTATTAGGGTTCATAAGATGAATATGTTTTTGGGTTTTGAGGCAAACTGATATGATTATTGAAATTGATTAATCAGAGAGATTCGAAATTTGTTTTTAAATGAAAACCCTATGGTTTTAGGAGTAATCAGATTCGAAATGGTGATCAATTGAGGGTTTATTGCTTCGGCTATGATATGGTAAGGAGATTAGACTGAATGAATGTTTAAAAGAATTAATTCCTGATATCAAACGCGATACCCTAGCGGGCGAGATGGTTAGATGCGTGTGTGTTAGAGTTGAGGGTCGCGGGTTCGAGTCCCGGCCCAACCAATTTTTAGATTTTAAGGTTATTTTAGTATTTTGACCATATTTTATTCGTTCTAACTTCGTTTTAATCCGTTCAAGTTGCGTTGGGACCGTAACGAGAATACGAACGTATTAGAATAATAAAAGTTATATTTTAGTCCGAAAACGAAATCGCGTATAATTACGTTTATTTAAATAAAATCGTATAGGATTTTATTTAAACGATTTCAAAGGCACGCGTATTTTCGTATGCACATTCTTAACACTTTAACATACGTGTGATGACCCGTATGTTATTTCAAGCACAAAACGACATTCCGAATAACTTTAAGTTATTGTTTAAACCACAGATTATTCGTAGAGGATTTCTACGCAAGTTCACACGTATTTGATCATTCTGCTATTATCAAAGGTGCGTACACGGCCCCTTTCTTATTTTAAACTGCTTTGGGGGAGAAAACATGTGCAACAAACTGTTTTTAGATACATATCACTTGCATGAGTTAGCTGTTTACATTATGTGAAAACATATCAACTTGAAAGTCCTTACACACCTCGAACCGTTTAGTTTGCTGTAATGCAAAGCGTGGTAGTTGGAAATAGATCTATTAGGTTTGACAAACCTCACTTGGTAGATGGGATCTACGCAGGTGTTTGACTGACCAAACACATTTTTACTATTGTTGTGATAGACAATAGTGGCAAGGCGAAAACATGCTATAGCATGGCAATCCGTCAGCTTCGGTGTCGAACACATATGTAAATAGTTTATATGACTAGCTATCATGACTGTGCATGTGTGATTATGTTATCTACAATCTTGTTATTCAAACTGTTGTTTTGAACATTATGAATGATTAAAACCTGTGTTATGCACCAACCTTTGTGTTGACTTGATTTGCATGTTTTCTCAGGACGCTAAGGCGCGCAACAAAGACTGGCATGGACTAGGAGATAGAGTCGCATGCATTTTTGAACATTTTAGATATTTGGATTTAAACATTTGGAACTTTGTATTGTAATTTACATCTTTCAACTGTTATTGGTTTTATAACGCTTCCGCAACTTTTGAAAAACTCTGATGTTATGTTTTAAAGACCAAAGTATGTTTTGAAAATTCATATAGAGGTCTTCGCTATGTCTAATGATCTGAGATCCTGGTTTGTCATGCTCCCAAACGGTGTGATTCCGTTAGTTGAAAATTTGGGGGTGTGACAGATTGGTATCAGAGCCATTGGTTATAGCGAACTAGGTTTGCATTGGTAGGCCTAGACTATGACTGTTAGACATTAGACACACATGTTTACACATACTGCTTAGAAATTACATATGACATTATGTAATTGACTTGCTTACACATTCTATGACACTGCACTTACATATGGTATTATGTAACAGGCATGGCATCATCATCGGTACCTTATATTGTTATTGATGATTCCGAGGACGAGGAGCCGATAGTTCCGGCACGACCATCATCACCACCACCACCTATTCCATCACCTCCACCATATGAGCAGGATGACTCAGATCCAGAGGAGGATCCGGAGGAGGATCCGGACGAGGACCCGGAGGAGGATCCAGACGAGGATCCAGACGAGGATCCAGAGGAGGATCCATATGAGGACCCGGATGAGGATCCGGAGGAGTCAGAGGAGGATACTCAGCAGATCCCTGCTGAGGGACCTTCTACACATCCACCACCAGTACTAGATGCTCCTGAGCCTAAAAGGCAAAGGACGGACGCCGAGGAGATCGCCAAATTGCGCGAGGATCTGGAGGTAGCAGAAGATAGGATAGCACAGAGATCTCAGGAGTTATGGGATGCTATTGAGAGGCAGGATGATCTTACCCATCTTGTTCACGATATGCGGGATGAGATGATCAATTTGATTGGTCGTCTAGAAGAGTCAGAGAACCGAGAGGAGATTTTGGCGGGCAGGATTGAAGCTTTGGAGGATTTGGTGGTAGTTGAGAATGAGGAACAGGATGAGGATGAGGAGGAGGAACCAGCACCAGTTGTTGAGTCCGATCCTGAATCCACTGTTGAGGACGACTGATTGTTTTTCTTTTCTTTCTTGTTTTATTTAAACTTATTAGGAACGGGTTGTGTTCCTACATTAGTAGTTTGAAAACTTGTATTTCATTTCAAAAGTATTGTACTCAAAGAAAGTTTCTATCTATTAAAGAGTTATCTTTTATTTCCAACAGCTGTGTTGATTTATATTACATGATGTGTTTGTTGTTTTACTTACACATGTTACATTGGATTTTGACTTCGTGCTAACACTTCTTATAAATAGGAAACTAATGGCTGAGGGAAACGTACATATGACTGTTGCTGAGCTCAATGAGCTAATTAACAACAGAGTTGCAGAGGCAATCGCACAGTATGCTCAGACTCATAACACAGGGCCACAGGGTCCAGCTGGGGGAGTGATTAACCCACAAGTTTGCACGTTCAAGATGTTTTTGGACTGCAAACCACACAATTTCAAAGGGTCGGAGGGGGCCATTGGACTCCTTCGGTGGATTGAAAAGGCTGAGTCTGTATTCGAAATGTGCAACTGCCCTAATGAAAGCAAGGTGAAATTTGCTACGGGAACATTGGAGGGTCCAGCACTAACTTGGTGGAACTCAAATGTCCAGACTCTGGGGTTGGGAGAGGCTAATGCCTTGACATGGGACAACTTCAAAACTTTACTGCAAGAGGAGTACTGTCCTCGCAGTGAAATGCAGAAGTTGGAAGAGGAATACTAGCACCTCAAGATGGAGGGGTCAAACATTGAAGAGTACACGACCAGGTCGCATGAACTGGCCAGACTGCTACCACACATGGCTACTCCAGCCAGTAAGTGGATTGAAAGGTACATTGGAGGACTAGTGCCTCAGATTCAGGGGTTGGTGACTTCAGCAAATCCCACCACCATCCAACAAGCTGTTCGTTTAGCGCATCAGCTTACTGACCAGGCAGTGTTACAGGGGACTCTGCCCAAACGAACATCTGCTACCAAGGTAGGAGATCATAAGAGAAAGTGGGAAAGTAATAACTTCAGGGGTAACAGTCAACAATCAAATCAGCAAAACAGGAAGCAGGACTCAAACAAGTCCTATCATAATTCCAGCAGTGGTCAGCAATCATCATCATCGGGGGGCTATATTGGTAAACACCCCAAGTGCAACAAGTGTGGTTACCATCATGCAGGTAACCAATGTGAGAGAGCTAAGTGCCAGAGGTGTGGCAAGATTGGGCATGCGGCTAAAGATTGTCGCGGAGAGCTGCAGAACAACCATAACAACCAGAACAATAACCAGAACAACGCTCAGAAAGGTTGTTTTGAGTGTGGAAAGATGGGGCATTTTAAGAAAGATTGTCCACAACTCAAGAAAGGCGGGGACAATAATGGCAATGGAAATGGAAATGGCAACGGTAATGGCAATGGCACCAACAACAACAACAACAACAACTACAACAATAACAACAACAACAACAACGGTGCTAGAGGCAGGGCGTTTGTGATTGGAGGACGTCAAGCGCGGGAGGATCCCAACATTGTCACGGGTACGTTCCTCTTAAATAATCACTATGCCTCTATGTTATTTGACACTGGTGCCGATCGGAGCTTTGTATCTAGTTCACTTGCTAAGTTGCTAAATGTTAGTCCCACTGCCTTAGATAGTCCCTACACTGTGGAATTAGCTGATGGTAAGTTAATTGTAGTAGAAAACATTTATAAGGGATGTATACTTGATTTGATGGGTCAGACATTAGAGATTGATCTGATGCCTATTGCCTTAGGCAGTTTTGATGTAGTCATTGGCATGGACTGGTTGTCCAAGAACCAGGCTGAAATCGTATGCCATGAAAAGATTGTTCGCATACCTCTTCCGCAGGGAGAGACATTATATGTACAAGGCGAGAAGAGCAGTACACCACTGCGTCTCATATCTTGTATGAAAGCACACAAATGTCTGCGGAAAGGTCATACGGCAGTTATATCACTTATAACTGAAAAGCCAGTAGCTGAGAGGAAGCTTGAAGATATACCTATAGTTTGTGAATTTCCGGAGGTGTTTCCAGAAGACTTGCCAGGATTACCGCCTATCAGACAGGTGGAATTCCGAATCGATCTTACACCAGACGCAGCACCGATAGCTAGGGCGCCTTATCGACTTGCACCGTCAGAGATGCAAGAGTTATCTACACAATTGCAAGAATTGTTGGATAAGGGTTTCATACGACCTAGTTTTTCACCGTGGGGAGCTCCAGTTTTGTTTGTAAAGAAGAAGGACGGGACTTTCCGTATGTGTATCGATTACCGGGAATTGAATAAAGTTACTATCAAGAACCGGTATCCGTTACCCAGGATTGACGATCTGTTCGATCAGTTGCAAGGTTCGAGTTACTACTCGAAGATTGATCTCAGGTCGGGTTATCATCAACTAAGAGTTCAGGAGGAGGATATTCCGAAGACAGCATTCAGGACAAGATATGGCCATTATGAGTTCTTGGTCATGCCATTTGGGTTGACAAACGCTCCAGCTGTATTCATGGATCTTATGAATCGTGTTTGTAAACCTTATCTTGATAAGTTTGTCATTGTTTTCATTGATGACATTCTCATCTATTCACAGTCTGAGGAGGAACACGCTGAACATCTTCGATTATTGCTAGAATTATTGAAACAGGAACAACTGTACGCTAAGTTTTCGAAATGTGATTTTTGGATGCGAGAAGTACAGTTCTTGGGGCATATAGTTAATGAAAAGGGCATACATGTTGATCCAGCGAAGATTGAAGCGATTAAGAATTGGGAAGCACCAAAGACCCCTACCGAAGTACGACAATTCCTTGGTTTGGCGGGTTATTATCGACGATTCATTGAAGGTTTCTCGAAGATCGCTCAACCACTTACAGCTCTTACGCACAAGGGAACAAAGTATAACTGGACGGATAAACAGGAAACTGCGTTCCAGTTATTGAAACAGAAGCTTTGCAGCGCACCGATTCTGTCCTTACCGGAAGGAACAGAAGACTTCGTGGTGTATTGTGATGCATCTGCACAGGGTTTGGGATGTGTGTTGATGCAACGTGATAAAGTGATCGCTTATGCTTCCAGACAACTACGAACACACGAAAAGAATTACACTACTCATGACTTGGAGTTGGGAGCAGTGGTTTTTGCTTTGAAAATTTGGAGGCATTATCTGTATGGAACTAAGTGTACTATTTATACTGATCATAAGAGTTTGCAACATATCTTTGATCAGAAGGAGCTCAACATGAGGCAACGACGATGGGTTGAGTTGTTGAACGATTATGAGTGTGCGATTAAGTATCACCCGGGAAAAGCTAATGTAGTAGCTGATGCTCTGAGCAGAAAAGACACAACAGGAGCAAGACGGGTTCGTTAACTTATGATGACAATACATACTGACTTACCTGACAAGGTGCACAATGCTCAGATTGAGGCCTTGAAAAAGGAAAACTTAGTACCGGAATCTTTACGAGGAATGGAAGAACAATTGAATGTTAAACCTGATGGAATTCGTTATTTCATTGATCGAATGTGGATACCTTTATATGGAGGTTTAAGGGAACTCGTGATGGACGAAGCGCACAAGTCCAGATATTCAGTCCATCCGGGATCAGACAAGATGTATCATGACTTGAAGGCATTGTATTGGTGGCCTCATATGAAAGCGGATATTGTTAGGTACGTTAGCAAATGTTTGACTTGTTCGAAAGTCAAAGTTGAATATCAGAAGCCATCTGGTTTACTGCAACAACCAGAGATACCGATGTGGAAGTGGGAACAGATTTCGATGGATTTCATCACTAAGTTACCCCGTACACCGACTGGTTGTGATACGATATGGGTAATTGTCGATCGATTAACGAAATCTGCACACTTCTTAGCAATTAAGGAAACTGATAAGATGGAGAAACTGACTCGCATTTACATCAAGGAAGTAGTAGCACGGCATGGCGTACCAATCTCTATCATATCAGATCGGGATGCCCGGTTTACTTCCAACTTTTGGAAATCTCTTCATAAGTCATTGGGGACTCGCTTGGATATGAGTACCGCTTATCATCCACAGACCGATGGTCAAAGTGAACGTACGATTCAAACGCTCGAGGATATGTTACGAGCTTGTGTAATTGACTTTGGTGACAGCTGGGAGAATCATTTACCGTTGGTGGAATTCTCTTACAATAATAGTTATCATACAAGTATTCAAGCAGCACCGTTTGAAGCCTTGTATGGTCGCAAATGTCGTTCACCAGTTTGCTGGGCTGAAATTGGTGACAGGTCCTGAATTGGTGCACGAGACGACAGAAAAGATAGTTCAAATCCGGAACCGTATGGCAGCGGCCCGGGATCGACAGAAGAGTTATGCAGACAAGCGTCGCAAGCCGTTGGAATTTCAAGTAGGTGACCGAGTTCTTCTAAAAGTATCACCTTGGAAAGGTGTGATACGATTCGGCAAGCGCGGAAAGCTTAGTCCACGTTACGTAGGACCTTTTGAGATTCTGAAAAGGATTGGTCCGGTTGCGTATCAACTTAAACTACCGGATGAACTCAGTGGAGTTCATGATGTGTTTCACGTATCGAACTTAAAGAAATGTCTTTCTGATGAGACATTGATTGTTCCGTTGGAAGAAATACAAGTAGATGAACAACTACGATTTATTGAAGAACCAGCTGAGATCATGGACCGAGAGGTCAAACAACTGAAGCAAAGCAAGATTCCGATAGTCAAAGTCCGATGGAATTCAAGACGTGGTCCTGAATTCACATGGGAACGGGAAGACCAAATGATGAAGAAATATCCTCATCTATTCAAAACAGTTACTGCTAACACTGAGAGCGCACGTTAAATTTCGGGACGAAATTTCCTTCAACAAGGGGATGACGTGATGCTTTCACACATCAACACTGCAAATTTCAAACTGTAAGCACAAACATTTTATTTATTCAATTGATTTTGTTACAAACATTTGTGCTACATTATATTCTATATGTTTTATGTGCTACATTTCATATGTTACATGTTATGGTAGTACATACATGATTGGTTACACACATTTGTTATGTGCGGGGTTACATAGTACACACAATTTCAGACACTCACTATGTGTGAGGTTACACAATACAGTATGATCAAACACAAACAGTCACAGTTAGGTGAACTAACTAGTGTACACGCAAACAGTCACATTGAACGATCACAATTGAGTTGTGATGTCGCAAGCATTAGACTTTGTGTGTGAGTACACACAAGCACACAGAATGATCAAATCACACTAACACGTACGATTTAAACTCGTAAGTAGTTTCCTAACTACTCTTAACACTTACTAATTTTCGGGACGAAAATTCCTTCAACAAGGGGATGATGTGACGATCCGACTTTTTACACTAACCTTGTTAACGGGAGATGGTGATATCATAGGCCCAACAGGGATAGTGTGGGCCCAACAGGACAAATGTAGGCCCTATAAGGCCAGGGTAGGTCCAATAAGGCCAATGAAGGCCCAACAAGACTAATGAAGGCCCAGTAAAGCCAAAGAAGATCCAGTGAAGTCAAGGAAGACCCAACAAGACAAATCAGGTCCAATAAAGTCTATGAAGGCCCAACAGAACTAAGTTAGGCCCAATAGGGGCAAATGAGGCCCAATGTAAGCAAATTAAGGCCCAATAAGGCCCAGGGAGGCCCAATGAAATCTAGGAAGGCCCAGTAAAGTTTAGATAGGCCCAATGAGTTTAATGTAGGCCCAATTTCAATAATGAGGACCAAATGGATAAATTTGGCCCGATAGTATTTTAATTGAACCAATTAATGATAATTTAAGATCTTCGGTTCAATTTTAGTAATAGAAGTGATATGTTATTTATCGAGAATAATTTATAAGGATTAGAATTTGTCAAAATAAGCCATAAACACCCCAATTACAAAGATAAGGTTGGTAAGTGGGTTAAAATACCAAGTTTTGACTTTTAGAGTCAAAATTCGTATGGAAATTTAGGCAAAAATTCGAATTGCCCAATAATAAAGGTTATAACTAAAATCAATCGATTTAAATCATCACATAAATGATGATTAATGATTATTATACGTTATTGGATCGAATCATTAGCCAATTGATTGAAAACGGTTACACTAACTTGAAACCGTGGCCTTAGTCATAAAACTCGTAGAATTCGACAACACCTTGCACAATTGAGCATTCCTTCACAGTAGTCGGCATTATTAGAGGAGATTTCAAGCAGCAATTCGATCGCAGAAGCGTTGGAAAAAGAAATTGGATCGAGACTAGGCCGAATATCATCCTAGAAGGGAACTACATCAATCGGGAGTCAAAACAAGTAAGTCATTGCTTCTGAACAACCTAAAGTGGCCGAATAAGGTTAAACATATGCTAATTTTGATTCTTAACATCGAATGGTATATGCACGAGTTCTAGGGTTCTTAACAAAGTCGGGTTTGGGGGTTTTAAATCATATAAGCTTTAAAATGGAATTAAACTACACCAATAGTTTCAGAAGGGTTCGATGTAACTAAACCAGGTATCAATTTCAGTAGGTTACAACGATTTGATGGATTTTAGTTCTAGGGTTCATGCTTTAAGAACGAATTGGGGGATTGGGTTAAAATGGGTTCAGAAATCGAATTGAATGTTATCAATAGTTTCAGACAACCCCGATTAAGCATAACCCCATTTCAATTAGTGGTTTCAATAACGAATTGGATGAATTCGATTATTAGGGTTCATAAGATGAATATGTTTTTGGGTTTTGAGGCAAACTGATATGATTATTGAAATTGATTAATCAGAGAGATTCGAAATTTGTTTTTAAATGAAAACCCTATGGTTTTAGGAGTAATCAGATTCGAAATGGTGATCAATTGAGGGTTTATTGCTTCGGCTATGATATGGTAAGGAGATTAGACTGAATGAATGTTTAAAAGAATTAATTCCTGATATCAAACGCGATACCCTAGCGGGCGAGATGGTTAGATGCGTGTGTGTTAGAGTTGAGGGTCGCGGGTTCGAGTCCCGGCCCAACCAATTTTTAGATTTTAAGGTTATTTTAGTATTTTGACCATATTTTATTCGTTCTAACTTCGTTTTAATCCGTTCAAGTTGCGTTGGGACCGTAACGAGAATACGAACGTATTAGAATAATAAAAGTTATATTTTAGTCCGAAAACGAAATCGCGTATAATTACGTTTATTTAAATAAAATCGTATAGGATTTTATTTAAACGATTTCAAAGGCACGCGTATTTTCGTATGCACATTCTTAACACTTTAACATACGTGTGATGACCCGTATGTTATTTCAAGCACAAAACGACATTCCGAATAACTTTAAGTTATTGTTTAAACCACAGATTATTCGTAGAGGATTTCTACGCAAGTTCACACGTATTTGATCATTCTGCTATTATCAAAGGTGCGTACACGGCCCCTTTCTTATTTTAAACTGTTTTGGGGGAGAAAACATGTGCAACAAACTGTTTTTAGATACATATCACTTGCATGAGTTAGCTGTTTACATTATGTGAAAACATATCAACTTGAAAGTCCTTACACACCTCGAACCGTTTAGTTTGCTGTAATGCAAAGCGTGGTAGTTGGAAATAGATCTATTAGGTTTGACAAACCTCACTTGGTAGATGGGATCTACGCAGGTGTTTGACTGACCAAACACATTTTTACTATTGTTGTGATAGACAATAGTGGCAAGGCGAAAACATGCTATAGCATGGCAATCCGTCAGCTTCGGTGTCGAACACGTATGTAAATAGTTTATATGACTAGCTATCATGACTGTGCATGTGTGATTATGTTATCTACAATCTTGTTATTCAAACTGTTGTTTTGAACATTATGAATGATTAAAACCTGTGTTATGCACCAACCTTTGTGTTGACTTGATTTGCATGTTTTCTCAGGACGCTAAGGCGCGCAACAAAGACTGGCATGGACTAGGAGATAGAGTCGCATGCATTTTTGAACATTTTAGATATTTGGATTTAAACATTTGGAACTTTGTATTGTAATTTACATCTTTCAACTGTTATTGGTTTTATAACGCTTCCGCAACTTTTGAAAAACTCTGATGTTATGTTTTAAAGACCAAAGTATGTTTTGAAAATTCATATAGAGGTCTTCGCTATGTCTAATGATCTGAGATCCTGGTTTGTCATGCTCCCAAACGGTGTGATTCCGTTAGTTGAAAATTTGGGGGTGTGACATATATAGTCAAGCTCATTCGCCGAATGAGCTAGGCGAAAGGTCGGCTGAGACTCAGACACATTCGCCGGATGAGTTTTGTGAATAAGGTCATTCGACAACACTTATTCGCCGAATGAGAATGTCGAATGAGACATTCGACACCCTTCATTCTTCGAATGAGGAAAACTCTGTTTGATTGATTCGGTCAAATGACTCATTCGCAGAATGAGTTCATTCGGCCGAATGAATGAATTTTACCTCTCATTCGGACGAATGAGAGATGAAAACCTCCAAAACTCAACTTTTTCAACATTTGACATTTTGAGCAACAAACTTTTAACAAATTATGAAGATATGTCTGGTTGGTTCAGGATTCAGATATGATAGACATCCAAATCTACAAATGATCATCTAAAACAAGATTGAGAATAGAAAATCTTTTTGTATTTTTTCTGAAACAACCATTACAACTGTACAAACAATAATTAAAAACAAATAATCACATGTTTTTGTGAGAAGTCCATTAATAAACTAACACATATCTCTAATCACATCACATTATCTTCAATGAATGTTTAACTTTAAACACAATTCCATTATGATACGATTACTGATATGTTTGTCCAAAATTAAGCCAAACAATACACAACTACTAAACAAACTTTATGATCACTCATATTTTCTGATTAAGTTCCCCATTTCATTTCACCATTAAAGATCAAAGTCAGTTCAAAACTCATTTCAGCATATCTTAAAACCAGTCATCATGAATTCAGTAAGATTCAAACATTTATTATCTTTTTGTATTTTTCTTGTTCTATCCAAATGGATGGCTTCAGCTAGGTCCGTCCCAGCAATATGGCACATGTATGGAATCGAACTTTATTTGTTTAAGTATTTCTCAAGCTTAATACCAGCTTGCATTAGGTTTTCTTCAAGCTTAATACCAGCTTGTTTTTAGTTTTTCATCAAGCTTAATACCAGCTTGTTTTTGATTTTCCTCAAGCTTAATACCAGCTTGTTTTTATTTTTCTTTGAATGAAACCTCATTTGATTCCATGATGACGGGTGTATGCTTGATTTGAGTCAAAAACCGTTTCTCACTCAAATGATTTAATAAAATGGATCCCACAGATCAAACTTTCTAAGTTAGCACAAGTTGTTTATTCATTTTGTATAGTCAGCCTATCAGTACATCCCATCACAATTCTCTTGTGATTTTAGTTCATACATTCACTTCTGCTTCTATGACATGATAAGATTAATGCACTACTTTATTAAGCAAGACCATCTCAATTTTTAATTTTTCTATTGTTTTTGGTTTTTCAAATTTTCTATTGTTTTTGGTTTTTCAAATTTTCTATTGTTTTTGGTTTTTTTTAAATATCATAATATATATCTCAATTTTTAATTTTTCTATTGTTTTTGGTTTTTCAAATTTTTCTATTGTTTTTGGTTTTTCAAATTTTCTATTGTTTTTGGTTTTTCAAATTTTCTATTGTTTTTGGTTTTTTTTAAATATCATAATATATATCTCAATTTTTAATTTTTCTATTGTTTTTGGTTTTTCAAATTTTCTATTGTTTTTGGTTTTTCAAATTTTCTATTGTTTTTGGTTTTTTTAAATATCATAATATCTCCCCCTAAAAACCTAAAAATAGAAAATCTTTTTGAGTTTTTGATGATGAAAATAAACTATACAGGAAAAAGTAAAAGACTGAATTAAAATAAACAAAGCAAAGACTATCTAATGAAAAGTGATGATCATTTGTTAGACTCAGATGAGGAGTGGACTTCATCCTTTTGAAAAACACCATTAGCTGATAACAGATATAAAAATCTGGGTTTGTCAAATGCTTTGGTAAAAAGATCAGCTTTTTGGTGATCGGTGTGAATTTTCACTACATCGATTAATTTCTTTTCAAAACAATCACGTATGAAGTGATATTTAATGTCGATGTGTTTGGTTTTGGAGTGCTGAACAGGATTTTTAGTGACAGCTATGGCAGCAGTATTATCAACATATATAGGAGTGTTAGAAAAATGTAACCCATAGTCCCTGAGTTGCTGTTGTATCCAGATGATTTGAGAACAACAACTAGCAGCAGCAATATATTCAGCTTCACAGGTTGAAGTAGACACCGACGTCTGCTTCTTGCACTGCCAGGTGACCAATCGGTTTCCAAAGAACTGACATCCTGCAGATGTTGACTTGAAATCTCTCTTGCATCCGCCATAATCTGAATCACTATATGCAGTAAGCTCAAAGTTATCATCATTAGGGTACCATAAGCCAAGTGCCGGTGTACCCTTCAGATAACGCATAATCCTTTTGACAGCAATGAGGTGAGATACTCTTGGCTTTGATTGATAGCGTGCACACAAGCAAGTAGCGAACATGATATCTGGCCGAGAAGCAGTAAGATACATGAGAGATCCGATCATTCCTTGGTACAGAGTGGCATCAATTAACTCCCCCTTTTCATCTGGAGTAATCCCGTGATTAATCGCCAGTGGGGTACCAGCAGGCTTTGCGTCAGACATACTGAACCGGCTCAGAATGTCACCCACATATTTGGTTTGATGAATAAAAATCCCTGCCTCAGACTGATCCACCTGCAAACCCAAGAAAAACTTCATCTCTCCCATCGAACTCATTTCAAATTTTTCTTTCATAACCTTCTCGAATTCCTTGCACTGATTATCATTTGTGGAACCAAAGATTATGTCGTCCACATACACTTGCACCAAGAGTAAATCACTGTCCTTCTCACGGATGAATAATGTGCAGTCAATGACACCTCTTCTTAACCCGTTGTTCAGAAGGTGAGTAGAAAGTGTCTCGTACCACGCTCGCGGAGCTTGATGCAATCCATACAAGGCTTTGTCTAGCTTGTAGACTTGGTCACGATGCAATGGATCCTCAAACCCGGGAGGTTGACTGACATACACTGCTTCACTGATGACACCGTGAAGGAACGCACTCTTGACATCCATTTGATAGACCTTGAACTTTTTAAAGGATGCATAAGCCAAGAAGATACGAATGGCTTCGAGTCGAGCAACTGGAGCAAACACCTCATTGTAGTCCAACCCCTCTATCTGTCTGAATCCTTGAACCACCAGACGTGCCTTGTTTCGCACTATGATCCCGTGATCATCTTTCTTGCAACGAAGAACCCATCTAGTGCCAATGAATTTTGCACCTTTGGGTCTATCAACTAATTGCCAGAACCCTATCTTTTTGAACTGCAAAAGTTCCTCTTGCATAGCATCAACCCATGATTCTTCCTTGAGGGCTTCAGTGACAGTACGCGGTTCAACTTGAGAGATAAAGTAGGAATGAGCACAAAAGCTTACATCTGCAAAATCAAGAATGTCCGCAAGACCACCTGAAGAAATCTGACTTCGAGTCTTCACTCCATCTAAAGGACTCCCAATAATGTTGTCTTGAGGATGAATACGATTAATTCTTCCAACAGGATGAGCTGGAACCTCAACCTCAGGATCTAAATTATTCAGATTCAAATCCTCAAGACCCGGTACAAGATTATCAACAACTGGTTCAGGAGCAGCTGGAGGATTGTCATCTGTGTCTGAGTTGTCATCATTTAGCTGTGTAGTAGGAACGGATACAGATGAAGGTTGAAAGGTTTCATCAGGTGCATTTTGTGCATCATACAGAATCTGAACAGCGACATCTTCATCTGAATACATGGGGGGGCATGTTGAATGAATCAAAGAGACTGGAATAATCAAACATCCAATCTGGCCCTTTTCCAGGTGGGGGCATTGTATATTTCTGAACATCTACATGGTACCACTCCTCCACATTATGAGTTGCAATGTTGTAAACTCGTTTATTTGGAGTGCTATACCCAAGAAAGTACCCTTCTTCCACCTTTTCATTGAACTTTCCCTGCTCATGTTTCTTAAGCATAGTGCATGGTGCACCAAATGGTTCTAGATACTTAAGATTTGGCTTTCTGTTGTGGAGCAGTTCAAAACAAGTCTTCCCATGTCTTTTTACAATTAGTACCCGGTTCAATGTATAGCAAGCATTTGCTACAGCTTCATTCCAGAATTGAACCGGCAGGGAAGAATCAGCAAGCATTGTTCTAGCAGCCTCAATCAATGTCCTGTTCTTGCGTTCAGCAACACCATTCATTTGTGGAACATATGGAGCACTAAATTGTTGCATGATGCCTCTTGCATTACAAAAATTCTCCATGTTGTGATTTTTGAACTCCGTTCCATTATCAGTTCGAAACTGACGAATCTTGAGCTTATAAAGAGATTCAAGTTTGGTAACCAAAACTTGAATGCAATCAAACGTTTCTGATTTCTCTTTCAAAAAGAAAACCTAAGAGTATCCGGAATACTCATCAGTGATGACAAGACAGTATTGATCTCCAGCTATACTCTTCCGATTCACTGGACCAAATAAATCCATGTGGAGAAGCTCAAGAGGAACATTGATTGAATGAAATTTTTTTAGCTTATGAGACTGCTTGGCTTGCTTCCCTTTCTTGCAGGATACACAGATATCAGACAGCTTAAAATTCTTCAAGCTAACTCCCTCAACCAGACTATTATGAACCAAATGATTCATTTTGCGTAAACTCAAATGACCCATCCTCTTATGCCAAAGGATTGAATCTTTTTCAGTTGCCTTTGTCATAAAACATGAAGCTGTGGAGGATGTAGTTGAAGCTGTGGCCATATTGAGAACGTACAAATCTTGCTTTCTTGGAGCAGACATCAAAATCCAATCTTCAGGGATCTTAACACCTTGCTTGAGAATGTAACATTTTGACTTATCAAATAAGACCTTGTACTCTTTGTCACAAATCTGAGAGACTGACAGGAGGTTGTTTTCCAGCTGTTTAACATATCTGACATTATCAAATGAAACTTGTCCATTTTTCAGAATTCCCTCTCCTGTAATAAAACCGCCTTTATCTCCGGCAAACGCAACATATCCACCCCGAACTGCATTCACATTGGTGAGCAGAGAAATATCACCAGTCATGTGTCTGGAAGCCCCACTATCAACGATCCAATTGCTGTTAACTCCAGCTTTTGGGGCAACCTGCACAATAAAGAGACAATTAGTTTACCTTGGGAACCCAAGCCTTTACAGTCTTGGGTTGACCCATAGAGTCTCGGATCCAAACATCAATCCATTTCCCTTTAGGAAGAGAGTTATCTGAAATTAGTGGAACAGAATCCTCAGATGATTTAACTTTCCAAATTGCATTTTTATCAAAAGATGTTTTCAGATAAATGGATGATGATTTTGCTTTGTTAACTTTAATCACATTTGGAACATTCAAAGTTTCCAGTTTTCCTTTTCCCTTGTCTGAAGTCTTAAACTGAATTGGTGGTTTAGACTTTAGTTGAACAGGCTTAGGTACAGATTTTACCGGTTTTCGTATAGCAGATTTTAAGTTTTTGAAAGAAACAACCTTAGGCCTGATCAACTGAGGGCAGAATCTCACAATGTGCCCTGACTCACCACATTCAAAACAGACTTTGTCACCTTTTTTATGAAAATGTTTTAAATCAGAAAATGGTTTTTTAGTTGATTTAAAGACATTTGCTTTCTGACAATCTTGTTCAAAGCCCAAACCCTTTGTCCCTTTGTTACCAACAAAAGCTGATTTGGTAACACACTTAGCTTCACATTCTTGTGAACCTTTAACAAAGCTCAATTCTTTGTAAATCTTTGAGTTGCAGATTGGGTCACCTTTCATGACAACAGGAGTTTGATTCCGAGGAGTACTACACTTAGGTGAATAATCTGATTCATCCTCGGAATCTAAGACCCAATCTTCAACAACTCCATCCACCCGAGATCCCTCAGTCTTTGATGAAATCTGATTTGTACTCAGACTAACTGGATCTATTACTAACGGAGTAGTAACTTGAAAATCCTTTACATCTTTGTCATTTGGAGTATTGACAAAGGCATTGAGGATTGGTGGAGGACAATTTTGATAATTAACCGGTTCCTTCCCCTGATCAGTACCCGTACTGATCATGTGCTCAATGATATAAAATGAGCTTTCATAGCTCTTGAGCTTCTGGCCTAGAGTCTCATAGTCACATTCGACTATTGCTAACTTCTTCTTGATCTCATTGATGGTATTGAGATAAGAAGTTATAGCATCTTGCTTGTTCAGAACAGCGATCTCGGCCTCATGCAATTGTCGGTTTAAAAGATCAATTTTAATCTGAAAATCTTTTTCATTAGATTTTAAAACTTTGTTTGCTTCAATGCACAGGTCGAGATCATTCAACAAGTCACTGTTATGCTTCTGATAAGCAAGAACTTTACTCCTAAGATCGACACAATTAAAACACTCTGAATGTGAAGATGAACAATCAGTGTATACCTGCTCTGACTCTGATGAAGCAGAAGAGTTTACCATCAAAGCAAATTGAGTAGAGGAGTCATCAGCTTCAGCATCAGAATCTTGAGTGTCTGAATCTGTCATGCTATCTGATTCTGAATTTGAGACTTTATCATCATTCACCATTGAGTCTTCCCGAATGCTTTCCTCACTTTGATCTTCAGATTGTTGAATCTCAGCAATACAAGCTTTATCTTGTTCTTCTTTATCAGCATTAAACCTGAAATCCCAGATCACCCCTTCATCCTGTTGAACCATTAAAGCTTTACTTGCAGAGGATGAAGATCCAGCTTGAGAAGGAGAATCAATGGGAACTAATCTCCTTTCTGGATTGGCAGTGGAGGATTTCTGATGCTGGAATGGATTCTTGTTGCCTGCTTTCTTTGGCTGTTTGCACTGCCTGGCAAAATGACCCTTCTCACCACAGTTGTAGCATGTCACAGATGCCATATCAAACCCAAACTTAGACTCCTTGTTTAGATTGATATCCTTCCCAGATCTTTTAACAAACTCCTTAGCTCTCCTAACCGCACTAGCCAATGCCCACATAATGTCAATTCGCTCCATGTCATCAGGATCAATCTGAGAGTAGTCATCATTGGTCAAATATGGATTGCCGATCTGACCAGCAACTAATCCATCATATGAGCTAACCAATGTTGACAAAAGACCTATATGCTCTTTTGCAACCTCTACTGTGACCTTGTCAAAGTTCTCTGTTTTCAGACTGGCGGTAGGCTGATGATGCTCTTGTTGTGAACTTGTTGAAGAAGATTGACTGAAATGCATCTGAGCTGTAGATGGAGCCTCAGATGTTTTAGAAACAAAAGCAGTCTTCAGAGGAGCATGAGTTGTGGATTTATCGACTGTGGGAGTGGAGTAGTATAGAGAAGGATCCTGAACTTGCACAACCCTCTTGGCTTTCCATTTGTTCTCTATCTCCTGCTCTTTCAGTTTCTGAATAAAATCATTGATGTCCATATGAGCCAACATCTGGTTTTGCTTGAGTACCATCAAGAAAGACTCCCACTTTGGAGGTAGAGCCTCTGCCAAACACTGAATCTTCTCCTGAGTTGTAGTTTTGACCTCATGGTTGAACAACTCACTCAACAAATGATAAAACCTAGCAATCAGTTCATCAAGTGACTCATTACCCACATACATAAAGCTATTGAATTCTTTTCTCAAAGCTTTAGACTTAATGCTCTTCAACGCATCATTCCCCTCATATCTTTGTTGTAAGGCATCCCAGAGGTATTTGGAAGATGTAAATTGTCTAAACTGATGGAAGATGTCTGTAGCAATGGACTGTGACAAAATGGCATATGCTTTCTTCTCATAGTCATATAACTTCCTTTGAGGCTCGGTCATTCTTGTAACAAGCATAGGAGTTCCATCCTCGTTCAAAGGCCTCAAATAACCTCCTTCTATCATCATCCACAGATTTGTATCCACCCCATTGATATGGATCTCAAATCTATACTTCCAATGAGGGTAATCATCTAAAGTCAACAACTTAGGAGCTTTATTTGAGTTCCCTGTCTCATTCTCTGTCAATAAGAGAGTCTGAATGCGATGGTTTTGGTTAGCCATGAGTGCTAGATCCTCCATTTGATCAGAAGTAATAAAATTCAACACTTAGAAAAATTTCAGGAAAACTGGCGAATGAAGTGATTTGGGCGAATGTCGGGAACCGAATGAACTAGAACCGGCGAATGAAGGCTGAGTATGACAACTAGCGAATGGGATGATCGAATGACCTATTCGGCGAATGTCTTGTCTGATCGAATGAACTCTTTCGCCGAATGAGAGTGGAGTATGAGACTTATTCGGCGAATGAAAAGGGCGAAGGAGCTATTCGCCGAATGAGACCTATTCGGCGAATGGAGAGCTATTCGGCTGAACTTATTCGGCCGCAATCGTCATTCGGCGATCTGGGTTTTTCAGCAACGAAAATCGAGATATCTTGTGATTTTGACCAAATCTAAGCACCAAATTTGGTACAGAAGTTCAAGACATGATAACAAAACAATTAAGAAAGAATTTTGACAAACAATCCACAAAAACCCTTGGTTTTTCAATGAAATAGTAACTTGGAAAGCAAGAAAAGTAGGGTTTTTGGAAGTTACGAAAATCAGGGTTTTGGGAAACTCAGATCTGATGATTTAGAGTGGAAATCGAGTAGAATCAAGAGCCAAAGCTCTGATACCACTTTGTTGGACCGATTTGGAGCTCGGAAACAATCCGATTCCAATGTAAATATACCCGACAGCCTCTGGAATAGTGCGGAATCCTATTCCAGGGTTTTCCAATCGAAATCAACAGGAACCGTGGTGATCCGAAGTTGTAGGAACGACTTGGAATCAACAATCGAACACCACGGGTTGAGAATCGAAGTTGGACGATCAAAGGCCGCTCTAATCTCATAGGGTTTGACTCTGGTATCTCTGGGAAGAAGGAGGGCTCTTAGAAAGTTAGTGTTGAAATGATTTGAACTTGTATATATAGGCTGTAGTCATTCGGCCGAATGAGTGGCCGAAGCAGCTCATTCGGCGAATGACCAAGCTCGAATGAGCTGTCAATCGAATGAGTCATTCGGCGAATGACTCATTCTATCGCTAGCCATTCGCTGGTTTCATCATTCGGCGAATGACTTCATTCTAGAGTCATTCGCCCGAATGTGAGATCTTCATACTCAACTCTAAATTTAATCAAATCAACTAAACATATAATCAGTAATAAACATTAAGAGATATATGTAAAGACAACTTCCATTAATAATTTGAACATTACATGATAAGAGTTACAAAAACTGAACTAGGGACAAAACATGTATCAACACATTCATTAAGTAATTGACTTGTTCATGTTGGTTTACAAACATATATTATTTACAAACACAAACAAACATATATTACTTAAAAAAATTAAAGTCAACATTCTCAATCTTCAAATATTAGATATAATCATCTTACATAACAAAACGAGTTTTTTAACCACACGATTTGGCGAAGCGGTACGATTAAAGGACGTGTGTTGCGGCGCAACAGTCTCATTGAAAAAAGAACCATGAAATCACAACCTATCGATTATAAAGATTAAAACATAGATAGAAAACACTTTGGTATATGAATTTTAAATTGTAATTTAGTAACGACTTGTTTCAACTGTCATGTGTGTTTTAATGAACAAATGTTATTATGATCAAAATTATGTTGTGATAAATATATAATAACATTTGGGGTATTATGGTTAACTAGTAACTAACTTGATTAGGTTAGTTAAGTGAGTTAACTACTCTAAAAGTTTGAGGGGCTGAAATTGTCAATTAGACAGACGAAGAGGATTTAAAGAGGATAATACCATTGACTTGGTCAAAAACCCATATTTTTGTTGTTGTTGTTGTTGTTGTGTGTGTTTATACGTGGGATCCGGAAAAGAGGAAAACAAGAAAACACAAGCCCTAATTTCAATTTCTTGATTCTCGTTGAATTCTAGGTCAAAATTAAAGTTTGAGGAGCTGAACCACTACTTTGGTGATTGCGAATTAGTAGATAAGTAATTTTGAGTTCTTCTAGTTCTTGCAACCTTTAGAAAGAAGCACTTGTGTTGGTTTAGCTCAAATATAGAAATTGATTGTTAAAATTAGTTAGAAAGCATGAAATGATGTTTATTATGCATTTGAACAAATCAAACTACTAGTTATTATGAGATTTGGTTGAAATTGATTTGGGAAACTTGATAAGCTAGAAGGGAATCCAAATGATTGTGTTTAATAACTATTATGATTGTTTATATCTTGGTTTTGATGGGTTATGCATTGATTTAGCTAATCTTTTTTATAAAAAGTATGAAATTGGTGATTGCGGTGGTCATAAGTTGGATTGGTTAATGCTAAAATTTAACAAGATTGCATGCACACCAAGTGTTCGATTAAGTGCTTGAAATGGAAATTCTATGTTAATGATGTCCATAGACTGTTTAAGAATGATAACTTGACTTCTAAACAACACATGCTGATAAATAAGATTCAAACAAGTTGAAATGAATTTGAATCCATGTGAGTTTGTGTTATATGCATTGAATATAATTGTATACGTGTGATATTCAACTAGGAACTAGTGGTGGAAGTCAAGGAACAAGCCAACATGCTAGAAAAGGAATTGTTGGTGTTGATCAACCATTTGAACAAGGCAAGTCATCCAACTTATTTAAAAATTACACACACACACACACACACACATATATATATATATATATATTAGTATATTTGTTGTATGTGTTATATGATTGTTTAAGTGGCGTACGTCGTAGATTGTATGTGGCTATTGTTTGTTGGTTTTCTAGGTACTTAGTTAGTTAGCTATGTTGGTTCATTGCTTTATCACTTATCCATTCTTTGCTTACATGTGTCACTGCCATATTCTCATCCATTGTGTTTGAAAAAAATAGGGCAATGTCATGAGCCGAGGTTCTTTTTCTAAAGCAGCCTTTCTACCTCTTCTAGGGTAGGGGTAAGGCTTGTTTTCACCTCTCCCCCCGGACCCTACTTAAAAGTGAGATTTCACTGGGTATGTTTGTTTGTTTGTTATTTATATATATGTAGAGCCCAACTAAAGAAAAAGACTGACAAAATCAAGATCTCATAAAGCTGAAGTTCAAGTTCTTCCATTTTCGTGAATTTTTGATGTTCGTGTACTTTAGTTTTTCATGTACTTTTATGTTTCGTGTACTTTACTTTCGTGTACTCCTAGACTAGTAAAAAAGACGCATAGTGTACTAGTATAGGGTTAGTATTCCAAGGTAGAGCTTCTAGACGTATTGAAGTCTCCTTGTAAAGTTGACGAATTTATCAATAGAAATTGCTTGTTACATCTTCTATTCTGGATTTCGCACACTATAGAAGTCATTTGATGCTGTTAGATGTCATAAAGTTAAGATCTTTATCAACTTTGGGACCTACAAGTGGTATCAGAGCTTTGGAGCTCTTTTCAGCATCAAGGTACAAGCTTTTTTCTTTAAGTTCATGACTTTCTTATTCATTTCTCCATTGGGAAGCTGCTCTATCATTTTGGAGTTCAAATTCTTGAATAAAAGTCATCTGGATTTCTTTAAATATTTTCGTAAACTTCAGTTTCGGGTACTTCACCTTCGTGAACTTCAGTCTTCGTGATCTTTGGTCTTCGGTTACTATCAGCTTCGTATACTGGGAACTTCGGATACTTGGAACTTCGACTACTTTGAAGCTTCGTGTATTTTAGAAATTTCGTATACTTTAAGTTCGAGAACTTGACCAATTTCATATACTTGGAGATTTCGTGTACTTCTGGTTCGAGTACTACCAGACTTCGTGAACATGGCTGCAAAGAATCTGAGCAACTTTTCCAACCTTCTGAATCTGGACAATGAGATCGGTACATGAACCAAGCCTCCCAAAGTTTTTGGATATAACTTCCAAGATTGAAAATTCAGATGTCAATATTTTATCAAATATACCGATCTAAATCTATTGAGTTCAATCGAGGAAGGTCCTTATGTTTCGATGAACGAGAACGAGTTCAGGGGAATGATCCCTAAAGATCCTGAGCTTTTCACAGAAAATGATATCCTCCTCAAGGAGAAGGATGAAAAAGCCTATGCTTCAATCACAATGGGCATTATCTACTGAGGTTGATCATGCTTTTAAAGAGCACAAAACAACAAAGGAGCTTTGGGATGCACTAGTTAAGATATTTGAGGACAATGAAGACATGAGAGAGAGCCGGAAGAACATGTTGAGACAAAGGTTCAATATGTTTAATCACATCAAAGGTGAAACATTGGATGCACAGCTCCACAGATTCACCATCTCATGACTGAGTTGACAAGTGCTGGCATTGAGATGACCAAGGGTGAGGTCAACAAGAAGTTGTTAAACTCATTGCCATACAACTAGAACTCCAACTGCACCACCATCAAAAGGACCAAGGATATGTACAAGATGTCCTTGAGTGAGCTCATATCCATTATCAATTCTAATGATATGGACGACAAGCAAAGAGCCCTGAATCATGAGAGCTCAATGGGAATCAGTCCAGGTATTGAGAATGCAACCTTAATCTCAACAATGAACCATCATGCTTCTGCTTCTCATTCAGTCCCAAATGAAACTGCTTTCCTTTCCTCAGGTGAGAGACCCCGTTCCCCGGGAGTCCCTCGGTTGGTTAAACATCAAAAGCATAGCTCTTAAACCGTACAATATTTGTATACTATGGCAGCGGAATTCATTACGTAATATTTAGTCTCTTTAGGAATGCCAGCTCTTGAGTAGGTAGTCCTCATGTCTTGCCACGAGCCATCATATCCTTATCATAACTTGCTCAACCTGACATGCATGCTAAAACAAGTCAGCTTTCGCTGGTGAGTTCTAAGTTAACTTTTTATAAAAATCTTTAACCCTTCATATCTTTATATAGCATAACATATTTCATATACATAACATACATGACATCATAACATCAACCATACTGTGCATAAATGTAGCCTGTCCTGTTGACCGAGGTCAACATGCTTGTGCAGCACAAGACTCTTAACCTATCAACCCGAAGTCGATAACTTATACATGCATAAGATTTCCTCAACTGGCAACACACAGTCGGCAGGCCTATGTTTCCACAGGACTCTTTAACCATCAACCGAAGTTGACGGCTCACACCGGTACAAGACTTCTTTACATACATCATTCATACATAACATGGTTTAAATCATTTAAACCATCATCATCATAAACAGTTCCTCGCACCGCAGTGCTCAAGTTTTGCCCAACCGCAGCCAGCAAAACCTCATTTCCTACTCAACCTCGATAGAGTCTTTTAAAAATCATTTCTTTCTCAACCACAGTTGAGACTTAAAACATTCTTTACATCTCAGCTGAGACTCTTAAAATCATTTACTTCTCAACCACAGTTGAGACTTAAAACATTCTCTACATCTCAGCTGAGACTCTTAAAATCATTTACTTCTCAACCACAATTGAGACTTAAAACGTTATTTACTTTAAAACATTCTTTACTTGGAAACATTCTTTACATCTCAGCTGAGACTCTTAAAACTCATTTACTTCTCAAACACAGTTGAGACTTAAAACATTCTTTACATCTCAGCTGAGGCTCTTAAAATCATTTACTTCTCAACCACAGTTGAGACTTAAAACGTTTTTTACTTTAAAACATTCTTTACTTGGAAACATTCTTTATCTGAAAACGTTCTTTACCTGAAAACATTCTTTATCAGAAAACATTCCTTACCTGACCTTAATCATGTTAAAATCACTTTCATACTATAACTTTATAACATGCATATCAGCCCAAAATGTTAAAGCATTTAAAATAGGGCTACAAAGAACTCACCTGAGCTAAAGCACAATTTGCTACTTTTCTTCCTTTCCTTACTTTTTCACTTCAGAATGATATCCTATTAATATGAATATATTATCATGATTATAACCTTATCATAAAGGTGCTCAAATTTACGATTACTGCTCGAAACTTCGGCATGTCGTAACTTTCATTCGGAGCTTTATTTCAAAATTTCGCTTACACTCATTTTGATCATTTTTATCTATTTATCCTTGTTATGCTTAAAGATTACTTATTTACTCGGCTTAAATAATTAAATAAGCGTATTCTCTTATTTAATTAATTCGTCTTAGGCGTTGCTAAACTTACTGATTGAATCTTTCTGAACGTCCAATGTTAAAGACATTGCCTTAATAGTCATCAAATAGTTAATGTTGTTGATTATAACGCTAAAACAGGTTCCTAGACAGATTAATGGCTTAGAATTGATCAATCCTTGTTATTGATTACCCATATATCATGAAATATCACAACGTAGCATTGGAATAGGTTTAACAACCATGTTTAACATACTAATCTGCCTGTTATCATAAACATCAGATAATCGTTCTAATGAGTATGTTAATAATTGTGATTAGTTTGAAACACTTGGATTTCACGTTGCATGTCAAGGACTAATCAAACTAATCACCTACACTGTCATAATCAAATGGTTTAAATCATTATAACCATTGTTATGATTCCATGCAAACCGGGCATTACAACGGATCAAAACAAAGATTTACCCGTTAACAGTTCGAGTTCTTCGTTTATAATCAATCCTAGCCATCATCTAGGAAATAATCAACAACCCTAACTATATCATTACGTTCAAAAGCAAGATTTAATCAATCATTATCAATCTAGAAGGTTAAAATGGACCGTTACCTATTCAGACAGAGATCTGCGCGTAAAAAGATGATCCGGACTTGCAGAAACGTTCCCTGGTGCGATCTAAACGTTGAGAAGCTTTCAAAATTGAGTTTTGATGGATTATAGGGTTGATTTTTCGTGGGTGGTGATGGAACCGTCGAAGAGAAGATAAAAATTAAAATTACCAGATGAAATCTGACTTTTTAAGCCCATCATGCGATTTGCTGACGTCAGGCGTACCGCCCCAAGCCAGACAATGGTCTGAGGCGTACTGCGCGGATTGGGGAAGTTCGAATCTTCTCAATGAACTCCGCGCGTACCGCCTAGGGTCGGCAAGTGGCGCGGGCCGTACCGCCCCAAGCCATTTTCGTCCACTTTTCATTTTTATCTTCGATTCGCGATTCCGGACAATCCGTAACTCCGTTTCTCGCACGGTTTTCACCCACGGTCACCATTTCTCGCATACTATCATCCTGTAATAATTTCGATTGTCAACCCAACTTGGATTTCATGCGCGATCAAATGTGCTAAATATTCGGTTGTTACATCAGGACAAGGTCATTCTTTGCCTAAGATCAATGCTGAAGGCGAAGAGAATTTGATGTTGTTTAAAAGTTTCATGAACAGCTACAACGCCTTCCTTGCAGGGAAACTTGCATCTGCAACTCTAACTCAGGATAACCTTGAAAAGATTAATCTTGCTAATGTGAAGAGATGGACATTGCTTGGCGGATGGCAATTGTGACAATTGCATTTGAGAATTTCGTCATCAATGATCGATAGCACATTTAGTCCTGCTTGAAATTCATGCTGATTTAGCCATTGTAATTATTACAGGCTAATAGTATGCGAGAAATGGTGAACATAGGCGGAAACCGTGCGCAAAACGGAGTTCCGGATTGTCCGGAATCGCAAAACGAAGAAAATTACAAAAATATCGAAATCCGTGATGCCAGTCGGTACGCCTAGCCCCAGACACTCACACTAGGTGGTACGCGCGGAGGAGGAAAAATACCTGGGAACCTATAGTTCCGCATGCTATGCCCCGAGCCAAACGCCCACGCGGGGCGATGCGCCTGGCGTGTGGCGGTTTGGTGGATTAGATCAAAAATCAGATTTCATGCAGAAATGAAATTCTTCTTCTTCTCGAACATACACCATTCTCAGAAGAAAAGTCACTCTTTTTCAGCTCGAGAACATTACTGTGAAGCCATCAGATTCTATATTGGAAGCCAGGAAACTGATCTACAAGTTTTGATCATTGTTCTGCACTCAGAAATCCGTCTGATTAGGTAACGGTTCGTTTTAACTTTCTAGCTTGATAATGGTTGATTAGATCTTGTTTTTGAACATAATGGTATAGTTAGGATTGTTGATTATTGCCTAGATGATGACTATGAATGATTATAAACGAAGAACTTGATGTGTTAACGGGTAAATCCTTGTTTTGATCCGTTGTAATGCCCGGTTTTCATGAAATCATAAAAGTATTTATAATGGTTTAAACCACTAAATTGTGACAATGTATGTGATTAGTTTGATTAATCCTTGTTAATCCAAGTGTTTCAAACTAATCACAATCATTAACATACTCATTGGAACAATTATCTGATGATTATGATAACAATGAGATTAGTATGTTGAACATGGTTATTAAGCCTATTCCAATATCACATTATGATATTTCATGATATTTGGGTAATCAATAACAAGGATTGATCATTCCTAAGACATAAATCCATCTAGAAATTGTTTCAGCACTATAATCAACAACATTAACTATTTGGTTAATCTGAGATTATTCTGATTAATCAAACGTGTCATCAACTTTGTATTAGGAACCTGAACCAGTATAGGTTCCTACATTATCATACATTGTATGATATGACATTAAATTAACTAATTAAAAACCTAATATCGGTTTTATGACTTTCAAAGTGATGTCCTTGACATTGTGCGTTCAGAAAGATCTAATCAGTAAGTTAAAACATAAATAACTCATTAAACATAAACTAATGCAGAATTTAGCTACCATTATTATTCTGCGTGTGATTTCACTACTCTTCTGACTTCAGGTGAGTTTCGTACAACCCCTTTTCTTTTTAATGTTTTACAAACATCGGGGTATCAATGTGGAAATTTTCTTGATCATATGATATGTATCACAATTATCTGTGTGATTACATGTGATTTGTTGAGAACTTGTGGATTTCATGGGATTTTGCCCGTAGAACAGAACTCTATCACAGAACTTAAAAGTCCTCATTCCTGAACTGTATCTATTTGCTAGGAGTTTGCAACTCCCCTTGCTGTAAATGTTTGTTACCTGTTTTTAGAACTTCTTAATGCTGTGATAGACATTAAGACAATGAGGCATTAAGATGTTACCGACGGGTAGTATCTTATAGAACGAGAACGGAGTAGTCAGAAAGGAACTAGATACGGGTCCCATGATTATCTTGAACTGAATATTTTGAGAACTTTTATATCATATCATATGGTTTAACTTGAACTTCACGAACTCACCAGCTTTGTTCTGATCTTTCAAACTCAGACGTTTTTGCAGGGAGACAGTGACCAACGGTGAGGATGCACTTCAAACACTTGTAATTAAATAAGTCATATGGTGTAATAAGCTTAGTTTATAAACTGTAATGTTAGTTGTAATGACGAAACCTTGGTAATGTATTTATTTTAAGTTAATCTGTGTGTTGTGATACCGGATCAAGTAAGTCACACCTCATCTTTGAGACATCACCACTATGCTTTAGAAACCTTCTCAGTGACATCATCAACAGGTGACGAGAGGTGGGGGTGTGACAGCAATGGCGGTGTTTAGGGCAAATAGGTTCATCAAGAAGTATGGGCGAAACAGCTTCAGGAATAACCCTAGAAGAAAATTGGGATTCGACAAGTCTAGACTCTGGTGCTACAACTGTGACCAGCCCGGACACTTTGCTAGGGAATGTAAGCTGCCCAAGACCGGGAAAGAAGCTGAGAATAAAGTTAATGAATCCACTGGAGCTGGAACTGCAAAGGCCTTGGTTACTCAAGAGACATATATACTCTTATAATTGGAGAAATCAAGTGTAGGAGCTGGAGATTACTTTGAGTCATGCATTCATGGCAGAGGTGGACGAGTAGCAGTCTGAGGTAACTAAACATTTATGATCATTTGCTTGTATTGAAAATATTTTCATGCATACTAATTCGTGTTGACCGAAGGAACGAAATGGGATGGATGAATTGGGTTTTATACTCGTTTGCGTTGAATACTAATTTTGGTTCGAATGGCTAAGTTTGGAATGACATTAACACACTATTCGTGATTGGTTCGTACTAATTCGTGATTACAACCGATTACACGTAGTAATCGATTCCAAATTTGCTCGATCCTGAACTGTAATCGAACTGAATGTGAGGAATTTGTATTCGAGTTGTAACCGGGTCGTGTGGATATCCATATGGGGCGACGTGTTGGGGAGGAAAAGAGGTTTAGAAAATTGTAGTTTTCGTCCCCGTTTTCTTTTGTTTTTACAGTTTTGACCAAAACTCCCCCCCTCCCTCATCACTATTATAATATCTCTTTTAGTCTTTCAAGTTAAATAACATATTATATCTCAAAGATTTATAATACCTTTTATAAATCTTTAATAACTTAAGTTTTATAAATTAATAATTTGTCATATTATTCATTTTATTATTAAAATGAAATACGATTTTTATTTTAATCATAACCCATATATAATTTTATATATGCTAGTTTATATAAACTTTGTATTTATAACTTTTTAAGCCATAAATTCATTTTGACAAAATTACTTTTAAAATGTCTTATGATTAATACAATTACCATTACATCATAAAATGGTTTGTTGAGTATATTTTTGTTCATTTTAATATATATATATATATATATATATATATATAAATAGAACTATCCAAGACTTTGTTTTATCATATTCTGAACACGAATACATTACTCGAAATTGAAACGAAACCCTAGATATTACATCCCACAATATCTACCTGATGTGCATGCTAAAAATTTTCAGCTTAAGGTTTAAGTTTAATAAAAATCTTTTTATTTCAATTCATATTCTTCAAAGCCTTTTCATAAAAGCATACATCAATATACATATATCATATTATACCAAAAACACTCGTTTAAAACTCTGTTCACACAAAGGTGCTTTATTTTATGTGAAGGTAACTCTGTCTTACCTCAAGGTAACTATGTTCACCCTAAGGTGCTCTTTTTTTCGAAGGTAATTTTGCTCACCCAAAGGTGCTCATTTTTACCCGAAGATAGCTCTGACTTACTCGAAGGTAAATATGATAAACTTTATTCAATTGAATGTGCTATCAAATCTCTTTTAAAAACGTTATAATCAACACTTTAGTGCAAAAACTATTTTTCGAAACACCATCTTTACCTTTGACCTATACACCAACATTTTCATATTATATCGAGGGAGCATAATACTACAAACCCTTGGTATACTAAGACCATGTATTTGTTAGTATATGAGATTTAAACCTCTTGAAAACTATTTTATTAAAACTTCTTTTCAAAATAAAGATTCGGGGAGACACTTTTTTAATTTGAAAAATACGTACAAAAATTCGGTATTATCCTGGCTTAACATCGGTAAAGACGGGAAACATCTTAGCATCAATACAACAACATATAAATCAAAACATTATCAATATAACATTCACATCAGCCTGTGACAACTAGTACCTGACCAGCCGGCAAGTCCGTACGGTACGTGTACTATCTACAGTAACTATGTGCATGTATAGGTGTGTAAACAGTGTTTGTATTAACAGAAGATGAAATACAAGAAATCGTTGTACGTATTTTCGTGTAAACTTAAATACTGTAAGTACAACGTACATTTGAAACATTAGTTGTGTGTATTTAAGTGAAAACTTAAGTACAGTTAACACAACAGTTCATGAGAAACAACAGTGTTTAAACAATTAACAGAAACAAATCGGTTGCGATCTGATATCCATAGATGACAGGAATCAGATGGCCGACAATTCAATGTGAAAACAGGGTGTTTAGTTGAGTCCGACAGTGAGGAAACACAATTCAAACAATATTGCAGTGTCGTTTCAGAATAACGAACTGACAGTGTGTTTGCGTGGGTGACGATTCACACAAACATATCTGTGAGTTTAATGTTCTGAAATAATTGACTGTAAAGTAGAAAACGAAAGTCGGAAAGCAAAACCATCATCGTGTTCGTTCGAATGACGATTCAAACGAATACGCGCGATGGTGACGCGATTCGACGAAACGAAAACGAAACACGACACGATACGATAATAAATTTAATTAAATAAGATAAATAACATTTTACAATTTTGAAACTCATTAAATTGATTAAAATAGTCTCTTTTATTATTTATTATAATTTACGCGTAAAAATCCGGATACGCGACGAAAATGCGAACCGAGCAACCGAAACGAACCCGAACACCACTTAGGGTATAAAAACCCTAAATGAAATGAATTCTTTCATTTTCTTTCAAAAACTCTCTCTCTCTTTCACTTTTTCGGCCAAGAAACTCACCACCACCAAACCACCTTCAAAACCTTGTATCTTGCTCATTTCTTAACCGATTTGGGTGGTTCTTGCGCCCACGCGTAGCCCTTGACGAGCTCTACAAGAAAGTACAACAGATCGGAGCTGTTAACCACTGAGATTCGAGGTATGATGCTTGCAATATCACGAAAAGTAGGGTTTTATGGCCTCTTGTTCGATTCACTCAACCAACTGAATAAACGACCTTCTCGTGATAATTACACACTCTCTACAACCCTAGCTGGTATCACAACAACCTGCGAGTGACCAAATACACAGAGGATCGATGATGATGTAGGGGAAGGTGCAGGTTCGTGTGTGTGTGGTGGTGCCTAACCATGGCTGGCAAGAACATGGGTCACGAACCCACATATCACACATGGCCGAACCTTCTGGTCGTACATGGGAGTCACGAGCCTTTCAGTGTATCCTCTTGACCGAACCCTCATCACCTACGAACCCTCTGAGCCATCGCAAACCTTGACAAGTCCACGAACCCACATGGCTGAACCATTCATGACAGTGAACTAGTGGTTCCCGAACCTTCATGATAACCATGGGCGAACCTAGAACCCAACGAACCTGGGTGAGCCTTAGGCACGAACCCAAGAACACCTAACCCTAGCCGAACCTTTTACGCCACCCTATGAACCTAGCTGGACGAACCTAGGGTTCATGGGAGTATAGCAAGCCGAACCTGTCAAACAGAACACAAGGTTCGCTGGTGGGAACTATTGTGGGTTTGCAAGATAGCGTAGATGATAACATCAGATGTATTATGGAGGTCTGAACAGATTACGGCCCAAACTCTTGTGCATTTGGCCAACTTAATTTCATCTTGGCCCAATAGTAACCCAATCCATTAAACTTTCGACCACATGCAGCCCACCATCTATATACGGCCCACAATAATCAATTTGGCCCATTTACCTTGTCTGGACAAGCATAAATCATCGGCCAAACTATGTTGTTCCAGGCCCAATAACAGCCCATTTCTTTTGTGTGATGTTTTGGAGTATTCGGCCCACATAACACCTAGGCCCAACAGCCCAACAAGGGGACCAATTTAATCCGAACCACCATGGCCCACGTAGCCCAATACCATCACACGCTTAGTCATGAATTATTCGGCCCAAGACCCACACTTGATCACAAGATTAAAGTGAAAAACTAACATTTTAGACTATTTAACTATGATAACATGCACTAGATTATCAAACTAAGTTATTACAATATGACAAAGTTATGGACTTCAATTCACAACACCTAAAACAATGGGTTTGAATGAATTAACAAATGAAATGTTTGAGTGCTAGGTTCAATGAATCAAACCAAGTAAACGGGGCCGAATAAGGATTGAGACTCACGAGTGTTAACCAACTTTAGGGTTAACACCTACACTCACACAAATTACAATAATTCGATACTTACGAGGCAATTACAACATGAAATAAATACAGGATCGTGAAAACAAACTCAAGGTAAATCAAGAGCGCGTGTCTTCATCCTTTTAAGCTAAGTCAACCTTGCAACTACAAGGTGAGTTCATATGCCCCTTTTACTTTAATCTTTACTGTTTTTAACTCTCGGGGCTGAGAAACATGTTTACTTTTAATTATTTAAAAGTTTTGCTTAACATGTTATTTATACTTTGATTTAGATAATATTAAATTGTTTATTATCACTTATCATTGTATGCATGCTTGTATGATCATGAGATAACAGGGAAACTCAGATGATTATGATAATGTAATTTCTTAATCATCAACACATTAGAATAACATAGTTATAAGATTATATATTATAATACTTAGTTGTTTCCACATGAGCAAACATTTAGACAGTTTACACGTAAACAAACAATGAGAACTATTACAGTGAAACAGGTTGACACTTCACAACACATGAATGATTAGAAGATAAAATATCTTCTTAATATCATTCCATAATATAAGTGATTAAGTGTGATAAGGAAATTACTTATAACACTTAATCTATACCTTAAAAACATACTATGTGATAGTATGATCGCATTGGGTATCCACCACCTGCGTCACTTAAGGGTACTAAGACATGTTCTTACTACGGCTTAAGGATTACATGGTGAACATATGGACTACAGTAAATGATGATCATGATAACGTAACTTCATGGGATTCTTATCATTTACACCTAATTAACATGATGTAATAAGACAAGTTCTTATTCGACTTTGTTAATCACACGAGAACAATCCCACATTGAGGCTTTGGGATCACATGGATTACAGTAAATGATGATCATGATAACGTAACTTCATGGGATTCTTATCATTTACACCTAATTAACATGATGTAATAAGACAAGTTCTTATTCGACTTTGTTAATCACACGAGAACAATCCCACACTGAGGCTTTGGGATCACATGGACTACAGTAAATGATGATGATGATAACGTAACTTCATGGGATTCTTATCATTTACACATAATTAACATGATGTAATAAGACAAGTTCTTATTCGACTTTGTTAATCATATGAGAACAATCCCACATGGAGACTTTGGGATCACACGGCGGAATAGAGGTGAATGGAATGCATTGTAATCTGATTACGTGAGGATTACAATGGATTTCATTTGGGCTCTATACGTTGCATTGAGATTACATTACAAACAGTTAACTAACACTTTTAATAATTAAAAGTGAAACAACAGTTAACCCCACAAACTATAGAATAATTCAAGGAACAGATTTAATAAATCTAATATCCTTAACACATATATTGATTATCAATACTTCGGTTTGATAATTACAACGCCATCATTTTATTATTCTATACATGAGAACACAGGTGATCAAGAATGAGATACACATGGGAATTGAGAATGGAAATCAATAGTTGTATCAAAAGTAGTGTGGAGTTCTAGTGGGGTTGTGGTGGGATGTTGGCTAGGGCTTAGTTCCCTTACATATGCCCTATATATAAGCAACACTACTAGGATGACATAGTACTTGTGACTATAAATATTGAGGAGCCATTGAGTGAACGAGTGAAACAGTTAATCATACAAGTAACAGTTTTATCATGGTGAATGTGCATGTGAATGAATCAAGGTTTTACGTTAACTTACTTATGAACTCACCAACCTAGTGTTGACTTTGTTTAAATACATGTTTTCTCAGGTGATGAACAGGTGTAGATACATACATGCAAGGATTTAGCTAGTGGACTTTTAGAAGACCTAGCTTTATTTTGTGTTGCATGCTTTTGGGAACAAGAACATGAATCATCTTTTGTATATCTTGTACATATACAAGATATAGTTTCATTGATTCTTTTTGGTAGATTTACTTGATTAAATTATGAACGATACTGTGTAATTTAATCTTGTAATTCTATATCATGGATGTGTTAGAAATTTCTCATTTATTTATCATGTGCTATGTAAACAATATGATCATTTGATTATCACTCATTATATCGCGCCCCGGGAACCTTCCGCCCGACGGGAAAACACGATCCGTTCCCGCCGGCCTGGGGTGTGACAGATTGGTATCAGAGCCATGGTTATAGAGAAATATAGGTCATATTACTTTAACGGTTTGGCCTAGACTATAACCTAGGGACCCTCATATAGAGATCATGTGACTTAGGATTCTATTTGCATATGTCTTCTACTTCTGATCACTGCACTAACCGATTTCCTTCGGTTATGATCAGAATGCCGCCAAGAAGACAACCACCTCTATTACCACTGACTCAAGGATCAGCTCCGCACTCTTCGACACCGACACCGCCAGACTCTCCTACACAAGCACCTCCACCTCCTCCTCCGCCACCACCAGCTTATCAGCTGGATCCCGCTACCATTGCACTGGCCACTCTGTTGACCAGTCAGCTGAGGGAGGCAATCCCAGACATGATGAACCGAATCAACACCAACAACAGCAACAACGTTGCCAACTCATCTGGAGAAGGCAGCGACAACACCCGCCAGCAACAGGATTATGGCTACAAAAACTTTGTAGGCTGCAAGCCACCCAGCTTTAGTGGCAGTGAGGGTGCCGTTGGATTAATCCAATGGATTGAGAAGATGGAAACCACCCTTGACATCAGGGCTGTCCTGAACAGAACAGAGTTAAGTATGCTGCGGGATCATTTAGCAAGCGAGCGTTAACCTGGTGGAACGCTCAGGTGTCAGTCAGAGGTCGGGATGAGGCTCAGGCTATGCCATGGAGTGAATTCAAGGCCATGCTGCGGGCAAAGTTTTGCCCAAGAAATGAACTAAAGAAGGTTGAGACTGAACTGCTCAACCTGGAGATGATTGGTGCTGGGTATCTGGCCTACACCACCAGATTTCATGAGTTAGCTACTCTGGCACCTGATGTGGTGCCAACACTTGAGAAGAGGATAGAACGGTATGTTGGTGGATTACCTCCCAGTATCCGAGGTCATGTGATTTCTGCTCACCCTACCACCATGGAATTAGCTGTTACACTGTCAGCATCCCTGACAGATATGATGGTTGCCTCTGGGGCATTCAAGAAGGAGGCTGAAACAGCCAAAGCTGGAACTTCCAAGAAATCGGATAAACGTCCGGCTAAGAAACAAAAGGTGGCCAGAAACTTTGTTGCCACTACTCAAGCTCCAATGCGTAACCAGCCACAACCATTGGAGATTAGGAAGCCATACACTGGCACTGCACCTTTGTGCAACTCGTGTCAGTTTCATCATCTACCCAATATCCCGTGCAGACACTGCACCAACTGTGTGAGATTTGGTCACACAGCAAATTACTGCAGGAGTCCAAGGACTCAAAACAGAAACAACAATGCAGCTACTGCTGCTGCTGCTGCAGATCCTAGGTCTTGCTACAACTGTGGTGAACCAGGACATTTCTCTCGGAATTGTCCCAAGAGGAATCAACAAGGGGCTCAAGCACCGCGAGGAAGAGCCTTTCAAATAGGAGCTGCTGCTGCTCGACAGGACCCGAATGTCATTACGGGTACATTTCTCTTATCTGACTTTTATGCATCCATATTATTTAACACTGGTGCGGATCAGAGTTTCATTTCATCCGATTTTGCATGCCATCTTAATTATGATAAGGAATTGTTAGACTCCCCTTACACTATTGAGATAGCAAACGGCAAACAGATCACAGTAGACACTATATTTAGGAATTGCCCACTAACACTTGGCGATCATACATTTTCCATCGACTTGATGCCAATGGAGCTGGGCAGTTTCGACATCATCATCGGAATGGATTGGCTATCTCTTAATAGTGTCGAGTTCATCTGTTCCGATAAGCTACTACGCATTCCTGTGGAGAACAATGAGGTCTTGGAGATTCGTGGAGACCAAGCGAAACGCAGTGTCAAGATAATATCGTGCATGAAGGCTCACAAGTACTTACGGAAACAATGTGTTGCATTTCTAGCTCACGTGATTCAGAAAGACAAGAAGGCGACCAAGATTCAAGATGTACCAGTTGTGAGAGACTTTGCAGAAGTATTTCCGGATGACTTACCGGGACTGCCACCCGAGAGATCGGTGCAGTTCCGAATCGATTTGATTCCGGGAGCAACTCCTGTAGCTAAGTCTCCTTATAGACTTGCTCCATCAGAGATGCAGGAGCTGTCTAATCAGTTACAAGAGTTACTCGATAAAGGATTCATCCGATCGAGCTTTTCACCGTGGGGAGCTCCAGTTCTTTTTGTTAAAAAGAAGGATGGAACTTTCAGGATGTGTATAGATTATCGAGAACTCAACAAACTCACCATCAAGAATCGGTACCCGTTACTGAGGATTGATGATTTGTTTGGTCAGTTACAGGGAGCACAGTACTTTACAAAGATAGACCTGAGGTCAGGCTATCATCAGCTCCGGATTCAAGAGGAAGACATACCAAAGACGGCCTTTCGTACCCGATATGATCATTACGAATTCATGGTGATGCCACTCGGATTGACGAACGCACCGGCTGTGTTCATGGATTTAATGAACCGGGTGTGCAAGCCGTATCTAGATCAGTTTGTTATCGTCTTCATTGATGATATACTGATTTATTCAATGAACGAGAAGGAACACGAACAACACCTCAAGACAGTTTTGGAGCTTCTGAAAGAAGAACGACTCTATGCTAAATTCTCCAAGTGTGAATTCTGGCTAAGGGACGTTCAGTTTTTGGGTCACGTGATTAACAGCAATGGTATTCATGTGGATCCTGCCAAGATAGAAGCAATCAAGAACTGGGATGTGCCTACAAAACCGACGGAGATCAGATCATTTTTGGGATTGGCAGGTTATTACAAGAGGTTCATTTCGAATTTCTCTAAGATAGCCTTGCCTCTCACCAAGCTCACACAGAAGATTGAACCTTTTGTGTGGACTCAGAAACAAGAAGAGGCATTCCAGACATTGAAACAAAGATTGTGCAATGCTCCAATCTTAACACTTCCAGAAGGCAATGATGACTTTGTAGTTTATTGTGATGCTTCCCATCAGGGACTCGGATGTGTTTTGATGCAACGAGACAAAGTCATTGCGTATGCCTCACGACAGTTGAAGATACATGAGAAGAATTACACAACACACAATCTTGAACTGGGAGCTGTTGTATTTGCATTAAAGATTTGGAGACACTACCTGTATGGTACCAAATGCACTATCTTCACAGATCACAAGAGTCTACAGCACATATTTGATCAGAAGGAGCTTAACATGAGACAGAGACGTTGGGTTGAGCTCCTGAACGATTACGATTGTGTGATCAAATACCATCCGGGCAAAGCAAATGTTGTTGCAGATGCTTTGAGCCGGAAGGAAAGAGTTAAACCCTTACGCGTTCGCGCAATTGGAATGATTGTGCAAACAAGTCTGAGAGATCACATTCTACAAGCACAACAAGAATCAGTGGCAAGAGACAATCTGAAACGCGAGCTCGATTATGGAGCCGAGAAACATTTCAAGACAAAACAAGATGGAGTTATCTACTATTTGGATCGTGTCTGGATTCCAGCAGTAGATGAACTTCGAACACTCATACTTGACGAGGCACACAAAACACGTTACTCAGTTCATCCTGGTGCCGATAAGATGTACCAAGATCTTAGGTCATTTTATTGGTGGCCGGGTATGAAGAAAGATATTGCCATTTATGTTGGCAAATGCATCATATGTGCCAAAGTCAAAGCAGAACACCAGAAACCTTCGGGTTTGCTGGAACAACCGGAGATACCACAATGGAAGTGGGAGCAAATAGCTATGGATTTCATTACCAAGCTGCCCCGCACTTCCAGCGGATATGATTCTATTTGGGTCATCATTGATAGATTGACCAAGTCCGCACACTTCTTACCGATCAGAGAGACGTACAAGATGGAGAAACTAGCGAGACTTTACATTGATGAAATAGTAGTGAGGCACGGGGTGCCATTGTCTATTATTTCAGACCGGGACAGTCGATTCACTTCGCGGTTCTGGCAATCATTGCAACAATCCCTAGGGACAAGTGTTAACTTGAGCACCGCTTATCATCCACAAACGGATGGACAGAGCGAACGCACCATTCAAACCCTAGAGGATATGTTGAGAACATGCATCCTAGACTTCGGTGGAAGTTGGGATACACATTTACCACTCATTGAATTCTCCTACAACAATAGCTACCACAGCAGCATTGGATGTGCTCCTTTTGAAGCACTTTATGGTAGAAAATGTCGGTCTCCAATTTGTTGGACCGAAGTAGGAGACAACAGGATAACTGGGCCTGAACTTATCCAGGAAACTACTGATAAGATAGCCCAGATACAACAACGATTACAAGCGACACGTAGCCGCCAAAAGAGCTACGCGGACAAAAGGCGCAAGCCTTTGGAATTCGATGTGGGTGACCGAGTCATGTTGAAAGTGTCCCCATGGAAAGGCGTAGTTCGGTTTGGGGCAAAAGGCAAGCTAGCACCTAGGTATGTCGGACCGTTTGAGATTACTCAACGCATAGGTCCTGTGGCATACAGACTCAGTCTCCCTGATGAACTCAGTGGAGTACACGATGTGTTTCATGTATCAAATCTCAAAAGGTGCTTAGCAGATGAATCATTGATCATACCATTGGAAGAGATACAAGTTGATGAGCAACTACATTTCATTGAAGAACCTGTAGAGATTATGGAACGTGAAGTTAGGAAACTGAAACGTAGCCGTATCCCTATTGTAAAGGTTCGATGGAACTCCAAGCGTGGACCAGAATTTACTTGGGAACGCGAGGACAACATGAAAGCAAAGTATCCCCACCTGTTTGAGAAGTAAAGCCCGACCTTTATGCTTAAATTTCGGGACGAAATTTCTTTAACAAGGGGAGACTGTGACAACTAGTACCTGACCGGCCGGCAAGTCTGTACGGTACGTGTACTATCTACAGTAACTATGTGCATGTACAGGTGTGTAAACAGTGTTTGTATTAACAGAAGACGAAATACAAGAAATCGTTGTACGTATTTTCGTGTAAACTTAAATACTGTAAGTACAACGTACATTTGAAACATTAGTTGTGTGTATTTAAGTGAAAACTTAAGTACAGTTAACACAACAGTTCATGAGAAACAACAGTGTTTAAACAATTAACAGAAACAAATCGGTTGCGATCTGATATCCATAGATGACAGGAATCTGATGGCCGACAATTCAATGTGAAAACTATGTGAAAACAGGGTGTTTAGTTGAGTCCGACAGTGAGGAAACACAATTCAAACAATATTGCAGTGTCGTTTCAGAATAACGAACTGACAGTGTGTTTGCATGGGTGACGATTCACACAAACATATCTGTGAGTTTAATGTTCTGAAATGATGACTGTAAAGTAGAAAACGAAAGTCGGAAAGCAAAACCATCGTCGTGTTCGTTCAAATGACGATTCAAACGAATACGCGCGATGGTGACGCGATTCGACGAAACGAAAACGAAACACGACACGATACGATAATAAATTTAATTAAATAAGATAAATAACATTTTACAATTTTTAAACTCATTAAATTGATTAAAATAGTCTCTTTTATTATTTATTATAATTTACGCGTAAAAATCCGGATACGCGACGAAAATGCGAACCGAGCAACCGAAACGAACCCGAACACCACTTAGGGTATAAAAACCCTAAATGAAAGGAATTCTTTCATTTTCTTTCAAAAACTCTCTCTCTCTTTCACTTTTCCGGCCAAGAAACTCACCACCACCAAACCACCTTCAAAACCTTGTATCTTGCTCGTTTCTTAACCGATTTAGGTGGTTCTTGCGCCCACGCGTAGCCCTTGACGAGCTCTACAAGAAAGTACAACAAATCGGAGCTGTTAACCACTGAGATTAGAGGTATGATGCTTGCAATATCACGAAAAGTAGGGTTTTATGGCCTCTTGTTCGATTCACTCAACCAACTGAATAAACGACCTTCTCGTGATGATTACACACTCTCTACAACCCTAGCTAGTATCACAACAACCTGCGAGTGACCAAATACACAGAGGATCGATGATGATGTAGGGGAAGGTGCAGGTTCGTGTGTGTGTGGTGGTGCCGAACCATGGCTGGCAAGAACATGGGACACGAACCACATATCACACATGGCCGAACCTTCTGGTCGTACATGGGAGTCACGAGCCTTTCAGTGTATCCTCTTGACCGAACCCTCATCACCTACGAACCCTCTGAGCCATCGCGAACCTTGACAAGTCCACGAAGCCACATGGCCGAACCATTCATGACAGTGAACTAGTGGTTCCCGAACCTTCATGATAACCATGGGCGAACCTAGAACCCAACGAACCTGGGTGAGCCTTAGGCAAGAACCAAAGAACACCTAACCCTAGCCGAACCTTTTACGCCACCCTATGAACCTAGCTGGACGAACCTAGGGTTCGTGGGAGTATAGCAAGCCGAACCTGTCAAACAGAACACAAGGTTCGCTGGTGGGAACTGTAGTAGGTTTGCAAGATAGCGTAGATGATAACATCAGATGTATTATGGAGGTCTGAACAGATTACGGCCCAAACTCTTGTGCATTTGGCCAACTTAATTTCATCTTGGTCCAATAGTAACCCAATCCATTAATTTCATCGGCCAAACTATGTTGTTCCATGCCCAATAACAGCCCATTTCTTTTGTGTGATGTTTTGGAATATTCGGCCCACATAACACCTAGGCCCAACAGCCCAACAAGGGGACCAATTTAATCCGAACCACCATGGCCCACGTAGCCCAATACCATCACACGCTTAGTCATGAATTATTCGGCCCAAGACCCACACTTGATCACAAGATTAAAGTGAAAAACTAACATTTTAGACTATTTAACTATGATAACATGCACTAGATTATCAAACTAAGTTATTACAATATGACAAAGTTATGGACTTCAATTCACAACACCTAAAACAATGGGTTTGAATGAATTAACAAATGAAATGTTTGAGTGCTAGGTTCAATGAATCAAACCAAGTAAACGGGGCCGAATAAGGATTGAGACTCACGAGTGTTAACCAACTTTAGGGTTAACACCTACACTCACACAAATTACAATAATTCGATACTTACGAGGCAATTACAACATGAAATCAATACAGGATCGTGAAAACAAACTCAAGGTAAATCAAGAGCGCGTGTCTTCTTCCTTTTAAGCTAAGTCAACCTTGCAACTACAAGGTGAGTTCATATGCCCCTTTTACTTTAATCTTTACTGTTTTTAACTCTCGGGGCTGAGAAACATGTTTACTTTTAATTATTTAAAAGTTTTGCTTAACATGTTATTTATACTTTGATTTAGATAATATTAAATTGTTTATTATCGCTTATCATTGTATGCATGCTTGTATGATCATGAGATAACAGGGAAACTCAGATGATTATGATAATGTAATTTCTTAATCATCAACACATTAGAATAACATAGTTATAAGATTATATCTTATAATACTTAGTTGTTTCCACATGAGCAAACATTTAGACAGTTTACACGTAAACAAACAATGAGAACTATTACAGTGAAACAGGTTGACACTTCACAACACATGAATGATTAGAAGATAAAATATCTTCTTAATATCATTCCACAATATAAGTGATTAAGTGTGACAAGGAAATTACTTATAACACTTAATCTATACCTTAAAAACATACTATGTGATAGTATGATCGCATTGGGTATCCACCACCTGCGTCACTTAAGGGTACTAAGACATGTTCTTACTACGGCTTAAGGATTACATGGTGAACATATGGACTACAGTAAATGATGATCATGATAACGTAACTTCATGGGATTCTTATCATTTACACCTAATTAACATGATGTAATAAGACAAGTTCTTATTCGACTTTGTTAATCACACGAGAACAATCCCACATTGAGGCTTTGGGATCACATGGATTACAGTAAATGATGATCATGATAACGTAACTTCATGGGATTCTTATCATTTACACCTAATTAACATGATGTAATAAGACAATTTCTTATTCGACTTTGTTAATCACACGAGAACAATCCCACATTGAGGCTTTGGGATCACATGGACTACAGTAAATGATGATCATGATAATGTAACTTCATGGGATTCTTATCATTTACACATAATTAACATGATGTAATAAGACAAGTTCTTATTCGACTTTGTTAATCATATGAGAACAATCCCACATGGAGACTTTGGGATCACACGGCGGAATAGAGGTGAATGGAATGCATTGTAATCTGATTACGTGAGGATTACAATGGATTTCATTTGGGCTCTATACGTTGCATTGAGATTACATTACAAATAGTTAACTAACACTTTTAATAATTAAAAGTGAAACAACAGTTAACCCCACAAACTATAGAATAATTCAAGGAACAGATTTAATAAATCTAATATCCTTAACACATATATTGATTATCAATACTTCGGTTTGATAATTACAACGCCATCATTTTATTATTCTATACATGAGAACACAGGTGATCAAGAATGAGATACACATGGGAATTGAGAATGGAAATCAATAGTTGTATCAAAAGTAGTGTGGAGTTCTAGTGGGGTTGTGGTGGGATGTTGGCTAGGGCTTAGTTCCCTTACATATGCCCTATATATAAGCAACACTACTAGGATGACATAGTACTTGTGACTATAAATATTGAGGAGCCATTGAGTGAACGAGTGAAATAGTTAATCATACAAGTAACAGTTTTATCATGGTGAATGTGCATGTGAATGAATCAAGGTTTTACGTTAACTTACTTATGAACTCACCAACCTAGTGTTGACTTTGTTTAAATACATGTTTTCTCAGGTGATGAACAGGTGTAGATACATACATGCAAGGATTTAGCTAGTGGACTTTTAGAAGACCTAGCTTTATTTTATGTTGCATGCTTTTGGGAACAAGAACATGAATCATCTTTTGTATATCTTGTACATATACAAGATATAGTTTCATTGATTCTTTTTGGTAGATTTACTTGATTAAATTATGAACGATACTGTGTAATTTAATCTTGTAATTCTATATCATGGATGTGTTAGAAATTTCTCATTTATTTATCATGTGCTATGTAAACAATATGATCATTTGATTATCACTCATGATATCACGCCCCGGGAACCTCCGCCCGACGGGAAAACACAATCCGTTCCCGCCGGCCTGGGGTGTGACACAGCCCAAATCATTTAAAACAGTTAAACAAGGCTCATATAACTCACTTGATTGATCCACACAATAACATTAACTCGTATACTAGATCTCACGTTTCCCAAGGAATCCTAACAACCTAGATACCCAACAAAGATCATTATTATGATCATATAATTAAAAAAAATCCAAATTTAGGGTTCCCAATGGACAACACAACGGTTGTGTTAAGACATCTCCAATATGAGTTTTTAACTCGTTATTTTTTATCTCGGGTGTTTCTCGTATCAAATATACATAACCTCACAATATCAAATGTTTTATTGAGTTAATATAACCCCATATATACTCCTAGAGATAACTTTAACATTCAAACCTTAAACATAAACTTAACTCACTATAACTGCACAAAGTGACAAACTAGTCCCAAACACTCTTCCCGCACTTCCACACACTCAAGTAACCATAAATCAGATTTATATGGGTATTTAGGTTGTGATCATAGGTCTAGAGACTTTGCGCGAATGACGAGGTTTGAACAATTTATGGGTACTTGCACGCAAATCAAGGCAACGAGGGGACACCTAGCAACCTCACCAAACATGTGGCAAAATCAGATAACATGTGGAAGGCTCATATGACATGTGACATAAGGCTGGGGGCACGTGGCAAGATTCGCCGACACGTGTATGTTTTGCACGATATAATCCGGAATTTGTTTTCGTGATTTCCGCTTCAAACGAACTCCGTTTTGTGCAACATTCTCGCCCACATTCTGGATTTTCCAATATCTTCTGATAATATTAAGTATTCATCATACGTGTTTACTGATTATGGGGTCCATTTTGTAATTACCGTAAATTCTCTGCGTATCGTAACTTTCAATGAGAGATTTTTTTGTCAAGTCTACTTTGTCCAATTTTCTAGTTTTTTAGATGATCTAAAAATCATTATATCTTAATTTACTTACTTAGGTTACATAACTCGTAGATTTTTTTAATTTACTCGTGTCGATTGTCATTGCTTAACTTTCGTTTGGCATATCATGGCCTACATGACCTCATAAATTTTTGTTGGACCATGGAACTCGCTCGTTCCGGTCGGACTCTACTCGGGTAGCCTCCAAATAGTGTGTAATCCTATTTGGAGATGATCTTATCAAGTGAATACCAAATTGTGATTGATTGAATCGATATAATCAACTTCGTAGCACGAAATCACACAATCACGGGTGAAAACTCAAAGTTGGAAGAAGGATTAGGGTTTTTGTGGTGCACTAAAAACTAGGAATGATTAAAACTGATACATAATATTCTTAGTGTCAGTTTATACAGTCTGAGGCCATTCGTGCGATTGCTGGTGACTCGTTTGTGCAAATGATTCGTTCTTATACCGTTCATTTGTACGAATGGCTCATTCTTATGGCGGACCTGTAGGAATGGTTAAACATTCAATGCAAAACAAACTTAAACATTCAATATCAACCAAACAATATGAAAAACTTCATATTTATTGATAATTTAAACTTTATACATCAAAATAGACCATTACATGGAACTAGGGACAATACATGCATCTACATACTCCACTTTGGAGCCTAGTTCTAGACTTTGTCGACTTCGGTCTTCAAACTTTTATGTCTATGTTTTCCAGTCAGCCAGCATTAATGTCAAATGCGAAGCATATCCGGATGACCCTCTTGTACTGTTGTCAGTGCATGTTACATGTCTTTAACTTTAGAAAATATCTGGCATCTGTACAATGTCTTCACATCTACTTTTGACAAGTTTGTCAACCACCGAAAATCGAAAATACAAACTAAAATATTGGTTCTCCTGACATAGATCATAGACTCTGCAGTTCTGCCATGGTAATATCATCTTCTAAAGTGATCAGAAAAGTTCTGAATCATCTTCCGTAATGGAATCTTCCTCATAACTTTTGGAGGCACCTAATTAAGAAGGACTCTATGCTTCATAATCTGGGTATCGATCTCTGGCAGGTAGTAATGCTCCGGTTGATGCGGCTGGAAGTTCACCCATCACTTCTTGTACTCAAACTGAAATTGTCTCCCAAACCATGAAGACAATCCAGACATATCACTGTACAACAACTTCATACGATCCATTTGGTAGAATTCGAATCTGGGCGTCGTCTTCAAGTCGTGTGGGAGGACGAAGTATTATATACCCCTCTTTATTTTGACTACATAGCATCTCAAATCATCAAAGTATGCCCAACTCAGAATATAACTTTCGGATGTGTAACCTTTGGTCCTATAAACTTTAGTGCATGGAGTTGTGGGAGAGGAGATACTCTTCTTCTTCAACTCATTCCAATATGTCATCCATTCCTTTTTTCCCTTATGAATGTCATCCATAGAAGGTTCCTTTCCACTGGCTTTCTCATCAATTTTCTTGTGAATCTCATCTTTTGATTCATGACGGAAGATATTTACAAAGGTAGGCAAGTCATATTCACCATATGTATATGTTGTAAGCTCAGCATTATTAAGATCTTCACAAATAACAACATCAATGCCATCAAAGTTCTTAAGGGTGGGGAGATTAAAAGCAAAGATATCATCATCATCCAAAACAATCTCATCGGGATGAAACTTGAATAGCTTAGTTATTTGCTACTTAGTTAAGCATTGTATGATCTTCCCATCTTCCTTGTCATATGTGGCGACTAGTACTTTCTTAGTGGACAGACTCTATAGTAAGCCTATTGTTATGACAATTTTATATGATTAGTGTATGGTTATAGTTCATTTTATGATACAAAGCCAATAACATTAAACAATGTCGTGAGATAACATGTGTAGAAAATCCAATTCAAAAACAAGAAGTACAAAATCCTCTGAGAACGAGGAAAAGAAACGGTAAATACAATTGTGGAAAGTACAGTAGATTAGAAAAGGCAAACGAATGTGCAGAAACAAAAAAATCAAGTGGGAAGTGTCACACCCCGAGCCGGCGAGGTTGGATCGAAGTCCCCGTCGGGCGGAAGGTTCTCGGGGCGCGATATCGTGAGTGATAATCGGGATGATCAGATTGTTTGCATAGCATCAATGTTAAGAATAACTAAAGCACAATCAAACATTAAACTAGGATTACAAAGTTAAATTACATTTGACAATGTTCAGTAATTTAACTCGGTAAACCTAACAAAAGAATCATAAGTTTTCTATCTTGTATCTGTACAAGATATCAAAAGGGATTCGTATCCTTAGCAAAGTATGTGCTTCTTCAAAGTCTACTAGGTCTGCTAAATGGCATCCTAGTATGCAATCCAAAAGCTTAAGCCTATTCCTGTGCATCACCTGAGAAAGCATGTAAGAAAAACAAAGTCAACACAATGGTTGGTGAGTTCATGTAGTTTTGGTATTTGTAAAATAGCCTTTATTTACTGTTTCAAAGTTTACAAGTTGATAGCATCCGTATGTGTTAGCCTCGTTATCAGTTTAACAAGCATTATGTTTAAAAGTTTATGACATCAACCCAAAAGTGTTCATTTTTCCCCTAGGTAACAACCTTAATCTCATTAACACCACCTGTATCATCCAACTCGAGCATACCCCTGAGTCGAGCCTATGACCCGCCCAGACGCCATCCCACCACATACTAAGTCGCATGGGACATTGCTGTTAATGATAATTAAGCGTCTTACCTACCCTTTAACACACACAAAGTAGCATCTGAGTATCAAGTTTATGAGGCACCATTATGGACAGCTGAACACCCTAAGGAGTTCATCATCCATCTATAACGTTCCTAAGCATAATTCGTGACGTGTTATGATAGCAAAACCCTCAAGCTGACACAAGGTCAACTAGAAGAACCCAAATCATTCTAGTCACTTGTCATAACCATAGAAGAATCAAGAAGAACACTGAATGACTAGTAGGGCTTGACCACTGTCAAGACGCGGCAGCCAATCAGTCTGTCTTACATGATTCTGACAACGAAGAGCACTGATGACTAGTAGGGCTTGACCAATGTCAAGACGCGGCGGCCAACAGTCGGTCTTACGATGTCCGACAAAGAAGAACACTGATGACTAGTGGGGCTTGACCAATGTCAAGACGCGGCGGCCAACAGTCTGTCTTACAATGTCCAATAGTTTAAGCATACAAGTTTAAAGCATTCACATAGTTTCACTGATGACTAGTAGGGCTTGACCAATGTCAAGACGCGGCGGTCAATCAGTCTATTGTCTGAGAATCCCAAGTATATCAAGTGTTCATGTGTTTAAAGCATTCCAAGTATATCAAGCATACGTGTGTTTCAAGCATTCCAAGTATATCAAGTTTTCCAGTGTTCTAAGCATCTCACGCATATAAGTCTTTATAGTCTTTTAAGCGAGTAACTCTTTCTCAGCTTATAAGTTATCAAGTTTAAGTTTAAACAATTAAGTGTAAGTGTAAAACGAATTTACATTTAGATTAAGAGTGTAAGATATTAACTTTCAAAATAGTTGTATAAAGTACTAGTATTTAGAATATATACTTATAGTATTAGTTTTCTGAACTAGTGTATCAACGCCTATTTAGAATGGGCCATGATGGGCTAAATGAGGGATTTGGGCCGACTAGATGGCCATGGGCCGAAATGGAGTCAGTGGGCCTAATCAGCTTCATGGGCCAATCGCATTGAATCTACACCAACAAACTGTCTAGGCCAGCACAGTGGGCCTTGGCCGAATCAGTGGGCCGGCACCATCCACTCGGGCCGATTCAAATTATATTGGGCTTAACAGATGGGCTTAACCAATATGGACCGAACTAACTGCATGGTCTTGATCTCTTGGGCCGGTGAGTAGGCTTAGACCTAACTGGGTCGAGTGTGGGTGCAACCAAATAGGCGTGGCCCATCAAATGAGGTTGTCTTGGACTGGTGGTCTTGACCGAAAAGCTATCCTAGGTCGAATGACCATGGTAGCTGGATGGAGGTGCAGCTCGAATGGAAGCAGGCGAATGGTGATGAACGTATGGGAAGCTCGGCCGAATGAAGGTGTGGGCGAATGAAGAAGGTTCGAGCGAATAGGGTGGTTGGCCGAAGGAAGGTCAGTCGGCCTGATGGTTCATTCGGTGGTTGTCTGCTTCAGTCGCCCTTGAGTCATTCGGCAGGTTAGGTGGGCTCTCATTCGGCCGCAACAGAACCGAGGTCACAGCCTCACCCATTCACTTCCCAACATCACACCAGAGTCGTTCCAAGGTTCCTAAGGTGTTTTTCGAGCATAGTTGGTGATGGTTAAGTTGGTTCCAGCCGGTTTAGGGTAAAGGTCGAACAAGGCTTACAAAAACCCTAGAAATCCGAAGTTTGTAGCCCGATTACCTCGCTTTTGTTGGGTTTCTCTCCAGATCAGTTGTACTTTCGTGTAGAGGGTGATGAGAGCTTCGTGTAGGTTCAAAGATGGAAGGATTTGGTTGAGAAATGAGGGAGATATGGAGGAGAGAAGGTGAGAAATGGAGGTGGCTCTTCAAAACCGGGATTAGGGTTTTGTGGGGAAGATGGTGAGGTGAAAATGAGAAAAATAGACTCATTTAAGGGTATTTATACCCCGAGGGTGTTGGGGTTCGTTTTCGTTTCTCAGTTCGCGTTTTCGTTACGTTTCCGGAACGCAACGCGCATTTTTACATAATTTAAATAAAAGAATTTATTTTAAACGTTTGGAAGTTCGTTATTTCTAATAAGTAGTTTAAATATTATTTCCTTGAATTATTTATCGCGATTTATTATTTTTACGCGTTTCGTGACTTTTAGCGTAGTTTACGTATTTTAATTAAAATAGTTTCTTTTAAATTTCTTTCTGATGAGTTTCAAAATTGTAAAATAGGAAATATTATATTTCCTTAATATTATTATCGTTCGAATCGTCTTTGTTTCCGTTTCGTCAGAAAACGTCACTTACGCGCGTTTTCGTACAAAGCGCTAACTGTACGAACACGATCGTACATTTCACTTTCTGATTTTGTTTTCTACTTTCCAGTCATCATTTCAGATCGTTAAACTTTCAGATCTATTCGTACAGATCGTCACCTGTACGAATAATTCGTCGGTTTAGCATTCTGTAACAACAACTGTTATAGTTTTGTTCTGTTTAACCTTGCATACGTTTATACATATTAGCATGAAATCAATCATCTGTTTGTCAGTTCTGTGTTGTCTGATATGTTACTGACTGTTAAACCGTAAGGTTTTAAATCAGATTTCAGACAATCGCAAAACAGTTTCGTGTTAAGCCTCATGTGTGAATAGTATCAACATGGTTTCACGTAATGTGCGCCTGAGTTACTGTGCGCTTTACTGTGCAACTTACTGTTCCGGTAATGATTCCGGCACAGATGTTACAGCCTCCCCTTGTTAAAGAAATTTCGTCCCGAAATTTGAAAGTTATTATCGGTACGACTTTCTTTATAACAAGTGGGAAATCTTCGTTTGATGTGATGTCCCTACGCTCCCAAATGAAATCTGGGTCGTGTTTGGGATTCTTATGTATGACCTCAGAGTTTTGCTAATCTTATTGTTCATAGTTGTCTTTACTGTTACGGCTTGCTAAGTCTCTGTATGATTCTAACACCTTATTGTTCAAAACTAACTGATGCCATGAGCATCAATCGTTACACAATCCTAGTGTTAGCCATGGTTTCCTACGTAAGTTATGTGTATTAACTAGGCACTCTTTCATTGTTTGTATCACAATAAAATGATTTCCAAGTTTCATAGAATATGCGTATGGTTATACTTAATAGGAATAAGATAGGGTTCTTATTCATACTAGTATCAAAAATAAGATAGGGTTCTTATTCATACTAGTATCAAAATAGAATGAAGTCTTATGAGTTAAAGGGTGTCACGTACCAGTACCCGTTTCTGGGTCTTGGCGTGCTGCAGCGGCTCCAATCATATATGCTCTCCCACGAGGCACTTGAGCTCCTTGTTGTGCCCTCTTCGGACAGTCTCTGGAGAAATGACCTAGTTCTCCACAGTTATAGCATCCCCGATTGTTATTGTTGTAGTTGCCAAAGTTTTGTGGTGGTGGCATTGCCATGCCGGCGTTGTTTACAACCGGTGCCGGTGTGGTTCGGCAGTGTTGTGCCAGATGGCCTTTACGGCCACAGTTGGTACACTGCCTACACGGCATTGTGGCAGCATGGTGAAATTGGCATTGTGCACATTGAGGATGTACGCCTGAGTAGGGTTTGCGTGTAGCTTTAGCAGGTACTGTAGCAACTTGATGGAGAGGCACGGGTATTGCGTAGTCTTGAGTGACCTTTTGCTTCTTCTTCGGTTGTTCCTCTTTAGTCTTGTCCGAGTCGTCTTTCAATTCTCCGGATTTTACCATCACGCCAGTGAGTTTAGCGGACAGAGAAATGGCGGACTCTAAAGTTGCGGGGTTTGCAGCAAGTACAATACTCTGTATGCAGGAGGGTAATCCAGCTACATATCGGTCAATCAACTTTTCCAAGGTTGGCACCATTTCTGGCACCAAGGCTACCAGTTCGTGATAGCGAGTGGTGAAAGTCATATGGTCGGCTCCCTTCATTACATGGTTCGAGAGCTCGATCTCCAGCTGTTGCAGTTCGTGTTTTGGGCAGAACTCGTTCCTCAAAAGAAGCTTAAATTCTGCCCAAGGCATTGCCATCGCCTCATCTCTTCCCTTTGCTCAAATCTGAGCATTCCACCATGTCAGTGCTCGCTTGTTAAATGAACCAGCTGCATAGCGAACTTTATGGTGTTCTGGACAGCTGCTAATGTCCAGGGTGTTCTCCATTTTCTCTAGCCATTGAATTAATCCAACAGCGCCTTCAACTCCAGTAAAACTTGGGGGTTTGCATCCTACAAAGGATTTGTAGGAGCAGTCAGAAGTATGGCTAGTGTTTCCACTAGCTTCCCCGGTGGTATGGCCAGAAGTGTTGCCATGTCCTTGAATCCTATTTATCATCTCGGGGATGACATCTTTCATTTGACTTGTCAGTTGAGTACTCAGCAGTGTCGCCAGAGCGATAGTAGCAGGATCAATAACCGGTCCCGTAGTAGTGTTCGGAGGAGGACAATGTGGAGGAGGAGGAGGAGGTGGCGGTGGTGAATCTGCAGGTGAGGGTGTCGAAGAGTGTGGTGCAGAGGTCTGAGTAGTAGGTACAGGAGTCGGTTGTTTTCTTGGCGGCATTCTGACCATAACCAAAGGAATTTGGTTAGTGCGGTGATCGAACGCAGAAGACATAATGTAAACTTAAGTCTTAAGTTCTCTACATGAGGGTCCCTAAGTTATAGTCTAGGCCAAACCGTTTAAGTAGATGACCTATTATTCTCTATAACCTTGAGCTCTGATACCAATCTGTCACACCCCGAGCCGGCGAGGTTGGATCGAAGTCCCGTCGGGCGGAAGGTTCTCGGGGCGCGATATCGTGAGTGATAATCGGGATGATCAGATTGTTTGCATAGCATCAATGTTAAGAATAACTAAAGCACAATCAAACATTAAACTAGGATTACAAAGTTAAATTACATTTGACAATGTTCAGTAATTTAACTCGGTAAACCTAACAAAAGAATCATAAGTTTTCTATCTTGTATCTGTACAAGATATCAAAAGGGATTCGTATCCTTAGCAAAGTATGTGCTTCTTCAAAGTCTACTAGGTCTGCTAAATGGCATCCTAGTATGCAATCCAAAAGCTTAAGCCTATTCCTGTGCGTCACCTGAGAAAGCATGTAAGAAAAACAAAGTCAACACAATGGTTGGTGAGTTCATGTAGTTTTGGTATTTGTAAAATAGCCTTTATTTACTGTTTCAAAGTTTACAAGTTGATAGCATCCGTATGTGTTAGCCTCGTTATCAGTTTAACAAGCATTATGTTTAAAAGTTTATGACATCAACCCAAAAGTGTTCATTTTTCCCCTAGGTAACAACCTTAATCTCATTAACACCACCTGTATCATCCAACTCGAGCATACCCCTGAGTCGAGCCTACGACCCGCCCAGACGCCATCCCACCACATACTAAGTCGCATGGGACATTGCTGTTAATGATAATTAAGCGTCTTACCTACCCTTTAACACACACAAAGTAGCATCTGAGTATCAAGTTTATGAGGCACCATTATGGACAGCTGAACACCCTAAGGAGTTCATCATCCATCTATAACGTTCCTAAGCATAATTCGTGACGTGTTATGATAGCAAAACCCTCAAGCTGACACAAGGTCAACTAGAAGAACCCAAATCATTCTAGTCACTTGTCATAACCATAGAAGAATCAAGAAGAACACTGAATGACTAGTAGGGCTTGACCACTGTCAAGACGCGGCGGCCAATCAGTCCGTCTTACATGATTCTGACAACGAAGAGCACTGATGACTAGTAGGGCTTGACCAATGTCAAGACGCGGCGGCCAACAGTCGGTCTTACGATGTCCGACAAAGAAGAACACTGATGACTAGTGGGGCTTGACCAATGTCAAGACGCGGCGGCCAACAGTCTGTCTTACAATGTCCAATAGTTTAAGCATACAAGTTTAAAGCATTCACATAGTTTCACTGATGACTAGTAGGGCTTGACCAATGTCAAGACGCGGCGGTCAATCAGTCTATTGTCTGAGAATCCCAAGTATATCAAGTGTTCATGTGTTTAAAGCATTCCAAGTATATCAAGCATACATGTGTTTCAAGCATTCCAAGTATATCAAGTTTTCCAGTGTTCTAAGCATCTCACGCATATAAGTCTTTATAGTCTTTTAAGCGAGTAACTCTTTCTCAGCTTATAAGTTATCAAGTTTAAGTTTAAACAATTAAGTGTAAGTGTAAAACGAATTTACATTTAGATTAAGAGTGTAAGATATTAACTTTCAAAATAGTTGTATAAAGTACTAGTATTTAGAATATATACTTATAGTATTAGTTTTCTGAACTAGTGTATCAACTGTTAGCATCTAGCTTAAGTGTTTCAAAGCCTTAGCATCGAACATGCAGTCTAAGCATAGAATTTCATAGCATAAGCATCAAGCGTATAGTTTAAGCATATAGCTTATAGCATAAGCATTTAGTCCAAAGTTTAAGAGTAAAGTTTATAGCACCATCATCGAGCGTATAGTTTAAGCCTAGAGAAAGTTTCAGTATAAAGTTCATTGCATAAGCATCAAGCATAAAGTTTAAGTATCAAGTTTATAGCATAAACGTCAAGCATAAAGTTTAAGTATCAAGTTTATTGCATAAGCGTTAAGCATAAAGTCTAAACATCGTGAATAAGTATAAAAGCATTTATTTAAACATTTCAATATTTGTTTAAAATGTATAACATGCTTCTCAGTCCCGAGGTAAAACAAATATGTTTGAAAAGGGACAAATGAACTCACCTTGTGGTTGTTGTAGTTGACTTAATCTAATCAAGAATGCACACGCGCTCTTTGTTTGTACTTGATGTTGTTTTCACAATCCTGTATTTTATTTCACGTGGTGTGAAACTTGTAAGTATGAGTTATAGGAATTCGTGCTCGTGTATGTGTTAGCCCTAAAACCGGCTAACACTAGTGAGTCTCGGTCTCCTTCGGCCCTTGGTTTAATGGTTATCGATCATTGATATTACTTGTCTTTATGTCATATCTTTAGCTTTAACCCATTCTTAAAATCCAACACTTTGTCCTAACATGTTAGTTAAGCGCATCGGTTACAAACTTTGCAAAATCAACCTAAGTATAAACTTAAGTTTATAGTTCAAACGTTACTTGGATTCATTGTTAGTCTTGAAATGATTGATTCATAGTTAAGGACTAAGTAGCCCATTCTCCTTGTAAAAATGATGATTTCAAGTTTAGTAGAGTTCATTAAACAAAATTCAGCACCTTTGTAGCAATTCTCCTAATAATCCCGTAACCATGAAATGTTGTTTTATAAAGTTGGTTCAAAGTGTGATCCTTAAGACTTATATTGTTTAAGGTATGTGGGCCGGTTTGATAACAATGGGCCGAATGAATTACATGGGCCGTATGATGATGATGCTAGGCCGTATAAACTGAATGGGCCTACTGCTGGGCCGAATCACTTGGCTATGGGCTGAAATAACCAAGATGGGCCGAATTGGCCATGATGGGCTAAATGAGGGATTTGAGCCGACTAGATGGCCATGGGCCGAAATGGAGTCAGTGGGCCTAATCAGCTTCATGGGCCAATCGCATTGAATCTACACCAACAAACTGTCTAGGCCAGCACAGTGGGCCTTGGCCGAATCAGTGGGCCGGCACCATCCATTCGGGCCGATTCAAATTATATTGGGCTTAACAGATGGGCTTAACCAATATGGACCGAACTAACTGCACGGTCTTGATCTCTTGGGCCGGTGAGTAGGCTTAGACCTAACTGGGTCGAGTGTGGGTGCAACCAAATAGGCGTGGCCCATCAAATGAGGCTGTCTTGGACTGGTGGTCTTGACCGAAAAGCTATCCTAGGTCGAATGACCATGGTAGCTGGATGGAGGTGCAGCTCGAATGGAAGCAGGCGAATGGTGATGAACGTATGGGAAGCTCGGCCGAATGAAGGTGTGGGCGAATGAAGAAGGTTTGAGCGAATAGGGTGGTTGGCCGAAGGAAGGTCAGTCGGCCTGATGGTTCATTCGGTGGTTGTCTGCTTCAGTCGCCCTTGAGTCATTCGGCAGGTTAGGTGGGCTCTCATTCGGCCGCAACAGAACCGAGGTCACAGCCTCACCCATTCACTTCCCAACATCACACCAGAGTCGTTCCAAGGTTCCTAAGGTGTTTTTCGAGCATAGTTGGTGATGGTTAAGTTGGTTCCAGCCGGTTTAGGGTAAAGGTCGAACAAGGCTTACAAAAACCCTAGAAATCCGAAGTTTGTAGCCCCGATTACCTCGCTTTTGTTGGGTTTCTCTCCAGATCAGTTGTACTTTCGTGTAGAGGGTGATGAGAGCTTCGTGTAGGTTCAAAGATGGAAGGATTTGGTTGAGAAATGAGGGAGATATGGAGGAGAGAAGGTGAGAAATGGAGGTGGCTCTTCAAAACCGGGATTAGGGTTTTGTGGGGAAGATGGTGAGGTGAAAATGAGAAAAATAGACTCATTTAAGGGTATTTATACCCCGAGGGTGTTGGGGTTCGTTTTCGTTTCTCAGTTCGCGTTTTCGTTACGTTTCCGGAACGCAACGCGCATTTTTACATAATTTAAATAAAAGAATTTATTTTAAACGTTTGGAAGTTCGTTATTTCTAATAAGTAGTTTAAATATTATTTCCTTGAATTATTTATCGCGATTTATTATTTTTACGCGTTTCGTGACTTTTAGCGTAGTTTACGTATTTTAATTAAAATAGTTTCTTTTAAATTTCTTTCTGATGAGTTTCAAAATTGTAAAATAGGAAATATTATATTTCCTTAATATTATTATCGTTCGAATCGTCTTTGTTTCCGTTTCGTCAGAAAACGTCACTTACGCGCGTTTTCGTACAAAGCGCTAACTGTACGAACACGATCGTACATTTCACTTTCTGATTTTGTTTTCTACTTTCCAGTCATCATTTCAGATCGTTAAACTTTCAGATCTATTCGTACAGATCGTCACCTGTACGAATAATTCGTCGGTTTAGCATTCTGTAACAACAACTGTTATAGTTTTGTTCTGTTTAACCTTGCATACGTTTATACATATTAGCATGAAATCAATCATCTGTTTGTCAGTTCTGTGTTGTCTGATATGTTACTGACTGTTAAACCGTAAGGTTTTAAATCAGATTTCAGACAATCGCAAAACAGTTTCGTGTTAAGCCTCATGTGTGAATAGTATCAACATGGTTTCACGTAATGTGCGCCTGAGTTACTGTGCGCTTTACTGTGCAACTTACTGTTCCGGTAATGATTCCGGCACAGATGTTACAGGTAGCATTATCGGAAAGTAAACTAACGATATATTTGTGTGAGTGATGATCCATATTATGATATACTTGTTAGGCTTAATATTCCGAGTGATACCTCATAACTAGAAAACCAAGTCAGAACGTTGAACTAACGTTGTATTGGTACTAATGATGATCTGTAAAAATATGTTTGCGAGTTTAAACATTCTCATAAAACTAACCAACAATTTTAAATGTTTTATATATTTACAATCTATTTCTAAATAAAGAAAATAAAAGACCTTTGCAATAAACGTTATAATAAATTAAAATGCTCACAATGAGATACGTTTACATGAACGATAAGACATGAACACCCGTATGTTTGAGGACCATGTATATACCATAAATTATTCATTTCTTCACACTTTCACCACCTTACTCTCTCTTTCTCTCTCTCTCTAAAAACCCTCTCTCTTTTCCCTTCACTTTTGACAATTTTTGGACCTGAAACCACCTATCTCCACCTCCAAGAAGTTGGATCCACAGCTGGATTGAGCTACAAATGAGTGGATCTAGGTAGATCTACAAACCACTTTTGTTTTTGCGCAAAACACGACACCAACACTCAAAACATCTTCAAACCTTGATAAAAACACACATACAAGATTTAGTATCGATGGATCGAAGTTTTACATGATTTTCAGACATGTTGTATGTTGTCTAGAGGATGAAGACGACCTGCCTATATATATTGTCTCGAATAGACCCCAGTAGTATCGGCACTAGTCTCGACCGATACTAATAGCATCGGTCAACATCACCGATACTAAAAGTATCGGCATAAGGACTTCCATCAATACTAAGACTTGAACACACTCACACTGCTAGTATCAGTGCCGATACTAACAGTATCGGTAGAACCATACCTAGAAAATTTTCAAACACTTTTCGGTACTAAAATCAAGTCACACACACACACGAACTCTTTAGTAATATATTATGAATACAAAGCAAATGAAAGTTGAGTAAACCTGAATCATAGGATACTAAAACAGAACACAATTATCATCAAGCAAGCGTTACTGAAAACCGAAATCAACTAGTAACACAATCAAGGGAGTTCATAGCCCATTTTACAAGCTTTTGTTTTCTAAACTGTGGGGCTGAGAAATGCAAAGCCATTTTCTGTATATTTGTAAATTAATGTATTTTTATAAGGAAATCAAAATAAATCAGATTTACAAATTATCCTATAACTTGTGAGAAACATTTTACAAATGACATTCATGAAGTTCAGGAAAAAAAATTGTAATAACAAAATACAATGAGAAAACAGGAATGACAAGGACAATGACAACATCATTTTTTTAGTATATATGTTTGCATAATTCACTAGACATGTGCACAAAAGACAAATGTACAAATCGCAGTAAGTCTCTTTTTAGTCATTTATCATTAAGTAGTGGGGTTAGGACGTTGGTAACGTGGTTATGCTATAAGTTTGACAAACTTTAAGCGAGTAGGTCGGCATGTTGTGCGTAACAAGCACATAACTATATGGACTGGATATGTGTATCAAGCTGACAAGGGTAGTTGCAGTCAGGTTTGGTAAATGATCACATGTGAGATATTATTTACAGATAACACTAATATACTAAGAATATTTGATTTGTATACTAATAGCTCTCGAGTTGGCCCATGAGGGCTCAACTATCATGCTATCATACTACAAACATTCGTTTACTCAAAGATTATAACATGAGAACTATAATTGATAGTTCAACAACATTTTTATGACTTCTTACTTTCAAACATATGGTGACTTACATGTTAAGAAGTTAGTGGAAGGGTTATTTAAAAATATTTGTGTAGATGAAAACAATACATACAGTGGGATGCGAAGTGAAGTGGAACTCTGATTTCCATCAAGGATCGAATAATGTCATATCGAGAGCATAGTCACATAAATCGTTGACCTACCCACTTTTTACGATCCAGTTCGGTCGTACCTAATCGCGATACGATCGAGTCCCCGGTACGTTCTGGATCGCGTTTTTGAGATCAAAATTAACGATCCAATAGAACATCAAAATTGTTCTCGACGCTAATTGGACCGGGAAAGAAGGAAGTTGGATTCGCGTACCTAGGTAGGTTGAGCCGACGGAGAAGATGAGAAGCCGGGATTTGGACAGTCGCCAGAACGTTGAAGGTCACGAACGTCTCTCGAACCATCCTATTTGAAATCGGTGACTCCTACAGTAACCCTGCATCTAACGTATCTTCATCTCACGAACCCTATCAGATCTTAAATCACAGACACTTGAAGTCTTGAACAAAAATGGTTTTCGGAAAAAGGAGTTCCTCTGTTAACTATGAAGAAGATGAACAACCTGCTTATGGTGAACCAACTGAGACGGCAATGGAGTCTGAACAAGAGGGCGATGAGGAGGAGAATCTCGAAGGAGGTGCACAACAGAAAGGTAAGATTTGAACTTCGAAGGCTTGAACATTGAGAATTCATCTCCTACATAATATGTGCATAGAGTGTCGAAGGCTTTCGTAGTTGTAATTGTCTGATAATGAAAATAGGGTATTAGGGTTTTCACATGGTCTGTACATTCTGGAATCTGGATAAGTATAAATATGGTTGTATACTTGCAGTTTTGTCTTTTGTGCACTTGAAAATTTTAAAATTTGGACATTAACCAAATTTTGGTGCTTGGAATTTTTAAAATTTAGAGTTAGAATCTGGGTCCACTTTGGGGCATTAATTATGATTTTGTTTCTATGAAAAAGAAACTAGCAACGTGATTTTTTTCTTTTTTTATGCAGATTCTATTTTCACCCTAAAAATTTTTAATTTAATTGAATCTATTTAACACTAATATATATATATATAATAATAATACTTTTAATACTTTTAATTATATTTCTTTTAATTATGTTTCTTGCTTGTAGGTAATTAGTTATTTAGTTATTTTTTATACTTTTATTTTTTTTATTTTTTTTATTATAACATTATATTTTACAAATTAGGTAAGGAAACACAACCAAATACAAATAACGACAAGCCTTTGTATAACGAGGTTAATTTGATTAGTGGTGGTAATAGTAAAAACCCAGGAGGTTCTAAAGTATGGGTTTGTAAACATTGCAACGGAAAGTTTACTAGTTCTTACACCCCGGATACACGTGCATTTTTTTGGAGCTCCAATCAAGAAAAAAGCTGAAATAAAAAGATGTCCTGCTCTAATCAAAGATCGAGAAAAATATGAACAATTGCAAAAGAGGGTGAAAGCGGCCGAGAAACTAGGAGTTTCTAAATGTTTGAAAAGCTCGATAGTGACTAAAAAAAGCTAATATAATCTCTAAGAATCCCATTGAGCAATCTTTTTCTATCATGGAAAGAAGCGTTGTTGATTTAAAAATCGTGAAGGCTTTATGTGCAAATGGGATTCCATTTAATGTCTTACGTAATCCGCAATTTCAGGAGATGATTAGTGCAATAAGAAAGGCACCTGAAGGTTATAAAGCACCATCTAGTGATCAAGCAAGAACCGTTCTTTTAAATGAATGTGTGAGAGACGTGGAGAAATATCTATTACCATTTAAAGATACATGGTACTCTCAAGGCGTATCTATTGTATCTGATGGATGGACAAATATTAAACATAAACCATTGATCAATGTTCTTGTCGTAAATAGTCGTGGTGCTATGTTCATGTATGCTGAAGATTTTTCTAGGGTAGAGAAGACGGGAAAAGCAATTGCAGATTTTCTAACACAAGCGATTAAAACTGTTGGATCATCTAATGTTCTGAATGTCGTCACTGATAACGCAGCCAACTGTAAAGCTGCGGGAAAGGAAGTTGAAAAAAGATACAGACATATTTTTTGGTCACCATGTTGTGTGCGTACACTAAACTTTATTTTCAAAGACTTTGCAAATGAGTTCTCGTGGTTGCAAGAGACATATAAAAAAGGCAAAATGATTGTGAAGTAGTTTTTGAATCATCGACAAGCTTTATCTATCTTTAGAGACAATTCAAAGTTGGAGCTTCTAAAGGTCGCAAAAACCCATTTTGCCTCATTACATTTTGTTGAAAAGGTTGAACCTTTGTAGAGAGGCCCTTTCTACAGCAATCGCTTTGAATTCATGGAGAGATTGGGCAAAGCTAGGCGATGAAGAAACTAGAAATACTGCACAACTTGTTGTTGAGACTATTAGGGATGACTTTTTTTGTAATGAAGTTGAAAGCATTTTAAAAATCACAAAGCCTATATACTTGCTAGTGAAATTTTGTGGCAGGGAAGGCCAAAAATGGGTGAGGTTTATGTTAAAATGGATAGTATGTTGGAAGAAATCAATGATATTATGCAAGAAAGTATGTACGCGTCATATTTTCCTCAAGCAAAGGAAATTCTATTGAAATGGTGGGAGAAAATGAATATACCCTTACATTGTTTGGGATTTGCTTTAAGCCCTCGTTTTTATGATACATGTTTCCTAGAAACGGTAGCACCTGATGGCATTGCAAGAAAAGCACCTAACCAAGATAAAGAAGTGATGCAACGTGTGATTGAAGCTTTTAGTCGCATTGCTGAAAATAAAGATGAGGAGAAACTGTTACGTGAACAATTTGCTCGGTTTCACATCAAGAAGGGTCTTTATTCATTACCTGCCGCTCAATTGGATGTAGTTTCAATGGAAGCAATTGACTGGTGGTCCACTTATGGTGCTGAAACACCTGAGTTAGCTGAAGTGGCGAAAAAGATCTTGTCGCAACCAATAAGTAGTTCTTCACCCGAAAGAAATTGGAGCACGTATTCCTACATTCATAGTGTAAAGAGGAATCGACTCAACTCTAAAAGGGCAGACAAGCTTGTTTATGTTCATTCTAATATTTGCATAAGTTCAAGGTTTTCTGAAGCGTACAAAGAAGGGCCACACAAGAAATGGGATATGGATGCTGAATCTACACACTTGGAAAGCTCAAGGCTAGAAGACACAATATGGGAAGATTTGGAGAAGAATCAAGACAACTATATTGGCAAAGGAAAAAAAACCAAGGGTGGACTAGTTCATGAGTTTATCATTTCCCTTTTTGAGTACTTAAAAGTTGCATCATTTTTCTTTTGAAGATTTAAGTTATGCAATATGTTTTGAATATAAGTTATGTAATATGTTTTAATGGGTTCATCGTATTATATTATTTGGTACATCGTACCGGAAGCAAACTGAGATGAGCCTACCCCTCAACGTACCTAATTTTAGGGACTCAGCGAACTACGATCCCGTACCACGTACCCGTACCGGAGCGTACCGCGATCCTAATGATTATGATCGAGAATCTGGTGGGCTGGAGGTTGAGCTTGACCCTACGTATTTCCTATACATAAGCATCTCTCTGTATGTCGGGAAGAGCTCAGTGATGAGGTTTAGGGTAGAAACTTGTAGGAATCACAAAATACATTTTACTCTTGATTGTTAAACACAAAACCTTATGAACTCACCAACGTAGTGTTGACTTAATCTTTCGTATGTTTTTCAGGTGACGAACATCATTAAATTACTAGGAGGACAACATCATGCGAGGAGGACTAGATATAACATATTTTGTACATCATTTTGAAACATCTTGTAAATCATTTTTGTGATATCTTGTACATATACAAGATAGAATGACTTGATTTCTTTTGTAACATGGTTTAATTATTATACTTGTACAAGTTATGATTTAACGTTGTTATATCAATGCAATTTCGTACTTCTCATCATATCATGTGATGTGATACAATCTGATCATCCCGACATTCGCGCCCCGAAACTATTCCGCCTGGCGGGATGCAATGCAAAAAGAGAGCTCCTTAGCGACTAAATTATCGGTGACTGATATATGGGTCTTAGATATATAGTATTTAGGACTGAATTATCAGTCCTTATTTTATTCAGGACGGATTTATGTTTGGCATAATTTAGTGACAAATAATCAATCCCTAATATGTTAACAATTATTTAAGAGTGTAATTCAATCGCCAATTTGTTTGCGCCGAAGTGTTTTTTTGGAGGTAAATGATTAGTTATCGAATTTTACTCACAAATATGTATCCCTTGTAATGAAGGATGATGAATATGTGTTGAAGAACAATCATTTTTCTCCAATAAAGTGGGAACATATTTGTTTCTGAATTTCAGTTACTAAAATTCCAAAAAGAATTGGATTAGAGACCAATATTTAGTCTCCAAAGATCGATGACGAATTCTGTTGCGAAAAATCTACAACTAATAAGCAATATATAGGGTTGAAAATTGGTATTAAATGATTTTGTTGAAAGGTTAATAGTGACTATTGTTTAGTCTCCAAAGGGTTATTGATATAATTAAAACAAATACTTAAGTACAGGTTTATGAAGAGCCAACGCTGGCTCGCGAAGTTACATGACCCTATTATTTAATTAAATTCGATCAAATACAATTGTATGTAATCTAGAATGAAAAGATGATGTATCTAGTGAACGAACATTCATTCCTATCTTTGATTAGTATAGTGAATTTTTGTTACAAATTTGCAAATTTATAAATTAAAATAAACCTGTTATCTTTTCATAAACAAAACAAACAGAATATTTGTATTTGAAACCCAAATTTGTTAGATTTTGTTTTTCTTAGAGGATGTGATCGGTGACAAGTGTTGTTTGAGTTATTAGATAATTTTTCGAAGAACGTGCATATTTAGTCTTTACGAAGGGCGGAGGGCTTTATGTGTTTAACTGGCATTCTGAAAGCTCAAAATTTTTAGGTGCAAATTTTAAAGTACTTAACAAGTCATTTGAATGATATAATCACACCAATTGTGTTATATTTGTATCAGAATGCCTGCAGGGCATAATGAACACATTAAAATTCAGTAGGTATTTAAATGCATAAAAGTTGATAAGTTGTATTTACAAACATATGTAAATGTATGTTAGTTAATGGGGTTTATTTGACATATTTTGAAAGTAATCATATTGTTTTTTTTTTTGGGGTATTTATTTGACTATTAAAGTCAAACCAGCTGGATAAATGTATTCCATACTGTTATTCAACCTGGCAAGATAGGCGGGTTAGGTGATGGATCAGAATGGGTTCATATCAAGATAAGTTCGGGTCATGAAGAGTCATTCTAGGAAAATTACCATTTTAGTTGAGGTTAAATCAGGTTATCACAAAACACTTATATATAGTCAAACGATTTGCGTTAAAAAATGACTCATCTAATTAAAAAAAAACATGCAAATGTTTAATATTATGATGAATAAACCAAAATTTTAAAATATACTTCATTCAAAACATTTAAAAACAACCAAATCAAGTTGTATGGACAAGCAAAACTAGAAAACAATCAAGTGAAATTGTCAGCTAGGATGAATAATTCATCCATGATATATCAATTATCTAAATTCTAACAGATGTTTGTGAAGTTTTTAAGTGTTCTTAAATAACTTCTTGAAGATTAATTAAATAATCTAGCAAATCAAATTACTGGGGCTGATTTGTTTCACTAATTGTTGATGGTCACATGGGCAAAGGCAATAACATCCTTTCATTTTTTTTTTTTTTTTGAAGTATAATTGAAGTATATGAAGAGCCTAGCATCTCAAAATCTGCATAAATACAAGATGACATCAAGTTAATTAACAACAAAGCAGAGTAGCATTGTATATCATCAAATGTAAAGAAACACTCATTGAGCAACACCTGACAACTATTATCAGAAAAGAAAAAAAACTGAAGCCAAAAGACAACCAGCAACCCAAAGCAAAGCCTACAATATAGGGTGGAATATAACTGCAAATTGGCAGTGTTACGTACATACATATTCCAGCCATCTTGCAGCCATGTTGCAGTTCTAGAGGCCCAGCTCAAGTTGTATCAGGTTTTCAGCCGTTGATCATCTCGACTATGAGACTATATAATGCGGATTTGCAGCGTTGTACAGCCATATGATTTTACATGTTTATGTGGATCCAAATATGTTGGTGGATTTTTTAACCCACCCATTTTAAAGTATCATCTTAAGCAAGGTGCTTTTAGTTAGGTGTTTAGTTAGCGAGTTAGGTACTTTAAAAACCTAAAATCAGTGAATAAAAAAAGGAGAAAACCTTGTGGATGACACTAAGCGGTCGATTCCATTTGGAGTTTGAAAGAAGGATAACTAAAGTTTTACCTACATGCATAATATTAAATAAACATCATTAAATAAGGCAAATAAATTCTATTAGTAAGAATAAAACAAGTAATTAAGAAATTTAAATAATACAAATACTTTCAAATCTTAGAGACTGAACATCACCAAATAACTCAAAAACCATTATCTTAAAACAGTCCAATCAACCCAAAGCTGCACTAACAAATAACCCATGTTTAGAAAGTTAATTATCATAGTAAATAATGTTTAAGATTGAATGATTCTGGTAAAAGAAAAAAAAAACTAGTTTATGCAATGACTGCTTACAATCTGATAGCAGTTATTCTTATGAGCAAGCTGTTGATACAGCATTCAGGGTATTGAAAGAAGGTAAAATGGATGCAATCAAGCTGGAAGGAGGTGCACCATCAAGGATTTCAACTACAAAACACATTGTTGAGGCCGGGATTGCCGTGATGGGACGTGTAGGGTTGACCCCTCAAGCCACTAGTGTTCTTGGTGGATTTAGACCTCAAGGGAAGAATGTTCTCAGTGCTGTCAAGGTCCCTAATTTCCCGTCTAATCTAAAGAACCAAGTTACAGTTTGACTTTTGAGGTCAAACTTATGGCTTCTTTTGCTCAAAATTGATATGGGTTCCTCGAAAAATAACAATCAAAGTATATGAACTTTGGGGACGTTTAAAAATATTTTACCAAGCTGCGGCCATCTTCATTGCATATAGGGCATGCCTTATATCCACTTGAGGTGACCATATGTACGAAAATCATTTCCAAAATAACGCAGCACGCATGTTGAATATTTGTTTTGATTTGCAATCATATGTTTCAAGACCCTCATTCCAAAGAATTTTCAACTCTTCTATAAGCGGACGCAAATATACATCAATATCACTTCAAAATATTTAAATCATATCATGAACTTGTATATATGGTTTTAACAACCATATATACAGATTTAATATTGATGGTTTTTATTTTCACTTGGTATATATTTCTTAGTCATTTTTATTTTTAAATTTATGTCATTCCATAATATAGAGTATGGTTTTTTCATTCAATTTGAACAAGGTTGTAAATAGGTTGTTTTTAGTGTAGAAATATGGTTTTAACAACCTAAATAACCTGTTAACTGTAATGTATCTATCTTTTTTTAATGTATGAATTCCCTTGTAGTACAATGTGGATTCTTATGCTAGTGATGATGGTATTTAGAAGAACAAGAGCTAGAAAAAATTCTCAAGTACCTTCAAATCATTCGATGGCCAAGGGAATTGCATCTGCTAGAATGTCGCAGAGAAAACGTAAACGCAATAGTAATTCTTTTAACACCATATCTACCGGTATATTACATACAGGTTTGAATATTTGACATTCATATTTTGTTTTCTTAATAACCCATATATTTTAAGTTATAGAAAAAGCTATGTAGTTCACTTTTGAGTTTTTGAAAAACGAGTGTTCCTAAATCCTATACTCATGAGCAATATTGAGATATCACTTCAAAAGTTTGTCTCTAAAAGTATCAAGTGAGTTGATAACTTGATTCTTAGCACTTGTGTGTTTTGAATTGGGCTTCTCTATGATACAGATTATGCATATTCTTGTTAAGTGATAACATCACATGTAGTATTTAAATTAACCTTTTAAACTTTATAGTCAAAATCACTTACTATTTTTGAATCTCTGATCATATGTTTTAACTTTTACCAATAATGAACATAAACTAGAGTGTTGTTTTGTAAAGTATATTTGAAATAATGGCGGCTTAACTAGAGAATAGTCTGGTGGTCTGCGGCTGACATTTTTACAGCACTGGTCGGTAATAACCAAGCAGCACCAGCATGTCCTTTGGTCTTGTGTGTGTGTGTGTAACAGCAGGGCAAAACACCTGTTGCTCTGGCATGCAATAACCACACAACACCAGCATTGGTCTTCTAGTCATGTATATTGTATACCAACTGTGAAAACAACACCTACTGTTCTTGTCTTCTTTGACAACAACCGATCAACACCTAGCTTTCGTCTTCTGGGCGTGTATAACAACATTGAAAACATCACTTGTTGTTCTTGTCTTATTGGGCAGCAATAAACAAACAACACTAGCAGGTGCTTTGGTCATCTAGGCCTGTATAACAGCAGTGAAAATAGCACCAGAACGTGCTTTTATAGTGGTATTGGGCTTTTTAAATAGGCTTATAAATCTGATCATATGCCGTTGATTGACATAGTCATTATTAACATATTTCTTAACTTGTAAAATGAAATTCTTAAGTTACAATTATGCATTTTGTTTAGTTACACTTGCTAATGACAACGCACAACCTGGTGATCACCAAGAGGCGAGTATCAAATTTAAATAAAAGTGTTGCAAAGATTGTGAGTACAAAAAATTCGCCGGAACCTCATCAACTGAATTTTCTACCAAGTGTGGAATAATTATTCGAAACGTGTCCGATGAAATTTCACACTTGGGATTCGGTACCGAAAGATGTTAAAAATATGATTTATGAGAAATTAGAAGTAAGCTTTATATAATTTTGCCTTCAATTATTTAGAATCTATTATGAGGTTACATGTTCATTTATATTGTTAACATTTATATTCGATGCATGGAAAGCTTGAGTTGTTGCGAGCAAATGACGTTTTTATGAAATATGTAAATGCTCAACTCTATGAAAATTGGAAACGCACACGAGGTGCTTTGAGTAACTATTGGAAGAAGAATGGAGGAAAAACGAATCCACTCAACGAAAGATTTAAAGTGAAACCTGGTTGTCGAAGTGAAGAAGACTGGGATTATCTATGCGACTATTAGAAGTCAAAATAATTCTCGGTAAACATCCTTAGTTTGTTATTTTAAATCATAATACATATGAATGAATTAGTTTTCTTATCTTTATTAAGTTCTAACAAGTTTCTTGAATTTTAATTTGATAGAAATACAGTGATTTAGATGGAAATCAACAGAGAAATTTTTCTGACTCCCAATACTCGCATAGATGATTCCAGTCTTCTTCACTTCGACAACTAGGTTTCATTTTAGATCATGCGTTGAGTGGATTCGTTTTTCCTCCATTTTTCTTCCAATAGTTACTCAAAGCACATCGTGTGTGTTTCCAGTTTTCATGTAGTTGAGCATTTACATATTTCATAAAACCTTAATTTGCTCGCAACAACTCAAACTTTCCCTGCATAGAATATAATTCCTAACAATATAAAAAAACATGTAACGTCATTCTAAATAATTAAAGGTAAAATTATATAAAGCTTACTTTTAATTTCTCATACATCATATTTTTAACATCTTTCGGTACCGAATCCCAAGTGTGAAATTTCATGAGACACATTCCTAATAATTATTCCACACTCGGCAGAAAATTGGGTTGCTGAGGTCCCGATGAATTTTTAAGTATTCTTATCCATTATCAAAGGGATTTTACAACCTATACTCACAATCTTTGCAACACTATTATTTAAACTTGGTCTTTGCCTCTTGGTGGATTAGCAGGTTGTTCCAAAGCAGGTTGTTCACTAGCAAAGGTAACTAAACAAAATATAGAATTTTAACTAAATAATTTCATTTTACAAATTAAGAAATATGTTATTAATAATTATGTCAATCAACAGAATAGGAACAAATTTATAAACACATTTAAAAAACCCAATACCTCTAATAAAAGCACGTGCTGGTGTTGTTTCACTGCTGTTATATGTTCACTAGCAAAGGTAATTAAACAAAATATAGAATTTTAACTAAATAATTTCATTTTACAAATTAAGAAATATGTTATTAATAATTATGTCAATCAACAGAATAGGAACAAATTTATAAACACACACATTTAAAAAACCCAATACCTCTAATAAAAGCACCTGTTGGTGTTGTTTCACTACTGGTGCTGTTTGTTTATTGTTACCCAAGAAGAAAGGAACAGCATGTGATGTTTTCACTTCTGTTATACATGCCCAGAAGGCCAAAGCACCTGCTGGTGTTGTTTGGTTATTGCATGCCAAAGAAGACAAGAACATGTGTTGTTTTCACTGCTGTTATATACAACCAAAAGAACAAAGCACTTGCTGGTGATGTTTGGTTATTGCATGCCGAAGAAGACAAGGATGACAGTATTTTTCCCTACTATTATACACACACAAAAGACCAAAGGACATGTGCTATTTGGTTATTAGCTACCAGTGCTGTGAAAATGGCAGCCGCAGACCACCAGACAACAGTCTTGTTAAGCTGCCATTCTATTTCAACTATACATTACAAAATATGACAACACTCTATTTTATGTTCATTATTGGTTAAAGTTAAAACAGATGACCACATATTCAAAAATAGTAATTAAGTGATTATGACAATAGAGCTTAAATGTTAATTTAAACATAATCTGTGATGTTATCACTTAACAAGAATACGGACAACATGTAACATGGATCTCAAGAAGCCCAATTCAAAATACAAAAGTCATAAGAATCAAGTTATCAACTGATACTTTTACAGACTAATTTTGAAAGTGACATCTCAATCTTGTTCATGATTATAGGATTTAGGAACACTCATTTTTCAAAAAACTCAAAAGTGAACTACATAGCTTTTGTCATAACATAAAATATATGGGTTATTAAGAAAACAAAATATGAAAGTCAAACATTCAAACCTGTATGTAATATAAAGGTAGATATGGTGTAGATAAATAACTATTGCGTTTACGTTTCCTCTGCGACATTCTAGCATATGCAATTCCCTTGGCCATCGAATGATTTGAAGGTACTTAAGAATCTTCTCCAACTCTTATTCTTGTAAATACCATCATCACTAGCATAAGAATCCACATTGTACTACAAGGGAATTCATACATTAAAAAAAGATAGATACATTACAGTTAAAAGGTTATTTAGGTTGTTAAAACCATATTTCTACACTAAAAACAGCTTATTTACAACATTGTTCAATTTGAATGAAAAAACCATACGCTATATTATGGAATGGCATAAATTTAAAAATAAAAATGACTAGAAAATATATACCAACTGAAAATAAAAACCATGAATTCTAAATCTGTATATGCAAATATTGATTCTTGTTTACCATAATAAAGAACTCAAAACCCAGTTGTTGTTACACTAACATAACTAATATTATAGAATTTCATGTGAAAAGCTAAGACATCCTTGTCGTTAAAAGGATTATTGGGATACCTAAACCGATGCAGAGAGTTGAAACTAATGATGCAAAGGACACAGCTTATTCGATCATTTGGTGCAAAATGTTTCCAAATAGGTTATTTAAAAAAAAAGGTAATACCAGCCTATTATTATGTGGCTTTTCATATCATCATGTTATAACAGTTGTTGTATATCTACTAAATTAACCAGTTTCAACAATGAAAAACCTAAATCTACAACCATGGATTTACAACTTCAATCTAAACATGTTCAATCAATCAACATTGGATAGAATTAAGGGATTAAATAGTTTTTATTTTATACCTTAATTTGCAATAGTCATTGAAAACAACCGTAGCAAGTAAATACTGGAGCGCACAGAGACGGATTTTCGAGGGGCAGAAGCTGAAGTGAAATAGGGTTTGAATCATTGGAATGAAATCAATGTGGATATAGAAGGGATTCTCGTCCTGATTTCTCTCCCATTTCTCAGCATTTTTGTTGAACGATGGAGGAAACGGGGATTGGATGGAGGGAACATAAGATCTTGACTTCATTCTGTGCACTTATTTTTTTACTTTGCATTTCTACTAATTTACTTCTTTTTAATTGCTTTTACCGTAACACATAATTTATAATAATGTTTTCCTATATGCATTTATTTTTATGCCTTCTCATGTTAATGTCAATCACTAGCGAAGGTTTTAAGGGTGTCCTGGTCATGTTGTTTTCCTGGTCAAAATCCTTGATATATTAGTTTCCGTCCGAAAAAATTTATAAGTATTGAGTTCGGCCTCTTCGGTTTTTCTTCCTAAAATTCATTGGATCCCCTTGGATTTCAAAAAATAATAGAGTTGAACTAATATTGTAAGTTTTAACATTACCTTTTAAAGGTTTACAGTATCGATTGTTATCTTATTCTTTAGCCGATCTTGAGTTTATAACTTGTTTTGGGCTTAAAAAATTAAATTGAGCTTAACTATTGAACATTACCCATTTACCTTATGTTAAAAAAAAAAAAAAAAGGAAATCCAGCAACTCAGTCGGCCCAAACAATTTTGTCGTGCCGAATTATGGTTTTTCTCCCGAGTAATCACCTTTTCGTCTTAAACATTTTATGTCTTGTTTGATACATATATATATATATATATATATTTATTTTTTTGAGTGAAACATAAATTTGATATTTTAAATTGACCCAACCTGAATTACAATTTGCCGACCCAAATTTTTAGTCCGAAACATAGTAAAAGAAAACAAATTTGGCCTACAACTTTCGGCCCCTTTGGACATATTTTTCAAGCTCCGCTACTGATGTCAATGGCACATTTGTTTAGATTTAATAAAAAAAATCAATCCATCTCCAGTCACTCATAAAACTTTTAGAATGTCACTTTAGCTCCTTCGATTTATAAAATGTAGAGTTAATCATAGTTTTATATATTCTAGTTTTTCCTCAATTTTTTGAGTTTATTTTCCTATTTTATATATAATTTGATTTTGTTCGTTAATAACTTTATTTCATTGATTGTTTTTTTTAAATGCTAATTGTTTGTTATATAACCTAACAACAACATGTTGGAACCATCATTTTGTTAGACCTAGACCGACTTAATAATATTAGTATCATTATGTTAATGCCCTCGTTTTGTCGTAACTTTTTAGGTTTCTTACACAACGCTTGTAAATATGTCGTTAACAAAGTGCTTATCTTATCATCAGATCATCTTGGGTAAAACAAACCACTTGCAATTCTCCCCAATAACTCCTTTATGATAAACAAAATCCCCATGTCATTTCATCCTTTTTTATTTGCAACCACTATATCCTTAAGTAAGGTGAGCAAGAGTGAAGTAAGTTGAGAAGAGTAACCTAGACCTGATATTTATACCACTCTTCTCTTGGAAGGCCGAGCTTCTGGGAACTGGAGCTTTCTTCTTTGGGTATGGCAGCCACATGCTTTTCTGATACCTTCCTTGTGTCCATTGTATGTTCCTTTTTGGTGAAAAGGGTTGACTCGAGCACTTCAACGCCTTTTCTGCCTTTCTCTCGACTTGACTGCTTCTTCCTTCTACCTTTGTTGTAAAGGACTTACTCCCGACTTCCATGAGTATTCCTCCGGTTAATCCAGTTCGTCTTGTGATACCCGGCTGTCCGGCCTTCCGGCCTTCTTATCTTACCGAATTACTCGTTTCTTGTGTGGGACCGCTATCCCACGTCATCAGCCCCCCAGCCAGGTTGGCTTTGAAATGGTTTTCTTTGAAAAGGCGATCCTGGCTAAGTTCTTATCGGATGGTTATTGGCCTCGTTGATTGTGTACATTGATAGAGGAAACTGTCACATCGCCGCTTGATGTGACCTGGCTAGTGAGTAACTGCAAGATGTCTCGTGAGTTTTAAAACCGCCGCTGGCCTTTTTATTAAATCCGTTTGGATTTTCAAAATTCAAAAAAACGCATCTTCATCTTCTTTCTCCATTTCTTCTCTACGGTGAAAACTTTTGATTCAGGTATCCTCTCCCTTTTTTTGCTTTTTGTCGTTTCATTTGTGTTGTTGTTCTTGTCCGTATCATCATGTCCAACCGTTTTGACATGAAATATCGTTTGTGCGAACTTTCCGAGGCTGATTTTCGATCCTTTTGTACCCGGTATCATGTGGGTCCTGAATTTTTTCCTATCCTTCCTCGATCTGATCAGAGTATTGGTGATTGTCCCTCTGGTTCGATTGCGTTGTACACCAGGTTTTTTGATTTTTCGAACCTTCGCCTTCCCCTTTCCCTCTTTTGCTGTAATGTGTTAGAGTATTATCGCGTAGGGTTATTTCAGTTGGCACCATTTGGGGTTAGCAAAATAACCCATTTTGAAATGGCTTGTAAGGCCGTTGGTGCTATTCCCACGATTGCTCTGTTTCGTCGGTTTTTTCATTTAACCAAGAACGGAGACTGGTTTACCATTCAGAGGCGTAAAAGTGATCGTCGATCTCAGTTCACTTTTAATGTTAGTCCCTCTGTTAAACAATGGAAAAACAAATTTTTCTGGGTATCTGCGGATCTTCTTCCATTTCCCCCAATGTTTCGCGATCCTCAAGAAGCTCTGTACGAGATTACTCTGCGTGATTCAGCCGTGAATATCGAGCACTATAATCTGTTGGTTTCAAATAAGACTCATATCCGGCCTTTTGGCGAGGACATGTTAGTACTTGGCGGGTTGAGTCCTTATTGGGACAACCTTGATTATGTTCCTACCTTTATCCGTAACAAAGTTGGTATGTGAAATATTTGGTTCGTTGATTTACCCTATGATCGGGAAACAATTGACATTGTGTTCATTTATGTGATTTGTTTGCAGTGATGGGTCTGCTGGATGTAATGAAACTGGATACTAATTCGGATGTCGAGAGCTCATCCCGGCCATTGGGTGATGGCGAGGAAGATGTCAGCAGCAGTTACAAGAACACTGCCTATGAGGGTGGGGAGTATAGCAGTGTGCTGCCTGAAGAAGGCGCTGTGCGATGTGATCTTCCTCCCTTGGAACCCGAAAGGAAAGAAGTGTCCCCGAAGCCAGCCAAAGGCAAGAAAAAGGGCAAACGTGTCCAGGATGCTGCTAGTTCGAGTGTTGCAAAGCGTGTTAGATTTTCGAAAAGGAATTTAGCCTCCAAAGGGGGCTCGGCTTCCCGTTCTTATCAAGAGGTGGAATCTTCCATTTCCGAAGGTACTCAGTCCAATCCCCAGGATGCCTCAGAGGCGTCCGACGAACAGTTTTTACAAATTCGCGATCCTGAGGAGCATGTTCAATCGCCTGGGCTTGAGGTAGGGTTTGTTGATCAACCCTTTGCTCCCTCCTGGGATGTGGTGAACAAAGATGTGTTTTCTAATCCTGTTGTGGCCTCGAAGGTGATGAAAGAATTTGTGCCACCCGGGCAAGGGCTGATCTCTTCTTCGATGGAAGATGAGGAGATGAGGAACAAGGTTGCTTGTTTGTGGGCGGAGCTTGGGTCGCTGTTGCCAGAGATGAGTCAGCGTTGGGTGTCTACTTCTGGTGCCCAGGAGAAAAACAAAACCAAGCTGTCTATTATGAACAACAAGATTAGCCAGCTACAGCGAGATTTTAGTGCTATGGAAAAGGATCGGGAAGAGGAGAGCATCCGTTGTTTAGAGATTGAGAAAGCTTATACTGAGAAAGAGATTTTTCTGAACCAACAAATAGCGGAGGAGAATGAGGAGTTGGAGCATGGACTATCATTGTTGGAGAAAAGCCGGGCTGAATTGAAAGAGGAATGCCGGGCATTTGAAAATGAAAAAGAGAGGGCCAAGTTGTCCTTGGAGGAGGCGTTGGCTCAAGCCCAGAGTTTGCAGGATCAGGTAACCGTGCTGTCTGCTGATCGTGAGTGGATTTTTAGTCACGGATTCTCGCAGGTGGTTACCAAGCTGCATCGTAGTTCGGAGTTCCTTAACCCCTTAGCAGCCGTGCAGAAGGCTGCGTATGAGTATGGTATGACTTCTAGGTTGAAGTCTGGGTATCGACATGCTGCGGCTGGGCATGTGTTGTAAAAACTTCCCAACTACCAGCCTCAAGCTAAAGTAAAACTCCATAATGCTGTGGCCACCTTTGAAGGCATGAGTTATCCATTTCTTGAGGCTGTTGCGGGTTACGTAAAAGAGCATTTATCTGTGTTGCAAGGTAAGTTGTGTTTACTATGTGTTGAACTATATTTGTATTTTCATGGTTTGTAATGCTTTGTTGTGTTTTCTAGGATTGCTACCCGAAGGATATGATGCTGGGGAGGCGATGGTGTTCAGTGGCCAGGCCAGCCCTAGCTAATCAACATTCGCCACACCATCCCCGGCCACTGCTGGAGCTTCGAAGTCTGTGATGAAGCCTCCTCTTTCCCGTGCAGCCTCTGTGGAATCTTCCAAGGCGCCTCTATCTTCTCCTAAGGAAAACTGAAGTCCACCCATGCGTGGGTTCTATGACTGTAAAAACTAGTGGTTATTTTCTTGAAACAATGTTTTGTGTTTAACTATGCGTTTGTTGCATGATGGTTTACTTAGTAATGGTATGTATGTTTTTGGATGTTTATGTTGTATGTTTAGCACATTGTTTTATCATGGGTAGGATATGACCGTATTCCCAGGAAATGAGTTGTTCTAAAAAACTCACCGTTTACTTAGGTAAGTCAAGGCTGGATCACAAGGAGCTGAGTTGTGTTAGGAGCTCACCCTTTACTTAGGCCAGAAAAGGCTGAAACCCAAGGAGCTGAGTTGTATTAGGAGCTCACCCTTTACTTGGGTAAGACAAGGCTGGACCCCAAGGAGCTGAGTTGTTTTAGGAGCTCACCCTTTAGTTGTTCCAGTGGAACTGGAATTCAAAACATACAAACGTGTACATCATATTGTTTCGTAAGGTAAATGTTATCAAAAGTACGAAGATCATGCTTTCATTGATAAAAGTAGCCAAGCTTTGATGTTACAAAAATCAAGAATACATTTTCTTAGCCCCATGGCATACTTGTTACTTCAAACTAAACATAGAACTTTCGTAGGTTACTGGCATTCCAATGCCTGGGAATTGCTTTTCCTTGCATGTCTTCAATCTTGTAGGATCCTTTCTGGTGACATTCTTTGACCTTGTATGGTCCTTCCTATTTAGGACCCAATTTCCCTATGTCTTCTTGCCTACTTGCTTCATTTCTTCTAAGGACCAAATCCCCTGGATGAAAACGTTCGTTGCGTACTCTGCAATTGTAGTATCTGGCCATTTGCTGCTTGTACTGAGCCTTCTTAAGGCTTGTCGCTTCTCTTGTTTCTTCCAACATATCTAAATTGAGGAAGATTTCCTTGTCATTTTCTTTTTCTGAGAAAAAGTGCTTCCGTGGGGAGGGTACGCCAACTTCGCTCGGGATCATTGCCTCACTTCCGAAGGTGAGGCTGAAAGGTATTTTGCCATTGCTGGTTTTTTCCGTCGTGCGTAGCGCCCAAAGGACACTTGGAAGTTCATCTAGCCAGTTCTTCCCTGTTCTTCCCAGTCTTGTTTTTAAACCTTCAACGATGCTTCGGTTCATACGCTCAACCTGGCCGTTTGTTTGTGGGTGTGCAACTGAGCTAAATATTTGCTTGATTTTTAACTCAGCGCACCAAGATTTGAACGGTTCCTCTGCGAACTGCTTCCCGTTGTCGATAATGACTTTTCCTGGCAATCCAAAGCGGAAAACGATGTTTTCCCAGAAGAAATTGATGACCTGTTTTCCTGTTATTGTTGCCAAAGGTTTAACCTCGGGCCACTTTGTAAAGTAATCGACGACGACCAGCAGGAACTTGACCCCTCCTCTGCTGACTGGGAATGGGCCAACAATGTCCATCCCCCATTTGTAGAAAGGCCAGGCTGAAGAAATTGTGATCAGGTCATACTTCGGGCTTTTTTGTACTGGGGCGTGTAATTGGCATCCTTCACACTTTCGAATTTCCTCCATGGTATCTTTATGCATGGTTGGCCAGTAGTATCCCATGTTCACCATCTTTGTTACTATTGTTCTAAGGCCAGCATGTGTGCCACAAATGCCCTCATGAATTTCCCGGATGAGGTAATTACTATCTGTTGGGCCCAGACACCTCAATAATGGTGCTAGATATGATTTTCTGAAAAGGATGCCATCCACCAATGTGTATTTTGTTGCTTTTAGGCGGATACGTGCTGCTTCATCCTTATCATCGGGAAGGAAATCTGTGGCCAGGAAGTCCTGGATTGGGGTCTTCCAACAGGGCTTTTCTTCTTCGATTGTCTGGACTTCTGGGCTTGTGACAGCCCGCTCGTGAATAACTTCGACTAACACATGTTTAGTTAGGTGGGCGAATACAACGGAGGCTAGCTTGCTCAACGCATCTGCTTTTTTGTTTTGGCTCCTGGCTATCTGGCTAACCTGCACCCATTCAAACTTCTTTAAGATTGCCTTTGTTTTTGCCAGATACGCCTTCATTCGGTCACCCTTAGCTTCATAACTTCCGTTGATTTGATTTGCGACCAGCAGGGAGTCTACATGCGCCTGGAGCTTTTGTATCTTCATGACCACTGCCAGCTGTAGGCCGGCTATCAGAGCTTCATACTCAGCCTCGTTATTTGTACTTTGGAAATTCAGGCGAATTGCGTATGTGAGCTCTATGCCTTCTGGACTAATCAAAATTAGTCCTGCCCCCGATCCTTCTGCATTTGACGCGCCGTCCGTATACAACGTCCATGTGTCACTTGACTTACCCAGGCTTGTTGTTAAAATTGCTTCTTCTTGTGGTTATGGTGGAACGCCTTCGAGGAGAAAGTCAGCCAATACCTGGCCTTTTATGGCTAGTCGGGGTTGATAAGTGATTCCATGTTCTCCAAGTTCGATCGCCCATTTTGCCAATCTGCCTGAGTTTTCCGGTTTCTGCAAAATCTCCTTGATAGGCAAATTTGTTAGTATTGTAATTGGGTGGGCCTGAAAATACCTTCTAAGCTTTCGGGAGGTGTGGATGATGGCCAGTACTGCTTTTTCTATCGCCGGGTATCGTGTCTCTGCTTCCTGAAGTACTCTGCTGACGAAATAGACTGGCAATTGTTGGCCAGACCGCTCGGCGACCAAGACAGAGCTTACTGCTTCTCCATCAACCGCGATGTACATGACCAGCTTTTCAGATGTTGTAGGAGCTACGAGGGGCGGAATGCTGGCTATGTAAGACTTCATATCCTGGAAAGCTCCAGTGAAACTTACTTGCATGAGTTTTTAGTGTTTTGAAGAATGGTAGAGATCTTTCTGCTAGTTTAGAGAGGAACCTATGTAAGGATCCTAATTTGCCATTTAAGCTTTGGACTTCTTTTTTACTTGTTGGTGATGCCATCTTTTTCACTGCTTCTACTTTGTCAAGGTTTGCCTGGATGTCTTGTTTACTTACAATGTGGCCCAGGAATTTGCCTTCCTCAAAAACAAACGAGCACTTTCCCGGGTTAAGTTTCATGTTGATTTTCTTCATATTTTCGAACGTTTCTTCAATGTCTCGGAACATCTTATCTTCGGTGCTGCTCTTGATGACCAAATCATCCACGTAGGCCTCCATATTCCTGCCTATCTGGTCTTGAAATACTGAATCTATCACCCGTTGGTACGTAGCCCCTGCATTTTTTAAACCAAACGGCATTTTTGTGTAACAAAAGATACCCTTTGGTGTGTAGAAAGCTTTTTTCTCTTCATCTGCTTCTCGCATCTGGATTTGGTGGTATCCCTTATAGGCGTCTAAAAAACACTTAAATTTGAAGCCGGCTACTGCATCAACTTTGTGATCAATTTCAGGCAAAGGATAGCAATCCTTTGGGCAAGCTTTATTCAAATCTTTGAAATCGACACACATCCGCCATGTTCCATCGTGCTTCCGTTCCATGACTGGATTTGCGATCCAGGTATGGTATTGTACTTCTTTTAAAATCATGGCAGATACCAACTTGTCGACTTCTGCTGTAACAGCCAGGCTTCGCTCTGTTGCGATCCCCCTTTTCTTCTGTGCCACCGGTCTGTAATTTTCTCGAACCTGTAATTGATGTTCTGCAACCTTCCTGGAACCAGTCATATCAGAAGGGGTCCAGGAAAAAACGTTTCGATTCCTCAGAAGTAATTGTATCAAACTTCTCTTGTCTTCCCTGCTAAGTGTGGGACCTATGTTAATTAGCTGAGCTGGGTACCGGGCGTCCAGGCTTATTTTTGAATCGTTGTCTCCCTCGGTCAGGAAAACGTCCTGCCCATTGTGTATGGTACAAATCCTAGCCTCTATCGGGAATTTAACCATCCCATGGGCCGTTGAGACAATTGCCCCAAAGGCACTTATTCTTGGTCGTCCAAGTATGATGTTATACCGTGAGGGTGCCCGGATGACCGGGAACGTTAAATTTTCTGTTCTGGTAAAACGACCAGTACCTAGGCTTACTGCCAAGGTTATTTCACCCAAGGGATGTACTTTTTCCTCGGCGAATCCTACCAGGGGTGTATGTGAGGTGACTAGCTTAGCCTTGATTGTTTCATCCAACTGTAGGAAACAATGTTCATACATTGTTTCCAATGAGCTTCCTCCGTCAAGATATACCCTGTGTACACTTGTCTCTTTGACATTCGCCTTAATTACCATGGGTAAGACCTGATCTATCATTTTGGGTAGGTGGGAATTTAATTTTTTGGCTCATCCACGCATGCCTGGGTTTGTTGGGGACCGGCAGTTTGCTGTCGTGGGATACCATCATGATTCCTTTATTCTTCTTGTCTTTTTCTCCTTGGTGCTTGTCGGAATTGGTCTTCTTGTCTTTCAAATCTTTAATCAGGTGAGCTAACTCACCAGACTTTACTGCTGCTTCGATTCTTTTTCTCAGTTGAAAGCAATCATTAGTATGGTGTCCTACATCACCATGGAAGTCACAAAACTTCCCATTGTTCTTGTCTCCTCCTTTTAAGGGTTTTGGCGGGCGAAAGCTGAACCTAGCCTCCTCTGTGGCCAGGATCTCTTTGGGTGTTTTCGTGAGGACTGTGAACTGTTCATTTTTGCCCTTGTTATCATCATGGTACCTGCCTCCATATCCCCCTTTGCTATATGGCTTGTATGAGTCTCCTGTTCGATACGAAGATCTTGTGTCAGTAAAAGAACTGTACCTGGGCGTGCTATGCCGTTGCCTAGGCAAAGATCGCTTCCAATTCTGACTTTTGAGTCTTTTCCCAAGATCTAGGGCTTGAGCCGCCTCTTTTCCACGGAAAAAGGCTTCCTTCCTTTCCATGGCCTCCTCCATGGACTTGGTTATCTTCCTGTTGAGATCTTCGATCAGTTGTCGGGGTCTAACTCCATGGATATACCCCGAGACCCTCATTTGTTTCGTCGCACCCCCAATGCTGAGACTTTCAGTTTTGTACCGTTCCATGAAAGCCCTTAAGTCTTCGTCTTCTTTTTGTTTTATATTGTGGAGTTCCACAGGATCCCAGGTATAGCGTTTTTGTTGCATGAAGTTTGCGAGGAACTTCCCGCTAAGGTCCTCGAAAGTGTCAATGCTACCACTGGGTAGGCTGTTAAACCATAGTCGGGCAGGACCCACAAGCGTATGTGTGAACATGTGACACCAAAGGGGTAGGCTCCATCTTTCTATTATGGCTGCCCCTGTAAACAATTCAAGGTGGTCGTCTGGATCACCCAAACCATCATATGTTTTGACATTGGCTGGCATTTTTGTTTTTGGTGGGAAAGGAAAATTTGCTATTCTGGGTGAAAATTTGGTGTGGGTTGTGGGGACATAAGGCCGGGACAATTCATCTATCATTTCTGCCATATGTTGAGGGTTTTCCATGTTTTGGATCGTAGGCAATGTTTCAGTATGAAAGGGAAGGGAAATATATGGCTGGGTATTGTGGTGCATGGTAGGGTTATAGTTGGTGGTGGGCATCATAGTCGTCTGACCAGGCATGTACGCTGGGAAATTGCCTGCTGCATGGTTGTTACCAAAACCAGGGGTCGTATGATTATGGGGGTGAGTGTTGAAGCTGGGTAAGGCCAGATTTCCCCCTGAAAAGGGTGGGTTGAGGTTATTTGTTGCAAAGTTTTGGCTATATGGAGGGAAAGGAATCATTTGCCCGGTTGAGGGTATGGGCGTATAGTACGGCATAGGTTCGACCATTGTTAGCAAACTACCGGCCGGACAGTTTGTCATGTCGGGTCTTTGGGTTTGGCCTGAGAATATGTCTAGGTTATTTTGGAACAGCGACTGAGGTGTTTCAAAAACCAAGGAGGATGTGGTTGTGAACGGGTTGGAAAACATACTGGCCGTTTGTATTGGCATATGGGCTTCAACACCCGAGTGTGGTAGAGCACTGACGACTGGTTCAGGCGTATACGAACACCCCTGAGGCGCTCTTCTCGGACATATTCGGCCATTAGTTCTTGTAAGCGGGGAAAATGCTCCCGGATGCCTTCTGGCGTTAGTTCGACCGCATCATTAATGGTGGGTGCTAAACTTGGAGACTAGGTGGGGATTGACAACCCTGCTGAGTTGCTAGTCCCTTCGTTAGGATCTTGGGACATTGTGCCCCGGAGATGCTTCGTTTGACTTGAGTGGAGCCCTACTTCGTTCTGGATTTCAGAAAATTCGTGGCCCCACGGTGGGCGCCAATGTTCGAGTATAGCTCAAACGGTCTTCAGGCTGGACTTTATCACCGGCTTCTCTATTCCTGGCTATCCTGCTAAGAATAGAAAACACCGTTAGCCTTATCGTAGGAGGGGATCTCCTGCGATTAGACTCCGGCGTGAGAATAAGTCTCTGGGTCGGGAAAGTAAGTTCAGCGAGAGATTAAGTAAGGTGAGCAAGAGTGAAGTAAGTTGAGAAGAGTAACCTGGACCTGATATTTATACCACTCTTCTCCTGGAAGGCCGAGCTTCTGGGAACTGGAGCTTTCTTCTTTGGGTATGGCAGCCACATGCTTTTCTGATACCTTCCTTGTGTCCCTTGTATGTTCCTTTTTGGTGAAAAGGGTTGACTCGAGCACTTCAACGCCTTTTCTGCCTTTCTCTCGACTTGACTGCTTCTTCCTTCTACCTTTGGTGTAAAGGACTTACTCCCGACTTCCATGAGTATTCCTCCGGTTAATCCAGTTCGTCTTGTGATTCCCGGCTGTCCAGCCTTCCGGCCTTCTTATCTTACAAAATTACTCGTTTCTTGTGTGGGACCGCTATCCCACGTCATCAGTATTATAAATTTTTATTCATTGATAATTTATTTTTTCATATATTGATGATTGAGTTATCTGATTAGGCTAACTTTCATATTAATAAAAATTTTGATTACAGCTCAAAAACTTATTTGAAAGGGTAAATTTGGCCAGAAAATGCATTTAAAGACTTGTAAAAATTCAACAATTAGGGCTGTCAAACAACGTCGTTAAATTCCAAAATGAGGTCAATAATTCAACAATTAGGGCTGGCTATGAGAGACTCTTAATAGGCTCTTTTATGGTCTTAATGGAGATGACTTTATGACAGTTGTGTATGTCCAAAACTTTAGACCCAGCTAGGTATCTCCTTTGAAATGTATCTATGCTAAACAACCTGTTCAATATGGAAATGGCCGGAAATATTATGTTGTTGGTCACTGTGGCGTACCCACCCTTTGCCATAGAAAATTTTCTAGTGTTATATATATATATATATATTAAAATTCTGACCGACCCCTTTGATATTTTGCAATCGTCCCTCTTAAATTTGCATAATTGGACTTGTGATACGAATTTAAGTATAGTTATACTTGTTTTTTTGGAAAAAAGAGCTACCTAAAAAGGCTCAATAGATATTGTTTTGGATAGATTTTAAAAAATAAAACCAAGTAGAGATCAACTAGATCTGACAATCTTAACTCATAACAAGATAAATGCATAGATTGGGTAAAAAATTATTGTATTTTAGATATAAATGGGCAAAACTATAACATACAATGGGTTGAGATGGTAACACCTTAACAAAATATAGGTCAAGATAGATAACTTAAAAATTATGTGAATATAATGGATTCAAACGAATAAGAATGATTAATAATAAATTTGATGAGAAAATAACTAAAAATAATTCAATTAAACTATCTGTTTAGTTACAATTCACTTTAAGTTGAAAAAAAATTTTATTTTTTAATATGACTCATTTAAATTCAAACTGATTTTGCTTAAAACTCATACCAACATGCACTCATCCTAGCCCGCACCCGTTTTGACTTGTTACCTAACTTTACCCTACCCACCTATTTTGCTAGGCATAAGAACAACTTTAGATGTATTGTATTTTTCTTACACTTTTACATATGAAATTTAGTTTAGTTGTCTTATTTTAACATGACCCAAACCGATTTGACCTAACTAGATCTGAATAAAGAGAAAAAAAATTATTAAACTAGATCCTTAAATGATCATAAAAAATTTCGTCCCCTATTATGAGAAAATTTTTTGGGTCCGTTAGTCCGTTACTAGTTGGCCATATACTTTGATTATTATCTTTGAGGAACCCTGAACCCGAACCCATATCAATTTTGAGCAAAAGAAGCCATAAGTTTGACCTTAAAAGTCAAACTGCAACTTGGTTCTTTAGATTAGACGGGAAATTAGGGACCTTGACAGGACTAAGAAATTCTTCTCTTGAGGTCTAAATCCACCAAGAACACTAATGGCTTGAGGGGTCAACCCTACACGTCCCATAACTGCAGTTCCGGCCTCAACAGTGTGTTTTGCAGTTGAAATCCTTGATGGTGCACCTCTTTCCAGCTTGATTGCATCCATTCCATCTTCTTTCAATACCGTGACTGCTGTATCAACAGCCTGCTCATAAGAATAACTGCAATATTAGACTGTAAGCAGTCATTGCATAAACTAATTTTTTTCTTTTATGAGAATCATCCGATCTTAAACGTTATTTACTATGAGAATTAACTTTCTAAACATGGGTTATTTGTTATTATTCGACACAACTACCGTCACATGACCTGATGGATCCTTACTTAACTTGATTTAGTTGATTCATGTCTAAACGAGTCAATAGTGTGTATTGAATACTTGCATAAAGACTCGTTTATTTATTTGATCAAGTATGATTATAATTGTTATGCTTGAACATTAGTATATATAATCTTAGTTAACAAACTTGATATTATTATTTTATATTTATGAATAAAGATATTAAACATACCCTAACTTATATATGTATTATATGTTGTACAAGAGTTTATTGTTGCCCAAAATATACTTGTCACATCCAAGTCGTTGTTATTCAATATATAAGTGTATGTCCAATTTACTAGTAATTATCTTAACATGGTGACTTATATATGTTTAAAATACTTGTCTACGTGTAGTATATATACATTTTGCGTGTTGTTATATTTTAATGTCCTTTTGTATATATTCGTATATAACATGTATAGTCTAAAATCTCTATTGTAGTCAAAATACTTGTTTTCAAGTTTTATACAATAAGTTTCTTATCGTGTACCCAAGTTTAATCGACGTTTCTTATTTTTAAAATAACCAACACATGGAAAAAATACCCATCCTTACATAAGTATTATATATATTTCATGCTCAAATGTGTATATGAAACATTTAAGTTATGAGTGTCATAATAATAAAGTCCAAATTTTTATTACTAGTTGTTTTATAAGCAAATATCTAAATTATCCAAATGTAAAAAATGTATCTGTTGTTATATTCATAGGTTAAACAATTACATTATCTAGTTGTTTATATGAAATTTGTAATGTTGTAATTTCTCGGTTTTATCTTTCTTGTGTTTATTGCTTGTCTCTCATTAATCATATCACTCGGTTTCTTTAAATAACACATTTATCCTTAATTGTAATATGTTTTTTACGAAATTTATGTCGATTGTATCGTTTACGTTTATCACAAATCTAATGAGTTAATAATGTAAACACAATAAAAAGTTCGGCATGTGGTTATACCTTTCGGGCCGGTTTGCGAACGTGAACTCGCTTAAGATAGCCAAAAACTCATTTCGAGATCCGAGTAATCCAACACGGTTGATTTTTGAATGAAGAACATAACCAAGCATGTTGAACTCGCTGTTGACCAGATCTTATCGGTTTAACCAGTTTTGACCATGTTGACAACACTTTGACCGCATTACTCAGATTTTGACTGGTTGACCCGAGACTTAAGAGAAATATATTTGACCGACCCATTCAATCATAGTAGTCTCGTGGCTTCTAGCTACTCGTTGAGCCTATAATAGAAACGATTTGCACTTGTTTCAAATCCAAACACTAGATTGGTTTGTAAACGACCCGATCTGTAACAAAAGTGAGATTTCATGAATCCAATTCCACACATGAACATCATTAATGAATCTGGTCAAGAACAAGTATCATATAACAAGGAACCAGATGGGGTTCTAGATTGTTGGTTACTTACATTTTTTTCTTTTTTCAGGAGAAGAGGATCATCAGGTCACCAACTACCAACCACAATCTCTGCTACCGGTGATGGTCCCTTTTGTCATGCATAGTGATTGATCACCGGAGGTCGAAGTGTAACCGAATGCTATCAATCATGAGTCACGGCTTTAGTTTCTAGGGATCACTATCAAGTAGGTCTTTAAGAGTCGTGAATCGTGATGCGTGTTATCAAAGCACCTTAGCACCACCACTTCCTTAAGTTGAGATACGTTATTATTGTGCAATTAACATGGATTTTCCCGTAACTTGCGCATTTGTCACATATAGTTGTTGGAATAGTTTCAAGAGTTGGTATAAAATAATGTTAATATTTCATCATTCTGATCATTATTTCGTTAGATCGTAACTTATATAATGAATAATTATGTCTTAAATGAATTAAAGTCACATGGTTAACCGTTTAGCTAATTTAATGTTTTTTTTCCGTGTAGCAAGCATCGTTCTAGCCTATATGATGTTATCAATATACTTAATTAAATAAATAATAAGACTTTTTACTTGAGTTTAAACTTTGGTAATGCTTAAAACAAAAACGTGACAAAAGCATGTTAAACATGGTTTTATTAGTCAGGCACATGCATTCCACGTTAAATTTTTTGTATTGAGTTTTAACTGAATATTAATGATAGCATTTGTATTAGATAGTAATCATTTCTTATATGACGCATATTCTATAGTAACCATCTGTCACTTTTTCGGTTAATTGTATGTTCTTTCGTAAGGTGTCAATAAGTTGCATGACGACTTATAAAGCAAAGTCTACCTGTTTAAATGGGTTTAAACATCATGAAGCCCTTAGGTGGGCGTAATTTTTATTGGGCTTCACTGGGTCTAGGTTGTTTGGTCCGATTAACAACGAATTGTACAAATTAATATTGTATATTAAAGAATATATTTCAGTCTTTTTGGTTTTAAAAGTAATTGTTTTACTTTAAGACTTTAGTATAATTAATGAAGGCCTAGAGTTGACTGAAATTCAACGACTGTATTTTTATGCTATTGTTTTAACTTAAAACTTGATGAATGTTTAACTTGACCAAAACTTAAAGAAAACTCATGTTAACTGGTTATTTGGCCAAGTGGAAAAATGTTGGAGATGTCACGAATAATGGCCTTACCAACGTATTCATGACCGGACCGGACATCGAACCGGTTATCTTACCGGTTCACTGGTCGGATCGGTCGGACCGGATTTAAGAACCAGATAACATCATAACTATTATATAAGATATATATGTATTATATGTATATGTGCAGTCAAATCCATGTGTTAGGTAGAATATGTTAAGCATCAACTTATAATTTTTGTTGCACTCTGATACTTATCCCATCCCACATCACCTATAATGTTTTTCAACTTTAAGTGTTCATCTCACATCGCCCCAAAGAAGGTATTAGCTTGCCATTCTCCCTTATATAAAGTGAAAGGGACTTGGGTTTTATTCGCGCTTTCAAAAATGGCTTGACCGTTTGTTACGGTTCCCGGTTAAACCCTGTTGGAACGTGAACCGCCCGGTTTGCAAGCTAGCGGTTAAGAAATCAATTTCTGACCGGTTAGTTGTCCGATTCCTGGCCAGACCGGTTCAACGGGTTGGTCCGGTCCGGTCATTAAAACACTGGGCCTTACCATTTAATTATGTTTTTCCAAATGGCAAAACTAGTCCCTATACTTGCATAAAGATTATTTAATGGATATGATACTGTAATAGTAAGGATAAATAGGGTTAATATTTCCCTTATATGCATGCAAGAATTCTAGAGAATAAAAAACACTAAGACTCTCTCCAATGCGCCCGTAAGGGCATGTGTATGTCCCACGTGGACAGCCGCATATCTAAAGGATGCAATGGAGTGCTCCGCAGTTCTCACACTTTGCACTTCCGGAAGTGCAACCAAGTGCAGAGAGAGAAGGTGGAAAGGATGTGAAAGAAGGATGATGTATATGAGAATGATGCGTTGGAGTTAAAAAGATGAGAGAGGATGCATGTGGAAAGGATGTGTAAAAAAGTGATTTGACAGTGATAACTAGAACGTATGTAATAAATGCAACCTTTAGCATTGCGGGTAGTCTAAGAATTTCAAATCCTTATGACACCATCATATCCAAAATCATTGAATCCTACAAAGTAAGTTTTATTAATTTAATGTTTATGTTCATAATGTGATTGATTATCTACGATTAGGGCTTATAGGTTTTAACCTATAATTGATGATATACTCAACACATCTGGTTCAACCTGTCTGATTGGTAACTGGCCAATTCAACTAGGAACGATTCTAAGAACTTATTTTTAGCCGGTTATCCCAAACTGTTTTCGATCTGACCAATATGACAGACGGTATTTTAGCAACAATAAAAACACGAAACATGGAAATATGGAATTGTACATCGTGATGTCATGACATTCTTTAAAGGAACCTTGAAGGTGTTACGAAATAGAAATTTAAATATAAATAATAATATATAATAGCTACCGGTTCCGGCTCCTTTCAGTCAACCGTCGCCGGAAAAGTCAAAATCCCTATCTCGGGACAATGATTTCCATTTCTCCGCGAATATCCAATATCCCCAGCCTCTCCGGCCACCAACGTCTCCGGCACAACCGCTACAACCTTGTCTCAATTTCCCACCGTCAGCCACCGTCACCACCGTCTCATCTCCAAAGCCCCAAAACCCTACGCCTCCGTAGAAGCTTTCAAATTTTCGCAATCGACGCCGCACAACCCTTCGACTACGAATCCAAACTCTCCGACCGCATCGCCAAATCCAAAACCCTCAAAATCGCCATTGTAGGGTTTGGCAACTTTGGCCAATTCCTTGCGAAAACGCTCGTCCGGCAGGGCCACAACGTGTTAGCATACTCGCGCACTGATTATTCCGCCGTCGCCGGCGATCTCGGCGTCTCATTTTACTCCAACGCCGACGACCTCTGCGAAGAACACCCGGAGGTAATCTTACTCTGCACATCAATTCTTTCAACTGATAAAGTCCTTCGATCACTGCCATTACAAAGGCTGAAACGTAGCACGTTGTTTGTAGATGTTTTATCTGTAAAAGAATTTGCTAAGGATTTGTTTTTGCAAATACTGCCTTCGGATTTTGACATTTTGTGTACACATCCAATGTTTGGGCCTGAAAGTGGTAAACATAGCTGGAAAGATCTTCCATTTGTGTATGACAAAGTTAGGATTGGTAGTGATGAGTCTAGGATTTCTAGATGCGAGAAGTTTCTTGATGCTTTTGCTAGAGAAGGGTGTATAATGAAGGAGATGACATGTGCTGAACATGATCAGCATGCTGCAGAGTCTCAGTTTATAACCCATACAGTAGGGAGGGTTTTGGAAAAGTTGAATTTGGATAGTACCCCCATTAACACGAAAGGGTACGAGAGATTGTTGGATTTGGTGGAGAACACATCGAGTGATAGTTTTGAGTTGTATTATGGTTTGTTTATGTATAACAAAAATGCGATGGAACAGTTGGAGAGATTAGATCTGGCATTTGAATCATTGAAGAAAGAGTTGTTTGGTCATTTGCATGATGTTTTGAGGAAGCAGTTGTTTGGCACTCGAGGACGGGCTTTGGGGGGTTTACAACAACCGCCGTCTCTGTCAAAGCTGCCCCCTAATGGGAATGGATTGGCATTGCCATCAGGTCCACCACATTCAGAATCACAATCTGATTCTGCTACTAGTTAATGGTATGTTTATCTCTGTTTTTCTTGATAATTTGGTTGTTGTTGAACATGCAATCAACAGTCTTTCTGTTATGCAATAGGCATGTTAATGAACCAAGTTTAGTTTTCTTTGGTGTTTTTCAGCAATATGGCTGTTTGAAAACTATAGATATTGCATAAGAAACAGTGAACGGTAAAATTACAAGTGTTTTTTGTTCTATGCATATGTAAAATTTCACAGCTTTTTCAACAAATTACAATGACACCTTCTGGCCCAAAAAAGTTCCACTATTTGATTGTTAAATATCTACAAATACCCTTCTATATAAAGAAAACTAAGGAATCTTTTGGACTGAAATTGACACTTTGGGTTGATATGTTTAACTGTTTAATTAAGCAGCCAACTCGTCTAAAGACTTATTTAACCCATTTGTTACACCTTGACAACCGGTTCAACATGTTCATAATTTGATCACAACCTGTCAGCCTGTTTACAACTTGCCAGCTTGTTTCACTTGTTTAGATAATGGTTTAAACGGGTAGTGTTTGGGTTAGTAGGTTACATGATTTTAAGCGTGTCCTGGTTAAGGTTGATGTCTTTGACAGGAATAAGTATATGGGTCGTATTTGTGTTTCACAATTCAACCCACCAACCTTTCAAGCTAACAATGTTGAAACCCTTAAATTTATTGGTAAATTGGTAAACTTATCGTGAAATTCTAAGAGAGGAAATACTGTTGTTTTATTCAAATTGATGATTTGTTTATGCATTTTTCATATTGACTAAATTGGTCTTGTGCATATACAAATAAAGAGGTATAGTTTCGTCGATTGTTATAGTTAGTAATGTATATCTACTAATGCTTGTATTATGTTGTGTCCTGTCTTCTGAAGGTATAGAGCAGTTGTGCTGTGCAATATGTTCAAATGAGGAAGGGGATCATCTCAGGCATTTTTGTTTTATTGAGTTCTTGTTGTGAGAGTTTGTTAGATTAGAAGGGCTTGCAATTGCATGCATTGTAACTTAAACCATTTCTTTCAATACTGTGCTTATTCACAAACCCTAGAATATTATTTTAAATGACCGTGGGAACTCACTCACTTGGTAGATCATGTGGTCCTCCAATACCTGACTAACTAAGGAAACAGGTAAAGCACAACCGCAACCAACCAAAAGCGATCTTCACTATAAGCATTTGATAGAAATTCAAATTTACCGTGTGCCTATAATTTAAACTTCCTTATTTAAGCCCTTAACGCTCTGTTCCTGACAACATATCTTGCAATATATTTGATTTTAAAATTAGAATTTTGTCACTATTTGCTGCCAGAAAAATCTTTTCATCAAATTGCAAATGTTGGTGTAGTGGTTTCTGGCTTTTGTTTCAATCCTTGTCTTCTAACCTTCTATGTTTCATTTTTTTTCTTAGTTTTTTCTCTCTCTCAAAATTATAGTCTTCTAATATTTTGATTTTAACCTCTTTCAGTTACTAATGTTTCAATATAACTTATCTACTATAAATAATATATGTTTTAACCTATTTTTTTTTATTTTGCACCGACTTAAGAGTGAGTACTATTATATAATTGTTTTTTAAATCTATGTGTTGATCTCTATAACTACATTGTTGATTTGTTGGAACCTCTAAGTCTCAAACGTTCATTTGTGTACTTAATGAAGTTTGTAAACTTCTGTGATGCCATATTTACTTTTATTATATTTTTCCTATTAAATTAGTTTCTAAATTCTTTTTACTTGCATTAATCAAAATCACATGATGGCGTAATACCGTAACACGTGGGTTTTAATTATAGTCTACCGCAGCATGTGGCTATGTGAGTGACTATTTATGTTTCAATCAAATTTACTTGTTTCAATCAAAATAATATAATTATATTATGTTATTTCTTACATTATCTGTTAAATATCCTTGATCGATATTGCATATTCTTTGATCATAATATAAATCATGGTTGTAAAAATCCACGACTAGGCCGATTAATCGTTAGTCCCTTAAGGCCGACTAGGCCAGACTATCCGATTAGGCCGATTAGTTGGCCGATTAATCCTAAATAATCCCGATTAATCCCTAGTCCCCACCCCACTGACCGACTAGCGACTACCGATTTCTACAACATTGATATAAAATACTTGTCATTTTCACTGAATTGGAATATAAAGACCCTTAGCTGTTTTTAAGTATTCTTAACACATTTCTTGTTTAATTCTCATAATTCAATACTTTCATAAGTAAAATTTTTTTTTTCCCACGTCTTATTAAATTTGGATTTAATAAAATTAAGATCACATAATTTTTATCAAAAACACTTCCCACATGCATCCTCTCTTCTCCATATTATCGATTATGTGTGTGTGCGCACCGCACCGCACTTCACTAAGTATAATCCCTCAAATTCAGCCGCCTAGTCATCTCCTTCCAATGTGCCCTTCTGAATAATTACCTCCACGTGGGCCAAGGGCAGCCTCCCAACATGCGTGTTGGAGGAAGTGGTAGAGGCTTTCTGGTTGAAAGACAATAGATCGCTAAGGATATGGCTAGTTAACCGTTATCAAGTATGGTAATTCTTAAACTCAACACGTAGATTAGGATTTTGGCGTGGCTCCTGTATTGTCTGGCGAACTGCTAAGGGATCTTGTAATAGTCCTGGAAAATCCAAATTTCTACTTTTGGCTCCTTGTCTTCTATCAACTTGTCTAGGTTCTAATTTCCACTTATGGTCCTACATCTTCTATCAACTTGTGTCTATTTCGATTTTCATCTTAAATAAGCTCGTATATGCACCAAGACCTACAAATTACCTGTCTATACAATATTAATTGATGAATAGTGTCATAGTGATTTGAAGTTGTTTAATTGGGGGCTCTTTACTTCAATTAGTACCATGGGAAAAGCCATCTTTTTCTCAACAATGCCACAAAATCACAAACCAAAAAGGGTGAATAGATTGCAATTGTGTTGTTGCGATTATGGGTTGGATGATCCGATCCACAAGGACCATGATTGGGAAAGTTTTTTCTTTATTTATGATGTTTGGTGCGTCTATATTTGTTTTAAGTAAAACATTAAACAAAAGTTGTTTTGGTGTAGTGGAACAAGTGAAAAATTAGGGTCTTCTTCCTCTAAGGTCAGAGGTTCAAGTCTCCTTAGCCGTTTTGTTTGTCTTTTTTTTAACCTGTTTCAAAAGGTATGATATATATATATATATATATAGGAAAGAATAAAAAAAATAACCCACTAAATGTGCAATAATCCGAAATAACCCGTCAAGAAAGTGTTTTAAATGTGTTTACAATGATGTTAAAAAAATTCGAAGATTTAACTTGATCTTGACGGGTTATTTCGGTTATTGCATATTTAGTGAGTTATTTTTTTATCCTTTCCCTATATATATATAAAAATAATTATTTTTATTGCTTGAAAATTAACAAATTTTTAACAGAAATTCACAATATTAAATTTATATGTTTATAAATATTTATAAAATTGATTTTCTATTTATTTAGTCGTTTTTTTATAAATTAAAGATATCATATTATATATATATATATATTGTCATTTTAAAATTTTGATTTAGTATTCAAATCCGTATCTAAAATTTCAAATATTCAAATATCGATTATCTCAAATTTCATATACAGAGAAAAGAATTGAAAACATTGTGACCTAATGACCCGATAATTACACATTATTAGAACAGTAAATAAAATTTAATTATTTTCGAAAGAAAAAAGAATATTCAATAATTTAATTGAAAAAGTTAACAAACTTAAAAAAATAACACATTAAAAAAGTAAGAGCATATTTGAGATTTCTTATTTAACTTCAAAAGAACTTTTTGTTAAAATTGCTTATAAACTTATGACTTGTTAAAATGAAGTTTTTAAAAATGTGTTGGATTGGATTTTGATATTTAAATAATCAATAAGTCAATAAGTTGTTTGGATTAGCTTTTTAAAAGTGTTTGGAAAAGCTTTTAACTGTCACACCCCCACCTCTCGTCACCTGATAATGTCATTGATGATGTCACTGCGATGATTTGAAGATTTACGGAAGCATAGATGTGATGTTTCAGAGATGGGGTGAAACATTACTTGAAATGGTATCAAAACACATATATTATCTAAAAGTATTATACATGACACTTCAATTATTGTTTACAAACCGATGTACTCGTATAAGTCCACATCCTACCCAAAATATGTGAGTAAGTGCACTCTCACCAATCGTCACTGTTTGCCTGTAAAAGATTTAAAGTTTGAAAATCAGTATAAACGGGTGACTTCATAATAATGACTAGAAACAAGATGATATGATAAGTAAGGTCAGTGGTACGCATTGACACAATTGTAATGTTTATGTGACCCATATCTAGTTCCCCTCAGACTTATATGAAAATGGTGTGATATTACCTGAGGGTAAATATCTGTGCCTCATTCTTAATGTCTCACTACCCTAAGCAGATATTGGAAACAATGACAAGCATTCGCACCAGGAGAGATGCAATCCTCCCAGCAAATGAGGTTGTCAACCCGATAGTACTATATTTTTCTACTCGTTCGGCCCCACATGGGTTTACTATATACAGTTCGATATATGAAGACTTTTGATATAACATACAGATACCTTACAACCATCGCATGTCATCCGCAATACAAGCAGTCATGCAGATATTACTAACATATCATACGTTTGGAAAATTTGCAATAAAATGGCCCCAGATGTCTGTAAACATTGAAAAGAAAAGGGGTATTATGAAACTCACCTAGATTGTTGAAAAAGCAATAAACAGTGCTCAAATGTGGTGTTTTAGTTCCTTGGGTCTAATTCTGCAATCGGTTTAGTTTCAATGAGTTATTTGTGCATAATTTGGTTTATCAAAATATTCCTTGACTTTCAGTGTCATGGATATTCTAAATAGAATCATCGAGTTGATCTGGAACTTCGTATGTATCTAGAATCGATTTGATACGATAATCCGTTGATTTATATTTTTAAAACCATAGATTTTTATCAATAATTGGATTTCCATGATTGTTTCGTCAAAATTTATGCAAAATCAGCCTTTTGTGTTGAAATCAGAGTCTGAATTAACTTCCAGACTAAAATTTGATTGTTGTATTGCGAACCATACCACAAAATGGAGTCCGGAATGCAAAATTTATTGAAAAAGGTTTTGTATTGAAAATCGACGCGAAAACCGAACATCATGTTGTAATTGCAATTTTAATCGTTTCCCAACTGAAATCAGGTCGCTGGATTGCGAAACAGATGGAAAAATTGAGTCCAGAACGCGGAATTGATTAAAAATAAGTCCATTTATCAAAATCGGATCACCGGATTGCGAATAGGATCGCGAAACGGAGTTCCGAACGCGAAAATAGGAAAAACAGGGTTTCTGGCCGGAATATGCACGAGAATATTTCTTCTCAACAGGATTGGTCAGATTCCTGCTAGCGCCAGCGGTCCGGTGGAGGTTTGAGTAAGAGTTGGCGGCTCGATGGCCTGGGCCGGTGGCTCGGTCATGAGTGTCGCATGTTAGTGTCACAGGGGCTGCGGGGCCAAGTCCATGTGCCGCGCAGGGGCCGCGGGTCAAGTTAATGTGCCGTAGGGGCCGTGAGGCCAATTCTAGTGTGCCACAGGCAAACTTTGCATGTCAAAACTGATTTTTTGATACTTTTACCGTGTCAAAATCCACATATCCTAATATTTAACATATATTTAGAGTTGGGTGAAAACAAATAATGATTTGGACCACTTTGAAAATACGTATTTTTAGACAAAATTGCCCTTTTATGGTTTTTAAAGATCTGATAGTTTCCAGTCCTTAGCCAAAGATTATTTACCTTTGTTTAAGCTATATAAAGCTATTATATTCAAGAATAAAGGTTAGAACTTATTGATTCAAGATTGAAGTTGAAAACCCACCAAAAATCATACGGAAAACTTCATAGAAATGTAACCAATTTTTAATTTTGTTCAATCAAGTCATTCAAGTTATTTTAATGTTCTAATCCTATGTTTTTAACCTGAATAGTAAGTAATACATGTTGGTATAAGTTTGAGTGGATAATTTTTTTTTAAAAAATGACTCACTTAAATAAATAATTCTTAATTTTAATTAATATATAACAAAGAACAAAAAATTGACAATTAATAAGCATTGATTCAACTAAGTCATCTTTTTTTTTAAAAAAAAAATATTCACTCAAACTTATATCAACATGTATTACCTGCTATTTAGGTTAAAAACATCGGATTAAAACACTAAAATAATTTGAATAACTTAATCGGGACAAAAAAAAAGTTTGAGTGACTTGATTGGAACAAAATTAAAATTGATTACATTTATATGAATTTATCCCAAAATCACACTTTCAGGGTTAATTTCTTGATTTTCTTGATTCATGGACTTGATCACGAGCTGAGATTGATTTTTTATGATGTTTAGAGGTGTTATATAGCTTTAGAAGTGAGGAAGAAGAGCTCTGATCGAATTTGGGTGAATCTAGTGTGAAAAGTTGACTTAAGAAAGTCAAATTTTGATTTTATAGTGGAATAGCTTCCTGAACAAGCTTTATCAGATATTTTTACTCAAAATATCTTCATGAAAAGGCTTAAGGTTTTAAGATTTTGCAATTTTTCACGATCGTTTGTTCTACTTTTTCGCGTGTTTCTTCAGGAATTGCTACATTTGATTAACCATCATTGTTATACTTCCAATTACATCTCATTAGGAATATAATATGACTAGAAAGTTCGGGATGTTAAGAATTTGCGAATTACGCATACCAAATCCCTTTTCGCAAATTTCGCGGTTTAACTTATTAAACCTAGGGATTCTTTAATTTAGCTATGTTATTGATATATTTCACTTTAATTTCTTATATAAAAGATATTAAGTGAATTTTGACTTTTGAATTTGGTTTTGTTCAATTTTATCGATATTTTAGGTAATTCGGCAATTCTGCGTAACGTCTTTTGGAATTTGTTCCTTCTTGTAATTTCCTTGCATATATACGTACATTTACATGTGTGTATATTTATGTATATCATAATTAAATTAATTTGAATAATTAATTCTTTAATTTAGGAAATTATCTTGCGATAAGGAACAGTAATGTCATTGTCTATTCCTGTTACAGAAATTTCGTCCCGAAATTTGAATGAGACTTATTAAGAGTTGATTGTTTATGAAAACAGATGTGAATATTTCTATTTCATATGATCCTCATGCTTGGAGTTCTATCCAATGTTGTTTGAACCGGACCGGACAGGTCGGACCAGGAACCGGCCAATAGACCGGCCCAAAATAAGCAGATGAACCGCTCAGAAGAGAACCGGCCGGCCATCCGGGTGACCGGTCGGATCGGGAACCAGACCACTGGTCGGACCGGTTGTAGTTTTATTTTTTAAACTAAAATCTAAAAAATAAACCATTAAAACCAAACAAGTGGTTGAAATGGTAGCTTTTTCATATAAATTGTGCCTTCTCTCTTCTTTTTATAGGAAGGTGATGAAGGTTTTTCTTGTGCTCTCACCAACGTGGGATGAGAAGTTAGGAAGGGAAAGAGATGTAAACCTATGTGAGATGGGAAACAAGTTTTTTTTCTTTTTTTTAAACCAAAATCGAAAAAATATAACATTACAATCAAACCTTGTATTTTTTTTAAAAATGATTATGTTTGTGTGAATAGTAATTATGTTTGTTTAAATGTGATTATAATTATATATATTTTTTGAAATTTTTTATATATTTATTACGTCGTTCGGTTCGTGAATCCGGTCTAACCGGTCCAACCAGTAACCAGTAAGACGTCCGGTTCAACGTCCGGTCCGGTTATGAAAGCATTGGTTCTATCTGACCTTGACAATTGGGATTCAGCTTTGCTTAAGCACTTTGACGTCTTGATCCACAACTTCCACTGGTTCTTCAGTGAACTGAAGTTTACCGTCAATCTTGATTTCTTCAAGAAATACAATTAATGATTCATCAAATAAGCACTTCTTTAGATTCGATACATGAAACACATCATGGATGTTACTAAGTTCTGAGGGCACCTCTATGCTATCGTTCCAATTATTTAAAGAAATGTGAATGGTCCGATAAATCTTGGTTTCTCGTTTCCCGAATATGAAGATACCTTTCCAGGGAGAGACTTTAAACATAACTTTATCGCCAACCTGAATTTCAAGATGTCTCCGTCTGTTGTCGGCATAACTCTTTTGATGATCACGTGTTGCTTTAATTTGTTCACGAATGAGGGTGGTCTTGTCAGTAGTTTGTTGTATATACTCTGGGCCAATGATGTGACTTTTGCCTATCTCAGACCAAAAAATGGGAGATCGACATTTGCATCCAATGGGGTTCAAATGGAGCACATTGGATATTGGTATGATAATTTTTATTGTATGAGAATTCAACTAATGGAAAATGAGTATCCCAACTACCACCAAAATCAATCACACAGCTACGAAGCATATCTTCCGAAGTTTGATTTGTATGTGGGTTTGCCCATCTGTTTGTAGATGATAAGCTGTGCTCATATTGATTTGTGTACCCAGAGCATTTTGAAGAGTTTGCCAAAACCGTGACATGAATTGACTATCTCTATAGGAGATGATTGAGAGTGGTACTCCATGTCAAGACACAATTTCGTTGTTGTAGATTTTGGCTAATCGATCCATAAAATAGTCTTCCTGGAATGGTAAAAAATGTGCCGATTTTGTAAGACAATCAACACTAACCCATATTGAATCATGATTATGTGTTGTTCTGGGTAATTTGGTGATAAAATCAATAGAGACATGTTCCCATTTCCACATGGGAATTTCCGGTTGTTACAATAACCTAGAAGGTCGTTTATGTTCCTCCTTGACTCTGGGACACGTTAAACCTTTATCTACATATTCTTCTATGGTTTTTTTTATAAGGTCTTTATACATTTTGTCGGCACGCAGATGAACAGAATACCTGGATTTGTGCGCCTCATCCGAGAAGATTGGTTCGATGATATCGAGTAGGGGATTCCACATTCGGCTTTTGAAATACAACACTCCATCAGTTTTGGTTTCAATTGTTCGTCTAACCCTCGTAGCTCTTCATCTTGGTAGTTTGTTGTTTGTGAGGCTTGATGTTGAGCCTCTCTTTTTTGAGGAATCAGACTTGGATAGTCATTCCCAAATATCTCACACGTAAGGGTTTGACTCGTTCTTTGTGACTCAAGGCATCGGTTAAGACATTTGCCTTACCTAGGTGGTATCAGATTTCACAATCATAGTTGTTTAGAAGTTCCGCCCATAGCCTTTGTCGCGTGTTTAACATATTTTGATCTTGAATGTGTTGGAGACTTTTTTGGTCAGTGTATAAAGTACCTTTTTTTCCGTATCGGTAGTGTCTCCAAACCTTAAGGGTAAACACACCTGCACCAAGTTATAGATCATGAGTGGTGTAGTTCTTCTCGTGTATTTTTAGTTGTCGAAAAGCATAAGAAATCACCTAGTCTTTCTGCATTATCACGCACCCAAGGCCTTGATGAGAAGCATCACAATATACCGTGAAGTCTTATGTTCCTTTCAGTAGTGCGAGTATAGGTGTTTTGAAGAGTTTGTATTTCAATAGTTAGAACGCCTCCTCCTGTTGATAACCCCATATAAACTTTTAATTTTCCTGAGTCAGGGTAGCCAGTGGCAACGCTATTTTTGAAAAATTCTTAATGAATCGCCGATAATAACCTGCCAACCCTAAGAATTGACGAATTTCTGTTGGAATTTTTGGTGTTTCCCATTGTCTTACCGCTTCAATCTTGTTGAAATCCACCTGTATGCCATTTCCTTTACCACATGTCCAAGGAATTGGACTTCCTGTAACCATAATTCTCGCTTGAAAAATTTGGCATATAGTTTTTCATGTGCTAGGCATTCCAAAATCAGCTTCAAGTGTTGCACATGTTCCTGTTGGGTTCAGGAGTAAATGAGAATGTCATCAATATATACAATCACAAAATTATCCAGTTAAGGTCTCCATACTCTATTCATTAGATCCATGAAGACTTCAGGTGCATTTATTAACCCAAAAGGCATCATTAAAAACTCATAATGCGTGTATCAAGTTCTGAAAGCAGTCTTAAGAACATCGTCTTCATGAATTCGTAACTGATGATATCCAAACCTTAAATCGATCTTATAGGAATAGGTAGCACCTTGCAACTAATCGAATAGATCGTCGATACGAGGTAATGGATAACGGTTCTTGATTGTTAATTTATTGAGTTCCCTGTAGTCGATGGACATTCTGAATGTACCATCTTTCTTTTTCACTAAAATAATTGGTGTTTTTAGGGTGAGAAACTAGGTCTAATGAAACATATATCCAGGAGTTCTTGCAACTGAGTTGATAGTTCTTGTTGTTCCGATGGTGCTAGGCGATACGGGGCTTTAGCAACAGGTGGTGCACCTGTGTCAAGTCAATACAAAACTGAACTTGTCTCACTTGGGGTAGTCTAGATATGTCATCAGGAAAGACTTCAAGATAGTCTTTGACTATAGGAATATCTTTCATATGCTTTTGTGGGAGATGTTTTCAGTTACATGTGCTAGAAAGGCCTAATAACCTTTCCTTAAGCATTTTTGAGGTTGCATAGATGGTATGATGCCAAGTTTTCTGCCAGGTCGTTCACCTTGAACTAGGAGTGTGTTACTATTCGGTAACAGAATATGGATCACCTTATTTTGACATACTACTTCTGCTTGATTTTCTGAAAGCCAATCCATGCTGACAACGACATATAGCTTCAAAGTCTGATAGGAAAAATATTGATATTGAAAAGTGATCATTAAGGTTCAAGGAACATCCTTGAATGACATCTTTAGCTTTGATCAATTTGCCATTGACAAGTTCAATGGAATAGGGATTTTCTAAGTTTACGGTAGGAAATGAAAGTAATGATGCAAATTCAAGAGAAATAAAATTTTTATGTGTTTCGGTATCAAACAAAATTGATGCATATAGATTATTAAGAAGGAACGTACTGTGATGATGTTCGCATCAAGCCTGGCCTTAGTTGACCCAATCTGGAAAGATCTCCCTATAGCTTCGTTTCCTAGAAATGGTGTTGTTTTTGGAGCAGTTTCTCATGAAATGGTCAGGGCTTCCACATTTGAAGCATGACCTATTCGGTTGAGGGGTTGTTGTGGTGCTTAATTTAGTTGGCAGGTAGGCAAGTATTTGGCATAGTGTCCAACCTAATTACAATATGTACAAACATGACATGGCCTGTTGTGGTGGAAGGGACACTTATTGCATTTGAACGTGTGTCTAGTATAGGCTTTCTTTTTAGGTAAAGATGCACCATAGCTCTTTACTGTTTGAGTATTCCAGCTAGTTTCAGCCAGGATCTTGGATTTTCCCTTCTCATGCCACTTTTGTTTGACGTCCTTATGTTACCAAGGGCATTGGAATTTCCACGGCTCACAGCCGATTCAGTTTTCTTTGATAACATACCAATCCTAACTGCCTCGTTAGTAAGTTTAGTAGTTAAAGTGATGATACGTTTGAGAGTTATTGGTTCTGTAACGGTCACCATCCCCCGAATCTAGGGAACCAGACCCTTGATGTACTTTCAATCAAAATTGCTTTCGTAGGAAACATGCTGGGAAACAAACAAATAAGTTCATGAAATCGGTCGGTGTACTTTAAACAGTTGACACCAATCATGGAATGGTTCTAGAATTCCTCCTGTAACTTCTGGATTTCAGCTGGACAATACTATGATAATAAAAGAGTTTTGAATTCATTCCAACCCATAACAATGGTTGTACCTAGGGTTTTCGTCTGGTTTTTCCACCAAGTCAGGGCTGAATCTGTGACACCTCGTATTTTCCATGTCAGTATTACATTTATTTTAATAATAATTTATATTACTGTTTCATACGTGGCACTAAAAATAGATTTATTTAGTGTGACACGTAGCACAACAGTCCAAACAAGAACAACTGAGCGATAATTTGTCGAATTATCAAAAAACGCACATGTCTCAATTAACGAACGTTAGTGAAATTGAACAAACACAACACAATTGAACAATAATTAAGCCTGATGAGAACCCATAATGAGTTAAATTATGATTAAAGTCATAAAAACGATGTTCATAAACGTGAAATAAGTGAAAAACGAGCTTAAACAAAAAAATTGGGCACAAGACTGGATATGAGTACTGCCTACCACCCGCAGACTGATGGGCAGAGTGAACGAATGATCCAGACACTAGAAGACATGCTTCGGGCACGTGTGATCGACCTCGGCAGCAGCTGGAAGACTCACCTACCGTTGGTTGAGTTCTCTTACAACAACAGCTACCACACCAGCATTAAGATTGCACCGTCCGAAGCACTATACATACGTAAGTTCCGATCGCCTATTTGTTGGGCAGAAGTTGGTGAAAGGCAAATGAATGGACCTGAACTAGTGAACGAGACGATCGAAAAGATCGTGCAGATACGCAACAGAATGGCAGCAGCTCATGATCGAAAAAGAGTTATGCCGACAAGAGGCGCAAGCCTTTGGAATTCCAGGTAGGAGACCGAGTACTTCTTAAAGTCTCACCCTGGAAAGGAGTAATCCAATTCGGAAAACGAGGGAAGCTGAATCCTCGTTACATCGGACCGTTCGAGACAGTGAAACACATAGGCCCCGTAGCCTATGAACTGAATCTACCACAGGAATTGAGCAGTGTACATAACGTATTCCATGTATCTAACCTCAAGAAATGCTTATACAAATTGATGAGCAACTACACTTCGTTGAGGAACCGGTTGAGATCATGGAGTGAGAAATCAAAAGGCTCAAACTTAGTCGCATACCGATAGTCAAAGTGTGATGGAACTCAAGACGTGGACCGGAATTTACCTGGGAACACGAGGACCAAATGAAAAATAAATATACTCACCTATTCAATAACCAGACAAACACTGACAACAAAAACTGAATTTCGGGACTAAATTCCCACTAACAGTGGGATGATGTGGCACCTCGATTTTCTAAGTTAGCATTACATTTATTTTAATAATAATTTATATTATTGTTTCATACGTGGCACTACATATAGATTTATTTAGTGTGACACGTAGCGCAACATTCCAGACAAAAACAACTGAGCGATAATTTGTCGAATTATCGAAAAACGCACACACGTGTCTCGATTAACGAACGTTGGTGAAATTGAACAAACGCGACACAATTGAACAATAATTAAGCCTTATGAGAACCCCATAATGAGTTAAATTATGATTAAAGTCACAAAAATGATGTTCATAAATGTAAAATAAGTGAAAACGAGCTTAAACAACAAAATTGGGACAACTGGGCTCGTTCAGCAAGCCAGGCGATACGCCAAGGACCAAGGTTTGGGCCTTGGCGGTACAACAGGCTTGGGCGGGAGCAGTTTGAACTCTCCAAAACATCAGGCGGTACGCCAGGCATGCTACACCCACTCGGGGCGGTGCACGCGGATAAACAAGGCGATAATTGGATTAAAATAATCCAGACGGTATGCCTATCCTCGTGAGGGCTAGCTAGGCGGTACGCCTATAAGTCGCAGATGTCAAAACTAGTTTAAGGTGCTGTTTGTTTTTGAAGAGGTTAAACGTTTGCAGTCTGCGGACCACATCTGCAGTAGAAGAGCTGGACTAAACGTCTGCAGTCCGTAGCAAAAAGTTTAAAAAATCTAAAATTTAACATCAAACCACAAAATCAATCATCAATTTAACCAGAAGCATAACATCATACCAGAAGCATCAATCATGAAACAAAAGATTGATTGGTTGACTAGAACAAGAACTAGGAGAAAAAAACAAAAAAAAACCTATTAAATAGAGGATCTGCTGTGGTGGTGGCTTGCGACGCCGGAGGAGGTCGCCGGTGGGACTATGGTGCGTCGCAGGTGGAGGAGGCGGAGGTCGCCGGTGGGAGTACGGTGCGTCGCAGGTGGAGGAGGCCGGTGTTGATGTGAAGATCGGAAGTGGTGATGATGGGTGCATGCGTACCAGAGAGTCGTCAGCTACGGTAGTGGTGACGGTGGCGACGTTGGCGGACGGTGACGGACATTTTCTTATCACTTTTCAATCGGTGGTGATTGGTGAGGGATGAAGAAAGGCAAGGGGAAGAATGCCAGATTGTTGCCTAATTCGTTGAAGATAATATCGCCGGTGCTTCCATAGTTGCGTCGATTGCAGCTTATGGAGATGATTAGAGAAGGGGCGACGGGAACAAAAACAAGGGGCGTGAGTTTTTTACCCTAGAAGAGCTTTGAAGATCTGAGAAGTGGTTATACCATGTCTGCAAGAAAAAGAGGTTTCGCAGACCTTTTTTAATGAAATGTCTGCGAAAAAACAAACACCCTTCATCTGCCCGTGGTCTGCGGGGCGAAGACAAAAGAGGTTTCGCAGACCTTTTTGATAAAAACAAACAACACCTAAGACTCAACCTATCTCGTTTTTAATCATTACAATCCTATTTTCTCAGCCAGACCACCTTCACCTCGAGCAAACATCTCTGTTTCTTCATCATTTCGACAAGAAGCCACCATTTTGATGCTTGGAAGCCATTGTTGAACTGCATAGAAGATTGAAAGTGAAGCTTGAAGCTTGTCATCCTTATCACCAATACTTACAACTACTAAATAGCCATCCGCAGAAGATTTAGGAGCTGCCAAACTGCTGTTGATCGTCATATTAGGGATTTTGTAGCATTAGAAGGTAGTTTAATGGTCCTTGTGGCGTTTAAACAGTCATACACACACATGCAAGGCTTAAAATCCACATGCAACCACTCAAACATCACATGCACGAATTTTGACTCATTCAAATCTGTGATTTTAGTTTTAGCTACTGATTAGGTGTTATGAGTACCATCCATTATGATAATGATGAGTTGTGATGGTCATTTGTTGAAAGGTGAAATAAATGATGACTTCTTGTTGCATGCATGTATGATATAATGTATTTAGATGACCTTGAGTATAAATAAGTGATTATTGATGATTATTTGGGATATTATAGTTACCTACAATGAATATTGGGGTATTTGTGAATACAAAATGACTATTTATGAATTCTTGTTATTTTTAGTAACTTTTATGTTACAAAGTGTTGATAAATGATGAAATAGAAACATTCATGTGTTTAGGATGATGATACATGACTATGATTTTTTGTATATTGTTTACATAAAGTGCATGTAGGAAGTGACATGAAGATTGTTACTATAAATAGTAACTTTATTATGACAAATCGGTGCTAAATGATGATTTGGATATGAAAAGATTGTTTAGATGAAAATTTGGATCTAATATGATGATATTAGATATATTTGATTTATTAGTATTGATGAAATATGTGTATTTGTTACAAGTTTCTATAAATAGAAACTTTGTGAATGGATGATATGCTTATGTGATGAAAATAGATCATATTGATATTGATATGTGAAAGTAGGATCATATGAACAAGATTGGTTAGATTAGAATTGGTTAAAACAAGCTTATTTACAAACTTACTATATTTAGTAACTTTAAACGAGAAACGTGATTATAGGACTATGTGTAACAATGTGCTCTATGATAACATGATCATGTATGATGAACAAGCATGTTAGAATAAATGAAGAGTGATTTTTATGTGAACTTGCTTAATGTCACAGCCCGGGCTCTCGGTGATCCGGGCGCTGCGACCAGATTGGTTTCATTGATAAATACAGTCTCGGTCAGATTTTATTACTCTTTTTCATATGTTTTAAGCGGAAGCGTTGTTTCATGAATTCATAATTTTACGCAGCAAAAATCATTATTTTTCAAACTTCATAAAGTATTCACATGCATAGATGTGAAAACCATTTCATTGTTTTTAAAATGATTCGTACGCATAGGCATGAAAAACCACCTTTCGTTATTTGTAAACAACTTTTCAAGATTTCATAAAATTCCATACGCGTAGGTATGAACACCATCATTTCATATTATTGTAAACCAGATTTTCAAAAACACATAATTTCAAATCATTTTCTAATATTCGGTTTATACATGACTTGGAGGCATAGCTCCAATAGCTCCATGGTCTCACCACAAGGCCCTATTCAAGGCATCATAGGCCAAGAATCTCTAATCTTGCTTCTCTTTTACATTTCATTATTACCTGAAAAGTTTTTGAAAATAAAACGTCAACATAATGTTGGTGAATACAAATGATAGACTCGATATGTAAGCATAGCATGTTCGGTCCTTTAACCATAATTAATAATGGCAATACTACACATTTAGCATTTTATTTCACTGATCGATACAACCACTGCATACCCTGGCTTGTACTGTCACTGGTTAGGAACAACAGCAGAGTGCGTCTTACAATTGTTCCCTCCAGTCCACAACCCGTCACTGGTTAGGTTTCCTGTGGAGTGCGTCTTACGTATAACCTTCCGGCCCACGTTACCAGCCACGTATGAGAATTTCACGATAGCGGATACAATTTGCAAATCATACGTATACTAATGGCCTAAATGATGGTCTCATAGTATCCTTTTATGCGTCAAAGTTAAACATACCGTGCTCATAAAAATTCATTTATATAAAATTAAAAACAAGTTAAATGTATTCACCTGGATTTTTGGTTGGCTGGGTAACAGCTTAGAACTTCTTAATATAACTTTGGGCAGCGTTTCTGCTTAATATATCTTTATAACTATCTCAAAGGAATGATTCCAAATGTTTATTTTTCTGCTCCTAAAATAGATCATAAATTCAACATAATATTTGTATACATAGGATCGGATCTTAACCCTAACACTATAATTAAACTTAAACTTAAAATCAAAATACGTACCTAATCAAGTTGACTTCTTAATTTCTTGAAATCGAATGCCTCATTTTCTGGTTAGCTGTTTGTTCTTGATGTTCAAACTTTTTTTTTTGTTCCTATCTATTTCAAGTAAATCATCTTCATAAATATATATATTTTTGTTAACCGACTTATGTTGAATTTGTGAAATCTTCACTTTGAAGATTACATATATTGCATTGTCATCCATACACTATCACACGTGCACTTCTGTTCTTTTTTTTTTTCTTCTTCTTGTTTTTTAAATAATAATAATTGTTATATTTTTTTATAATTAAATTTGCTCAAATTTTGTTTTTCTGATATAACTTTTAAAATATCATGTTTTATAAAATTATAAATACATGGGTAGGACCTGTTCATTTTTCTCTATGTTTCGACCTAAGTTTCGTTAAAAACGGAGAATGTTCAATTATAATATATTTTACAAGTAATATTATTATTTAACCGAGTTTTGACTAAACTTAATGATTGTTTAGACACGGATTATTTATAATAATTGTTTTATCCTACCTATTCGTTTAAACGAATGCTAAAATTTTTGAATGTTCATTTCTACTCTTATACTCTCGAATAATCATATTTTATAAATTAAAATATAACTATTTTATTTATTAAACAATACTTTATAATTCAAATGACCGTTTTTTTTAATTATTATATTTTTGAGTAATAATATTTTAATTACAAACCGGAATATTTTATTTATATTTTCAAAACAGGAGGTTACACTTAAAATATAAACTTTCTTAAAATGGAAACTTACTATAAATAATAAGTTAACCCACGAACGTAACTTATGTTTACACGTATCACACGACACTAAACACACGTCAAACGATCACTTAAGTCAAACACGGTCAACACGGTCAAAAACGGTCAACACGACCAACACTAAAACTTAGAGTTTTTTGGACACGAACAAGGTCTAGTGAGACCAATACGAACACGAACACGAGCACGTACATAACCGTGAACACGAACTCACAACACCTATGTGATATAAGTAACTGCTAAAGGCAAACAACCAGCCGCTTACGCAACAACAACTACTAGACTCAGGTGAATTTACGGCCTAACTTTTACTCTTTAACTGTTTTTGTTAAACTATGGGGTGAGAATACTATGCAACTGTTTTAGATGTATGACTGGTGTGTTGTAAAACAATTTTTGAGTGTAACCATGTCGCTACAAAGTCCTCACATATCCTTACCGTTAGTTATGTAACAAACGAGTCATTATTATGTACTACTACTGAGTCTGAGAAACCCCACTCGACAACAACTATGACTGGAGGTCACGACGAGTTTAATATCGATCTATGCCATGGATTCACGATAATTTAGATGGAGGCGGCAAATAGTCTAGTTTCGGAAAGATGAACTGACACACTCGGGACCGTATGTCTATAACTTAACATACCCAGTATATATCACGTTACTGCTTTTAACTATTTAAACCTGTGAACTCACAATCTTTATGTTGACACATTTTTGCATGTATTCTCAGGTAACTGAACAACACAGGCTAGGATGCACATCAGTTAAGCAGGAAGGTATTGCATGCATTTAGGCTTTCACTTTAGTCTACTTTTTAAAACATTTTATGATGATTGTAACTTGTTAACAATGAAGTGTCTTGACCAACTGATTTCCGCTGCAGCCACTTACATTTCTGCTGCATTACTATTTAACTATTTCTGCTGTAATATTTTACTACAACATGAACTTTTGTGTGAAATTGTGTATTTACAACTCATATAGAGTCGTTCTATATGACTAAGAGCCTTAATTCCTGGTCACGTCACACTCAGCGGTATGACACTGCACGTGGGAATTTGGGGGTGTGAAAGAATCTTTCAAGCAGCAAGCAACATAAGACAACTTATGCTATTCTAAACACTGGCTGATCTTAAGTTTGGTCTCCATCTCCTCGATCCACTTTTATAATCTTGCTGGTTCTTCCTTGCTAGTGAAAGTAGGAGGGTTGCAGGACGCAAATACTTATAAGTGCACCTATGTTGTTGTGGATCGGGGAAAGTTGTGTTTGTATAGTTGATGTGATGAGTTTTAGCATGCCCACGGTTAGCATTATGTTCAGTATGGCCCCCACCGGAATCAGAAGTGACATTTTGTTGGTGTTGGACCAACATGTCGGGTATAACAGCAGATAGTTGTTCCGTCATGATTCATGCTATAGCTGCTTCATTCAGATCTGAACCACGTAGTCGCATGTGGAACTGGATTTGTTTTTGGGTTATTAGCATTCTTAGCACGTCGACCTCCTTTAGGAGCCATTATTTGTTTACATACAGATAAGCCTAGGTCAGAATAAGAATACTTAGATATGAACACCTTTAGTCACATAGATTTAACTTTACACATTTTAATTGAAGTGTTATGTTAATTTGTTATTACACAAAGATGTTGTATAACTACATTGCTATTACTCAGATAAGTTTGTAACACAATTACACCACATTGATATTTGTAGCTATATTGATATGTTTTGTTGTCTTATAGGTACGTGCTAGCATCACATAGTAACACAGCCTAGTGACACCGATATGAGTATGTTACCATCTTTGTTATCTCATAGATACTTACTAGTATCACATAGCAACGCAACAATGTGATCTTGATACTGATATGTTCTCATTTTTGTTATCTCATAGTTTTGTTCTAGTACCACATTGCAATACGACATTGTGACATCGATATTGATACATTCTTACCCAAGTTTTGATATGTTCATCCCATTGTTACACTTTACGGTTTTTGTTTAAAAAAGACATAATTATAGTTTTTACTTTGATATGTTATGTTATGACACCAAATTACTGTTTATGTAATACAAATTTGATATGAAATAAACATTTTGATACGAAACACACATACTTAAAGAAACTTTTCATTACTATAATAGCATTTTATGCATCAGAATTGGTATGTACATGGAAAATTTCATGATGCTGTTCCAAGCTACTTAACCACCTATTCGTTTCGGGGTACATCTTATACACCAAAATTACCCCAAGATATTATTGTTCAACCTATCCGGTTCTATCCAATGGTATCTACACTGGAATATCCCAAAAATGTAAAAGCCCTATCACCATTACCGTAAGAAATACTGTAAGCAAGCAATCATTATGGCTATCACAACCATTACTTTGGCCATCACCAACAACTTCATCACTAGGGTCAAAGTCCTAAACCGTTATCAAAACACATATAGCTATCTAAAGGTATTATACATGACATAAAGTAATCATTACAACACTTCAGTTATTTCTACTTATGTACTAGTATAAGTCCATAGTATCCTACCCAAAATATGTGCATAAGAGTGCTATCACCAATCGTCACTGTTTGCCTGTAAAAGATTTAAAGTTTGAAAATGTAGCATAAAGCATGTGACTTCTTAAAAATGAATTGATACAATATGATATTATAAGTAAGGTCAATGGTATGCATTCACACAATTAAAATGTTCATATGACCCATATCTAGATCCGTTCATAATGATATTGATATGATGTGATATTACCCGAAGGTAAATATATGTGCCTCCTTCTTAATGTCTCATTACATTAAGTTTTTATTGGAAACAATGACAAGCATTTGCACCAGGGGAGATGCAATCCTCCCAGCAAATAAGGCTGTCAGCCCGATAACATTATCTTTGTCTACTCGTTCAGTCACACATGGGTTCACTAGATACAGTTCGATATATGAGAAATTTTGATATAGAATACAAATACCTTACACCTGTAACACCCCGGCATCCTAAACTAGGTTCAAACATTTGAATTATAAAATAACTAGTCAAGTAGCACAAAGAAATCACATAGTCAATTTGACCTATCATGGCAACTATAAAGTTAAAGTAACAATTCAAAGCCTAGCATGACAACTAATGAGTTCAACTAACAGTTGATGGCCTAGCATGGCAACTACAGAGTTCAAACTACGGAATCCAATGGTTATAGTCTAGGTCATTTAATTCTAGTAACAAAATTCTTAATAACACAGGCTCTGATATCAATCTGTAACACCCCGACTGATGGTGGAAACATCGGGGTGCCATGAAGAATAGATTGTTCATAGCATAGGGTATAAAGTTATAATTACTTAAAAGACATTTCATTAATTTCAAACCATTAATCAAACATTCAATACATAGTCAAAAGATTCAAATCCTAACTATTACATCAATTCAAGTTCAAAACATTAAACACAAACCTAAACTAAAACTAAGTCCAAGCTCAATGATCTTGCTAATTTGCATTTCCACCTGAAACATGTTTAAAATCAAGTGTCAACTACGAATAGTAGGTGAGTTTCTTAGGTTTGAACACTCACACCACAATGTTTATAAAAATGTTAAAAATAATGTCTTATGTGAGCTCAAAGCACAATGAACATAGTAAAATGAACTAGCAAGTAAAGCAGATCGACTGATGTTAACAAATGATGTTCTGACCATGTTCTAGCATTCCTAAAATGCTGAAGTACTAAAATATCACCGTGGGCCTTCCCCGCAGGACCGATAAAACATCGGCGGATGGTTGGTCCAATAGATCTATCATAGTCACTAAATGAGGATGACCAATGCATGTTCTTAGCTAAAGTTCACAAACTATAAGATCATTAAGCTAAGCTCACATGAAAAATGGTAATAGATAAGTTCCATGTTTCACCCCAAAAGTAAAACAGTAAAGAGGGGCTATGAAGACTCACGTTGATGTGTGAGATCAAATTATAGTTCACAAGTATGTCCAACAAGTTCAAAGTTCACCTAAATATTTCATTTGGTATATTGTTAACATAACTATATCTTTCTAAGTTCTAGATGAATCAACGAGTTTGATTTGTTTTGAATTGTTAAAATTTGAAATTCATTAAAATAGTAATGAGATTTATAAGTCTAAATTACTAATGTTGACATAAAGCATAAATTAAAAGTTTTGAATTTCAACTCGTTTATGTTTAACAAAAATATTAAAAATACTTGTTTTATAATTTTTTTTTATTTCAAATAATATTTAATAACTTTTAAAGGAGCTTATCAAATGACATTTCAAAATAACAATTTATCATAACATATAAACAAAATGAATTAATAAGTTATAAATATTTTAAGTGATTGAAGCTTATTTGGATTCTATAAAATGCAAACATATATGTAGAAGAAAATTTTAGTTTCCCAAAATATTTTTATAACATAAGACATAAATTATTATAACACTTTAAGATTTTTAATAAATTTTTATTTCAATTACACTAAATTATTAATATTATAAAAGTAATTTATAAAATTTCAGTAAATAGCCTAAATTTATGAAATGATAACATTTTAAGATTGAAATTTATTATTTCAATTTAATAAAATTGTTAAATAAATTATAACTATTTACTAATAATATATATATTTATATATATATAAGTTATATATATTATTGTTAAAATGGTATTTATATATTTTTATTAAAAGTGGTAGAATTTAAATAAAAAAAATTTCTGTGAAAACATAATTTAAAAATGGGTTATTAATAAAAAGTTATAATTAAAAATGTAAAAAAAAATCCACCTGGCTACAGTCGGGTTCGAACCCGATACCACATGTATGAAACACAAGACACCTTACCGGCTGATCCAAGGCCTTAGCCGCGATATTTGTGCCTTTGAATAATATTTAACATGATCCTAAACCCTCCCCCCTTTCCCAGTTCATATACCGAAAAAACCCTAATTCCATTTGCCTTTGATAAAGTAGTTATATTATTATAAACTTTAAAACAAAGTTATTTGTATAATTTATTTAAAGTTTATAAAAAATTAATATGATTAAAGTTAAAATTCATATATTCTTTTTTATTAAAAAAATGTTTTTTCTGATATTTTTATTGAAAGTAAAATTTATTTATTTGTTTAAGTTATTTATTTAGAAGTAAATTCTAAATCTTATAAGACTTATTATTAATTTATAAATTAACTTAAAAAATATGTTTCTTTTTATTTCTTTAACTTGTGAAATTTTAAATAATTACGTATATACTTAATTACATAATACATACATACATACATACATACACACATACATGCATACATACATATATATATATATATATATATATATGATAAATTTTTGTGTTCTTATATTTGTGTGTGTATATATATGTATATACTTGCATAATTATGCACATATTTATATTTATATATATGATATATAAATATATATGTATGTGTCTGTGTGTGTCTAAGCTCTTATAGATATGGATACTTTGTTCTTGTTTGATCTTGTCGTACAAAGTAAATTAGAGATTTTCATCAGCCAAGCACTTGCAAGTTCAGCATGTGAAAGATCGGTGAACGTTGCTTAGTTCAAATGAGATTTCAAGGGTTTGGATCCTTCGTTCGGTTTGACCCTCCGTTTATGTCGTGCTAAGATCCAATCGAGTGACGAACGACTAGTGAAGAGGATCTCATAAATGAGTAGTGAAACGAGCATCACGATCGAATATGATGCTAAAGGCACATCAATAAAGACTCGTAGATTCTTATACCTTTTATTTGTACTAGGATGAATAGAATAACGAGAATTGAGTGACTCGTTCAGAAATGTGAGTCAAAGATCATTACGATTTCAAAAGGTAAAACCAACCATCAAACTTGATTTCTAATTTAAAGTTCAACAACACAAAGCATGCAAATTGCCTTAGGTCAAAGAAATTTGTTGAACCACTATTCTTATAAAGATTAGTTTAGATTAGAATACTAGGAAATTTGATATGGCTCTTACGACTGAGAGCGTCAGCTACAACATTCGATTCTCGCAATCAAAGTCGTTAAGCAGTTCGACTCACATCGTTGCCTCATGTTGAATTCTTTTTGGTTAAGGATTTTTGAAAGCTTTTGTGATCGGCGAAGATTGCCCACTTTATGCCCTTGAGACAATTTCCTCAAAATCTTTAAGGCAAATGTGTCAGCATGTTTCGTTGTTTCGGATCAATAGAAAATGCGTCAATGATACGATCATAAATAACATATTATGATGTTATTAATTGATGTATTGTATATATGAGATCAACTCATTTGAAATGTTATCCTTATATGTTGACATTTGATGCGAGGTTTGGAATTTGAAAGTTTTCAACTGAAGATAGATAGATGTATTCATCTTTAGAGTTTCCATTTTGAATGTTTTAAGTTAACAATGATTTAGATTGTCTTGATATAAGGACTACCAAGATCTCTGATGAAGTTAGTGCACAAATTTATATACACCAAGACCTTAATAGGCATGTATCAATTTGTTCAACATAGGTTTAACTAAGATTAGTTCTCTTGATGATGATAACACTCAAATCTATAATCCTAACATTCGTCAAGCTTTCGAAACTACTCCCAATGTACAGTGGTGCTTATATATAGAGTATATCGCAGCCAACCCACCACACCACCAATAACTTGAAAGCATATCAATCGCCTACCAATACCTCACAACATAAAATGTTTCACTTCGTTTTGATGTTTACATGTAGTAGACCATATAAGTATAGTTCATATTTTTCAACCGTATAGTTTTGACTAAAATTAGCTTCCTTGATGACAAAACTCAAATCTATGAATCCAAACATTGGTCAAGATTTCGGTTCTACTCCTAATGTACTATTGGTCCTTATATATAGGGGTATACCGCAGCCAACCCACCACACCACCAACATTTTGAAAGCATACCGATCACATACCAATACAACACAAAAAAATGTTTCACTTTGTTTGATGCATACATGTAGTTGTCCATACGGGTATATTTCATACTTTTTAATCGAAATTTGATTGAGGTTAAGTTAATCATTCAAAGTTTTCAACAATTGTGTCCTTTGTCTCGCATTCGTAGAAATTACATGTACTTCAAATTCTCGTTCCATGTGCACCCGTAACGGAAATTTGCGTTGCATGTTTACCCTACTTGCTGATTAAGGCACACAATTGAGTGGATACAAGATCCATTGATGAAATGTGATCCTAAAGTTCACAATACAACTATGTATAATATAGTTACTATCGATAGAGTTACTGTAAACCATTACTATGTCAAATGGTCTATCTAATCTAGTTTTTATTCTACCAAATAAAAGCTCAAAGTTATAAGCTACAAAAATTATATCAGCACTTAAAGCCAATTAACACAAAAGCAACAATCATTGATCAGAATGTACCATTCAACACATCCTGATCAGGTTGAGTATCTAGGGCAATTAGCTAAAGAGTTCGAGCTTGAGTTGCTCTTTGCTTATTGTTCGCAAGTCTTGGACATTGGTTTCTAAGATGATTAGGGTCGCCACATTCGTAGCAAGCCCTCCCATTGGCTAAGACAGGACTGGAAGGTGCAACTTGTAGTTGGTTTAATGGTTGAATTTGTTGACCTGGCTGTTAAAGTGATCCATATCGGCATTGATTAGCAAAATGACCATACATCTCACATTGGGTGCAAATTCTACAAGGTCGAGTTGGTGCGTGATGATATCTGCAAGTGTTGCAAAGAGGGCTCGTCCCCACATAAGGTTTATTGTTTGGCTTTGGGGCTTGCTGGTTTACTGGTACAGCAGGAATAGCAGGGGTCGCCATAACGAAATTCCTAGCCTTTAGCTTGTGAGTGTTGATAGGTTAAGTTTTGGCCTCCTTAGAAGGTTCATCAGTTTTGGCCTTTGTTTCAGCTTTCTTGACTCCTTTCCTTGTTAGATTTCCAGCCTTAACATGATTGTCAGTTAAGGTTGCAGCAAGTCAGATTGCATCTTCAAGTGTGGTAGGCTTGCTACTAAAAGCAGTGTCTTGGATTTGCATAGGAAGACCACCAACATACTTTTCAATGCCCAGAGACAAAGGTGTCACCAAGTGTGGCACAAGCCAACTGAGTTCATGAAAATGGGTCGTATAACCAAGGTTCTCTCCATTATCTTGCTTGAGCTCCTAGAATTCGGCTTCCAGCTTCCCCATTTCGTTACGAGGACATAATTCATAAGTTGTTTGACCTCAGGCCAGGTTAAGGCTAAAGCAGCATCCGAACCCCTTGTTCGTTTTTCACCATTCCACCAAGTGAGTGCCCTCTTTTGAAAGAAACTTGTGGCATAATGAACATTTAGGTTCTCAGGACAGACAGAATGAAGGAACGTGCTCTCAGTGCTTTCAAATCATTGGATCAGTTCAGTTGCTCCTTTAGAGCCAATGAACTTTGTAGGATTGCAAGAGTTAAAGTGTTTGAAGGTGCAAGTTGGAGATGCTCAAAAATCATGAGGGTTCAAGTCCCCCCACCATTGCCATTATTTTGAAATGGGTTCATATTCGCATCTTGATTGAGTTGAGTCACCAAGGTTGGTATCACAACAGCCATTTGCTGAGAAATGATATGGGCCGGCTCTTGTATAGTGGGGTTGTTGGCGTTGATGGTGTTGTTGGCGTTGATGGTGTTGTTGGCGTTGATGGTGTTGTTGGCATTGGTGTTAGTGTTGTTGGCATTGGTGTAAGTGTCGTTGGTGTTGTTGGTATTTTTGGCATTGGTGTTGGTGTGGTTGGTGTTGCTGTGAAGAAGACGAGGCATTATTCTACAAGGGTTCAAATGGAAGGATCAGAGTTCATATAACTCAAAGGGTTCAAGTAAGAAATTGAGAGTTTAAATAAAGATTAAAGAAATACTTGGATTGTATTCCTAAAGGAATACTTTTGACAGATCAAAGTGTCTAAGTTCAATTTAACTTTCAGAAAGACATACTTTAGCCTATAGGTTCATACTCACTCCATAGGTTCTCAGGAAAGCATAACAGGTCCACTGGTTGATTTGAATTTATACAAAATGTTTTCCAAGACAGAACTCCCCAAAGTGCAGGTATTCCCCCTTCAATATTGCATGTGTTTCTTAATCATTAAAATGAACCTAAAGACTGTTGACGGGATTTAAATCTTTAATTAGACTTAGAAGTCCAGTGACAATCCTCGTGCAAGTCGTAAGAAAGGGGTAGAGAAGTTTTGAACCCTAAAGTCTAGCGTGTGAATACCAAGGCATCCTAAACTAGGTTCAAACATTTGACCTATCAAATAACTAGTCAAGTAGCACAAAGAAATCGCATGGTCAATTTCACCTATCATGGCAACTATAAAGTTCAAGTAGCAGTTCAAAGCCTAGCATGGCAACTAATGAATTCAACTAACAGTTCATGGCCTAGCATGGAAACTATAGAGTTCAAACTAAGGAATCATATGGTTATAGTCTAGGTCATTTAGTTCTAATATTCTAATTCTCTATAACACAGGCTCTGATACCAATCTGTTACACCCCGACTGATGGCGGAAACACCAGGGCGCTACGAAGTGTAGATTGTTCATAACACATGGTATAAAGTTATAATTACTTAAAAGACATTTCATTAATTTCAAACCATTAATTCAAACATTCAATACATAGTCAAAATATTCAAATCCTAACTATTACATCAATTCAAGTTCAAAACATGAAACATAAACCAAAACCAAAACTAAAACTAAGTCCAAGCTCAATGATCATGCTAATTTGCATTTCCACCTGAAACATGTTTAAAATCAAGTGTCAACTATGAATAGTTGGTGAGTTTCATAGGTTTAAACACTCACACCAAAATGTTTATAAAAATGTTATAAATAATGTCTTATGTGAACTCAAAGCACAATGGACATAGCCAAATGAACTAGCAAGTAAAGAAGATCAAATGATGTTAATAAATGATGTTCTAACCATGTTCTAGCATTCCTAACAATGCTGAAGTAGTAAACTATCACCGTGGGCCTTCCCCGTAGGGTAGATTAAACATTGGTGGGATGGTCGGCCTAATAGATCTATCATAGTCACTAAATGATGGTGATCAATGCATGTTCTTAGCTAACTTTCACAAACTATAAGATCATTAAACTAATTTCACATGAAAAATGGTAATAGATAAGTTGCATGTTTCACCCCAAAAGTAAAACAGTAAAGATGGGCTATGAATACTCACGTCGATGTGTGAGATCAAGCTATAGTTCAAAAGTATGTCCAGCAAGTTCAAAGTTCATCTAAATATTTCATTTGGCATATTGTTAACATAACTATATATTTCTATGTTCTAAATGAATCAACGGGTTCGATTTGTTTTGAATTGTAAAAATTTGAAATTCATTAAAATAGTAATGAGATTTATAAGTTTAAATTACTAATGTTGACGTAAAGCATAAATTAAAAGTTTTGAATTTCAACTCGTTTATGTTTAACCAAAGAATTAAAATTATTGTTTTATAATTTTTTTTATTTCAAATAATATTTAATAACTTTTAAAGGAGGTTATCAAACGACATTTCAAAACAAGAATTTATCATAACATATAAACAAAATGAATTAATAACTTATAAATATTTCAAATAATTAAAGCTTATTTGGATGTTATAAAATGCAAACATATATGTATAAGAAAATTTTAGTTTATCAAAATATTTTTATAACATAAGTTATAAATTATTATAACACTGGAAGATTTTTAATAAATTTCAGTTTTTAAATAATTTTTTATTTCAATTCCATAAAATTATTAATATTATAAAAAGAAATTTATAAAATTTCAATAAATATTATTTGCCTAAAATTTATCAAATGATAACATTTTAAGAATTAAAATTATTATTTCAATTTAATATAACTGTTAAATAAATTATAACTATTTACTAATAATATACATATAAGTTATATATATATATATTATTGTTAAAATGATATTTATATATTTTTATTAAAAGTGGTAGAATTTAAATAAAAAAAGATTCTGTGAAAAAAGAATTTAAAATGGGTTTTTTAATAAAAAGCTATAATTGAAAAGGTAAAAAGAATGGTCCACCCGGCTACAGCCGAGTTCGAACCCGAAACCACTGGTATGAAACACAAGATACCTTATCGGCTGATCCAAGGCCTTAGCCGCGGTATTTGTGCCTTTGAATTATATTTAACATGATCCTAAACCATTTCCCCTTTCCCAGTTCATATACCGAAAAACCCTAATTCCATTTGCCTTTGATTTTGAATGATTGTGAACTCGATACTCGAATTAAACATAGGGCTTTTGTTACTCTAGCAAAAACGAACACGATGATGTATATATTACTTACTTGATGTTAAGATTTCGTGGTTTCAAGTGATGAACCGAGACGACGAACACGAACGCTTTGCAGATTCAATTCTTGATTCTAATCATTAGTGCGTGCAATTTTCTTAAATAGAAAGGTTCGCAGATGGTAAAGGCACCGGATTATGAGATCAATTTGTGATTTTATACTCGTTACAGCCGAATTTGAATGCCACGTTTATTTTTGTATTTTTGGTAAAGGTTTTGATTGATACACACGTTTTTACACTTAATTGTTGATTGGAAATGATCGAAGCTCTTAAAACCTTGCCATAATCACTCCTGATTAGCTGTAAAACGCTTACGTTGAACGGTTTTGATCTTCACGTCGGATATGGGGTCTGGGTCGGTAGGCTATGTAACAGGGTGGAGAAGGAAAAGGAGTTTGGGGTATTGTCAATTCAGATCCCTCTCTTGTTTCCCTTTATTTATAGTTTCAAATTTGGCAAGAAATACCCCTCAACTTAATAAAGCAATGTTTTTGATTTTTATAACTTGGTTTACTTTATTTAAACTCTATAAACTAGTATAAAGTAGTTATATTATTATAAGTCATTGTTTTGATATTATAAACTTTAAAACAAAGTTATTTGTATAATTTATTTAAAGTTTATAAAAACTTAATATGATTAAAGTTAAAATTCTTATATTCATTTTATTAAAAAAAATGTTTTTTCTGATATTTTTTATTGAAAGTAAAATTTATTTATTTGTTTAAATTATTTATATAGAAGCAAATTCTAAATCTTATAAGACTTATTATTAATTTATAAATTAACTTAAAAATTATGTTTCTTTTTATTTCTTTAACTTGTGAAATTTTAAATAATTATGTATATACTTAATTACATATTTATACTTAAAAATATATGATTAAATTTTGTATTCTTATATTTGTGTATATATATACTTGAATAATTATGCACATATTTATATTTATATATATGATATATAAATATATATGTATGTGTGTGTCTAAGCTCTTATAAAAGGAAATTTCAAATGACGTCATATATCCTTTTATTGAATATAATTGTTTTACATTTTACAGGAATGTTACAACAACAATCCCATAACATCCACAATACAGGCAATCATGCAAATATTACTAACTTATTATACGTTTGGAAAATTTGAATTAAAATTATCTCTAATATTTGAAAACATTGAAAAAAGGGGTATTATGAAACTCACCTGGATTGTTGAAAAAACAATAAACTGTGCTCAAATGTGGTGGTTTAGTTCCTTGTGTCCAATTCTGCAATTGGTTAAGTTTCTATGAGTTATTTGTGCTTAATTTGGTTTATCGAAATATTCCTTGACTTTCAGTGTCAAGGATATCGCAAATCGAATCATTGAGCTGATCTTGAATTACGTATGTATTTAGAATTGATTTGATACGATTATCCATTGATTTATATTGTTAAGATCATTGATTTTGATCAATAATTGGATTTCCATGATTGTTTCGCCAAAATTTATGCAAAACCGGACTTTTGTGTCAAAATCGGAGTTTTAATTAACTTCCAAACTAAAATATGATTGTCGTATTGTGAAACAGATCACAAAATGGAGTACGGAATGCAAAATTGATTGCCAATAGGTTTTTGTATTGAAAATCGACGCAAAAACTAAACTTCGTGTTGTTATTGGAATCTTAATCAGTTTCCTGACTGAAATCAGGACGCCGGATTGCAAAATGGATCAAAAAATTGAGCCCGGAGCACGAAATCGATTAAGAATAGGCCTTTTTATCAAAATCGGATCACTAGATTTCGAATATGATCACGAAATGGAGTCCAGAACGCGAAAATTGGAAAATTAGTGTTTATGGCCGGAATCTCGCTGGAGGTGGCCAGATTTCGCCCCGCGGAGCCAGTCGACGGCGATCCGAGGGTTGTTTGTGGCCTGCTGCAGTGGCATGATGGCAGTGCGGTGGAGGTTCGAGCCAGGGCCGGTGACTCATTGATGAGTGTCGCATGGGCCGTGAGGCCAAGTCCAAGAATAAAATTTAGGACTTACTAATTCAAGATTGAAGTTGAATTAACACCAAATATCACACTTTCAAGGTTGATTTCTTGATTTTCTTGATTCCTTGACTTGATCACCAGCTGAGATTGATTTTTGATGATGTTTAGAGGTGTTCTAGGGTTTCTGAAGTGGGGGAGAAGAGCTCTGATCGAATTTGGGTGAATCTAGTGTGAAAAGTTGACTTAAGAAAGTCAAATTTTGGATTTTATAGTGGAATAGCTTCTTGAATAAGCTTTATTAGATAGTTTCACTCAAAATATCTTCCTAACCAGATTAGGAAGTCCCAATGTGAAAAGTTTATGGTTTTGCAATTTTTCACGATTGTTTATTTCGCTTTTTCGTGTGTATCTTCAGGAATTGCTACATTTGTTCAACCATCATTGGTATACTTCCAATTACATCATATTAGGAAAATAATATGACCAGGAAATTCGGGATGTAAAGATTTGCCAATTACGCATGCCGAATTGCCTTTTCGCAAATTTTCGCGATTTGACTTATTAAACCTAGGGATTCTTTAATTGAGTTATGTTATTGATATAATTAATTGATATTAACTTAATTTTGACTTTTGAATTTTATTTTGGTCATTGTTATTGAAATTTCACGTAATTTGATAATTTTGCGTAACGCCTTTTGGAATTTGTTTCTTTTTATAATTTCTTACATACATAAATACATTCACATGCATATATATATATATATATATTCAATCATAATTAAATTAATTTAAATAATTAATTCATGAATTTAGTAAATTAACTCGTGATCAGGAACATGAATGTCACGTTAACCTATTTTATCAAAAAATTAAAAATCCTTTTAAAAGGTACAAATTATAGCTTTGTAAAAATATTTTTTTAACCTTACTCTAAAAGTAAATAAAAAGGTATATTGACATTGTCAAACACTTTTTAACAGTTGATTTTTTCATAAAATCAATAACTAAATAAGTTTTTGATAGTTTTCATTTTACCCCCTTCACAATCACTTTTGACTCTCATCTCCCACGACGATTACAAGAACAAATCACATGCCTTCTTTCTAAAATTTCATCATTTCCCGTTCTTGGTGAAGAAACCACACACTTTGACGTGACAGATGGGCTCGATCGTGCTGTGTCTTTTGCTTATTTTCACCATTTTCTTCCATCACGTTGTTCTAGCCGACCAGATCTTCCATACTCATGCAGGTAACTTCCAAATTTTCAATTTTGGGTATTCTACGAACTGTTAGTTTGTTCGGTATGCTTCCTTTTTTATTGTTAATTTTGAAATTTATCGTTAACTATTTGGATTTGTTCACTGGATGATTGACAATTTGTGCAGAGGGTATTGACTATTGAGGGTATTAATAATTTGTAATTTGATCCTATTTGTTACAAACTGATTGAGGTTGTAGGAATATAATTAGGTCTATAAACTTGTAATTTGATCCCATTTGTTACAGACGGATTTTAGAGTTGATTATACAAGTTTCGAATGTAGGCGGAAAACCAATTGTTTGATAAAGCTTTATATTATCTTTAGGGACATTAGTAGTGATATAACTTATGAGCTAGGCCTTGGTGAAACTACTTGATGTAGATTTGAATGTTTAGAAATGTTTAATTGGCAGGTGGCTTAATTCGTAGCTCTCAAGAACCAAAATATGATATTGAATTCCACACCGAAGATTCACCATTTCTTCCTGTAAGTGAACAGCATGATAATTCTCCCAGATACAGTCTGGTAGAGGTGCCAATCTCTAATTTCAATCCTGTAAAATGGGTTGAATTGGGTTGTATTTTATGTCCATTGGGTAAATTTTGGGGTCAAATTGGTCAAACGTGTCAACACATGAAAGACGCCCAAAGTGAATGCTTAAAACTTCTAAATTCCTTTGTCAAATGTCTTTATTATTATTTTAGCAACATAGTTTTTATTATTCTCATTTAATAATTTATTTTCATAAATGTGGACAATAATGTGTTAACAGGCTGGCCCAATCTTGTTGAACCCACAATTAAAAATGCGCCTTTTACCCAAACTTTTTTGACTTCTGACCTGTTACCCAACCTGCCTGAGCACTCCATTTGACATCAGTGCCCTCCATGTGACATCAGTGCATAATATGTGTAGATTTTCTGTTTTTTCAGGATAATGATCAAGAAGCAGTGGTCATGCCAAAGAAAAATGGCGATAAATTTCTATGTTACTTGCCCAAAGTGGAGAAATCCAAGAGTGAGAAGCCAGCCATACAAGAAAACACAACCAGCTTGATTTTGGAAACTGAAAAACGGTTCAAATTAAAGACACCAGATGAACTGCTTGAGGCGCTCAAAGACCGATGCCTAATCAGGGTTAGGCATTTCACATCATCATTTTAGTTGGAGATCTCGTTTATGTTATACGAGGATAAAAAAATGAAAACAAGAAACCTAAATTTTTGTACATTTTTTTTTTTTTTTTGCAGCAAGAGGGTTGGTGGTCTTATGAATTTTGTTATAACAATATGCTACGCCAAATTCATGTAGAAGAAGACAAGGTACGGATCAAGATGTGTTCATTTTTGAGGTCGATTGCTGGTCAAGTGGGTTGGTAAGTGGTCACACATTAGAACGAGGCCAGATCACGGGTTTTGTGCAAAAAATTTAGATCATTAGTAGATAACTAGCTTGCCAAATATGATTGCAAAACATATATTATTTCAATAATATTTTAACTTTTTGAGCAATATGATTTGGTAGGTTTATGCATTAAAAATACACTCCAGGCGTCTTTCGACCTTAGCAATTTAGCTCACTTTTATTATTTTCACAGGTTTGAGTGTTTGACCCATTAGAGATAAAATGTAGCATGATTGATGATTCCACCCATTCACAAGTAAATGGGTCGAAATTACCACATGTCATATATCTTCCTAAAGTGTTTTTGGGCCCATTTCCAGGTTGTTCAAGAGTTTATATTAGGTAACTATGATGCTGAAGCTACATCTGCTTACAACCGTAATCTATCTAACGTTTCAACTTTGAAAGATCCCCGCTCTAAAGATGCATCGCAAAGGTAATTGCACGTCAAATTAGATCATGTTTCATTGATTTATGTCAAAATGTGTGAGGCAAGTACTATTTTTTTCTTTTTTTTTTTGCCCGGAAAAATATATACCAACCAATCAAAAATTACAACATGACAAGGAGGGCATACCCTCCCAAAAGCACTACTCTGACAAACCCAGAGAGGCTAACAAAATAGACTAGCAGGCCCAATAGGCCCAAAACACTACAACAAACATTGTACGAGGCCTGACCTAACCCTAACAAAGCCAAAACACACATAACAAACAGCCACAAATACAGAGGCCCAAAAACAATTAGGACGGCCCAAACAAAACCAACAGCACAACCTGATGGCCAGAGATACATGATTGCAATCGCTGTGATATAGAACAACACTTCAATCGAACAATAACGGGAGATAATAATCAACCAAGCTACAGCCTCACCACTTGATCAATTATTAAGCTACTATCTAATATTCCACGATACAGACAACACCTCATAGAACAATAAACAGTTCCAAGATCACCCCTTAGCTCGCCAAGCTAAGTTAGCAATGGACAATTCTCAAAGAGAATTGAAACAAAATTTTAGATAATCGACTGCCTTCTTTCATTCACAATTTGACAATACAAAAGGACATAAGAAAATAACTGCCACCCATGTTGGCCTACATTTAGGAAACTGAAAAAGATCATGGGTAACTACTACTACATGCAGAAAATGAAACTAAACATTAATTAAAAGAAAATAAACACATGCAGTCGAACACATGCATGCACAGTCACATGCATTTACTTGTGAGATTGGATAATACTGATCCAAGTCCTTCCTTGTTCCACCTGAGCAGTCGCCATGTCTGGATGCTCAGAACCTGGTTCATTGTCCTCGATCACTTGCCTATCATCCTCCCCGTCTTCAGAAAAGTTTCTCCTCAAACTTGGAATTGGTTCATCCGGGTCAAAGTAAGGTTGCAAATCAGCCACATTAAAAGTAGCAGAGACACCAAAATCACCTGGTAAATCAATTTTGTAGGCATTATCATTAACTTTAGAAAGAACACGAAATGGACCTTCAGCTCGAGGACTTAATTTAGATCTCCGTTTAGTGGGAAAACGATCTTTTCGAAGATGGATCCAAACTAAATCACCAGGTTGAAAAAGGACATGCTTCCTGTGTTTATCACGCCGATACTTGATCAGTTCAGATGTCTTAGTAAGCTTCTCATGAACCTTCTGGTGTAAAGCTTTAATGTTGGAAGCTAAATCACTAGCCGCTTGGCTAAATTTAGTAGAAGTATCGATAACAGTAAGATTTAACGGAGTGTGAGGATTGAGACCATAGACAACCATGAAATGACTCACACCTGTAGACTTACTAGGAGCACGATTGTAAGCGAACTCTGCTTGGGGTAACAGATCCTCCCAATTGCGTTGATTAGTCTGAACGAGAGAACGAAGAATAGACCCCAATGTACGATTAGGAACTTCAGTTTGTCCATCAGTTTGGGGATGGCTTGATGTGCTGAACTTAAGAGTAGTACCCAACTTTCTCCACAAAGTGACCCAAAAATGACTGAGGAACTTAACATCACGGTCACTCACCATAGATTTAGGAACCCCATGCAATCGAACTATCTCCCTGAAATATAGGTTAGCAATCTGGACAGCATCAAATGTGGTGTGGCAGGAAACGAAATGGGCCATTTTGGAAAACCTATCAACAACCACCATTATGGAATCCTTCTGGCGTTGTGTACGTGGTAAACCAACAATGAAGTCAAGGCTGACATCCTCCCAAGGAGTAGTAGGAACAGGTAAAGGAAGATATTTTCCATGAGGCAGGAGGTGACCTTTAGCTGCATGACATGGTAGACAACGGCGAACATAATGTTCCACATCACGAAGTAACTTAGGCCAAAAGAAAGTGAGTTGAAGTAAACTAGCAGTTTTATCAACACCCATATGACCGGCTAACCCTCCTTCATGGACTTCACGAATGAGTACAATGCGAATGCTATGTTGAGGAACACACAACTGATGCTGCTTGAAAAGATAACCATCACAGAGGTGATACATACCAGTAGGATGACTCAGACAGCGAGAATAGATAACTGCAAAATATGGATCAGATGAATAAAGCTCCTTGAGTAACTCGAGGCCAAGGACTTTGGGGTGTATCGAATTGATTAGAGCATATTTCCTGGAGAGTGCATCAGCTCCTTTGTTGAGTTTACCCGATTTATGACGAATGCTGAAAGTAAATGCCTGTAAGAACTCAACCCACTTCGCATGTCTGGATTGTAGACGGTGTTGTCCTTGAACATATTTAAGAGCTTCATGATCCGAATGGAGAATAAACTCCTTGGAGATGAGGTAATGTTGCCAGTGATCGAGAGCTCTAATGATGGCATAAAACTCCTTATCATATGTCGAATATCGTCGTTTAGCATCATTAAGTTTCTCACTAAAGTAAGCAATGGGACGACCCAATTGACTTAGAACAGCCCCTATGCCCATGCCCACACCCGAGGCATCACATTCAACTTCAAACATTTCATCAAAACAGGGAAGTGCTAAAACGGGAGCGGATGACAGTAAAGCCTTCAACTCTTCAAATGCAAGTTGAGCTTGAGGGGTCCACTCAAAATGTTTCAGCTTAGTTATCTCAGTCATGGGAGAGATAATAGTGCTGAAGTTCTTTACAAAACGCCGGTAGAACGAGGCTAATCCATGGAAACTTCGAACCTGTTGCATGGATTGAGGAATAGGCCAGTCACGGATTGCTTGTACTTTATTTTCATCAACTTGAATGCCATTGGCTGACACCACGTAGCCCAAGAAAGTGACCTGATGAGAAAAAAACTCGCATTTCTCTAGATTCCCATACAACTGTTCACGACTTAAAGTTTCAAATAACTGTTGGAGGTGGAACTTGTGGTCCTGGGTTGATCGACTGTACACCAGGATGTCATCGAAATATACCACCACAAATTTACCCATAAAAGGCCTCAAAACCTGGTTCATTAGTCTCATAAACGTACTAGGAGCGTTTGATAGGCCAAAAGGCATGACTAGCCCCTCGTATAACCCTTCCTTGGTTTTGAAGGCGGTTTTCCACTCATCCCCTTCGTGGATTCTGATTTGATGATACCCACTCCTGAGGTCAACTTTAGAAAAGACTACCGCCCCGTATAACTCGTCTAAGAGATCATTTAAACGAGGAATGGGAAATCGGTACTTAATGGTGATCTTATTAATGGATCGACTATCCATACACATCCTCCATTCTCCATTCTTCTTGGGAACGGGTAGTGTGGGAACTGCACACGGGCTTAGGGATTCGCGTATGAGTTCCTTGGTGAGGAGGGTTTCAACCTGCTTTCTTATCTCGACAGTTTCTTGGGGGTTGGAGCGGTATGCTGGCTTGTTTGGTAAGATGGATCCAGGAATGAAATCTATCTTGTGTTGAATGGTACGTAAAGGAGGAAGGCCTGAAGGTATCTCGGCTGGGAATACTTGGGGGTAGGAATGCAGCAAGGGTTGAATAGATAGAGGGAGGGACAATGGTGTGGAATTGGTGTCGTCGTCCAAACTCAACAGGATAACTTCGCTACTGGATTGGTACTCATGTTGTTCAGTTTGGAGCAGGGTGGTTAAGGGTAAAGGTTTGTTGGTAGTCTGAAGGGTGGGATTAATGGGAGTGAGGGTGACTTGACGCTCCTTATACAAAAATGTATAAGTGTTAAGGTAACCATCATGCATTACTCTTCTGTCAAATAACCATGGTCGGCCTAGGAGCACATGACAGGCATCCATGGGTATTACATCACACCAGACATCATCTTCATAAGTTTTACCGATGCTTAAATGCACATTCACCCGATGGGTAACTCGAAGACCCTTGTCTTGATTGAGCCACTGGATCACGTAGGGGGATGGATGCGGCTCAGTCTTCAAGCTCAGTTTGGAGACCAGAACCTGTGAAGCTACATTGGCACAACTGCCACCATCAATAATAACAGTACATACCTTCTGAGAAATAGTGCAGCGAGTATGAAAGATAGCCTCTCTTTGATGACTTTCTTCATGATGTTGAGAGCTACTTAACATTCGCCGAACCATAAGGCATTCTCCTTCATCCGGTCCCACAAATTCCTCTAAGCTAGGAATTTCATTCAGAAAACATTCTGTTTTTGGTTCATCAATGGAGTCATTAGGGGTTTCCTCCAATTCTGCCAAAGTTACTATTTTCTTGTTGGGGCATTCGGAAGCAATATGACCCAATCCTTGTCAACGAAAACAGCGGCGGGGAGCTCGATTGGTTATGGATGTTCCTTCTGTGGAATCTGGAAATTTAGTGACTGGTGTGGTTTTTGGCGGTAATGTGGGTTTAGGGACTTGACGGTTGGAATCAAACTTCCCTTCGGTTTTCTGTTCGGTATCAACTTTATGAGCTAAGAGTGTTAACTCTTCCAGGGTGGAGTACGGGTATAGTTCAACGATGTTGGCGATACGGACCTCCAAGCCGCCCAGGTAACGGACTAAAGTCTGGGGATCGTCTTCAGGAAGGTCGCACTTCATGATAAGGTGTTCAAATTCACGAGAGTACTCTTCAACAGTCCGTGAACCTTGCTTAATGCAGAAATTTTTGCTTCAGTAGCTTCTTCATCTTCGGCCAATCCTTCACCTTAGCTTTTCCCATGCGCTCCCTTTTGGTACAAGTATTCGCCCACCAAGTTGAGGCATACTTCCTCAATTTGATAGCCACAACCTTTACTTTATTGACTTCAGTAATTTCCTTGTAATCGAACACACACTCAACTGTTCGTAACCACTCCACGAATTCATCAGGATCGAGTTTGCCATCGTACTCAGGAATCTCGACTTTGAGATCATTCGAATACCAATTGTTGGTTCCCCCTCTATGGCCGCTTCCGGATCCTTCAGTATCGTTCTCATGCCCATCCTCGGTATGGTGTCTTCGGTTACCGAGATTCATGCCATTAATCAAAGTTTGCATCTGAGTGATCTGTTCGGCCATGGCTTTCTTTTCGGCTTCCAGGGTTTCGAGCGCCTTCTTCAATTCAGCATTATTGCGGTTATCCATAGCTCTGATACCAAATGATGGCCAGAGATACACGATTGCAATCGCTGTGATACAAAACAACACTTCAATCGAACAATAACGGGAGATAATAATCAACCAAGCTACAGCCTCACCACTTGATCAATTATTAAGCTACTATCTAATATTCCACGATACAGACAACACCTCGTAGAACAATAAACAGTTCCAAGATCACCCCTTAGCTCGCCAAGCTAAGTTAGCAATGGACAATTCTCAAAGAGAATTGAAACAAAATTTTAGATAATCGACTGCCTTCTTTCATTCACAATTTGACAATACAAAAGGACATAAGAAAATAACTGCCACCCATGTTGGCCTACATTTAGGAAACTGAAAAAGATCATGGGTAACTACTACTACATGCAGAAAATGAAACTAAACATTAATTAAAAGAAAATAAACACATGCAGTCGAACACATGCATGCACAGTCACATGCATTTACTTGTGAGATTGGATAATACTGATCCAAGTCCTTCCTTGTTCCACCTGAGCAGTCGCCATGTCTGGATGCTCAGAACCTGGTTCATTGTCCTCGATCACTTGCCTATCATCCTCCCCGTCTTCAGAAAAGTTTCTCCTCAAACTTGGAATTGGTTCATCCGGGTCAAAGTAAGGTTGCAAATCAGCCACATTAAAAGTAGCAGAGACACCAAAATCACCTGGTAAATCAATTTTGTAGGCATTATCATTAACTTTAGAAAGAACACGAAATGGACCTTCAGCTCGAGGACTTAATTTAGATCTCCGTTTAGTGGGAAAACGATCTTTTCGAAGATGGATCCAAACTAAATCACCAGGTTGAAAAAGGACATGCTTCCTGTGTTTATCACGCCGATACTTGATCAGTTCAGATGTCTTAGTAAGCTTCTCATGAACCTTCTGGTGTAAAGCTTTAATGTTGGAAGCTAAATCACTAGCCGCTTGGCTAAATTTAGTAGAAGTATCGATAACAGTAAGATTTAACGGAGTGTGAGGATTGAGACCATAGACAACCATGAAATGACTCACACCTGTAGACTTACTAGGAGCACGATTGTAAGCGAACTCTGCTTGGGGTAACAGATCCTCCCAATTGCGTTGATTAGTCTGAACGAGAGAACGAAGAATAGACCCCAATGTACGATTAGGAACTTCAGTTTGTCCATCAGTTTGGGGATGGCTTGATGTGCTGAACTTAAGAGTAGTACCCAACTTTCTCCACAAAGTGACCCAAAAATGACTGAGGAACTTAACATCACGGTCACTCACCATAGATTTAGGAACCCCATGCAATCGAACTATCTCCCTGAAATATAGGTTAGCAATCTGGACAGCATCAAATGTGGTGTGGCAGGAAACGAAATGGGCCATTTTGGAAAACCTATCAACAACCACCATTATGGAATCCTTCTGGCGTTGTGTACGTGGTAAACCAACAATGAAGTCAAGGCTGACATCCTCCCAAGGAGTAGTAGGAACAGGTAAAGGACGATATTTTCCATGAGGCAGGAGGTGACCTTTAGCTGCATGACATGGTAGACAACGGCGAACATAATGTTCCACATCACGAAGTAACTTAGGCCAAAAGAAAGTGAGTTGAAGTAAACTAGCAGTTTTGTCAACACCCATATGACCGGCTAACCCTCCTTCATGGACTTCACGAATGAGTACAATGCGAATGCTATGTTGAGGAACACACAACTGATGCTGCTTGAAAAGATAACCATCACAGAGGTGATACATACCAGTAGGATGACTCAGACAGCGAGAATAGATAACTGCAAAATATGGATCAGATGAATAAAGCTCCTTGAGTAACTCGAGGCCAAGGACTTTGGGGTGTATCGAATGGATTAGAGCATATTTCCTGGAGAGTGCATCAGCTCCTTTGTTGAGTTTACCCGATTTATGACGAATGCTGAAAGTAAATGCCTGTAAGAACTCAACCCACTTCGCATGTCTGGATTGTAGACGGTGTTGTCCTTGAACATATTTAAGAGCTTCATGATCCGAATGGAGAATAAACTCCTTGGAGATGAGGTAATGTTGCCAGTGATCGAGAGCTCTAATGATGGCATAAAACTCCTTATCATATGTCGAATATCGTCGTTTAGCATCATTAAGTTTCTCACTAAAGTAAGCAATGGGACGACCCAATTGACTTAGAACAGCCCCTATGCCCATGCCCACACCCGAGGCATCACATTCAACTTCAAACATTTCATCAAAACAGGGAAGTGCTAAAACGGGAGCGGATGACAGTAAAGCCTTCAACTCTTCAAATGCAAGTTGAGCTTGAGGGGTCCACTCAAAATGTTTCAGCTTAGTTATCTCAGTCATGGGAGAGATAATAGTGCTGAAGTTCTTTACAAAACGCCGGTAGAACGAGGCTAATCCATGGAAACTTCGAACCTGTTGCATGGATTGAGGAATAGGCCAGTCACGGATTGCTTGTACTTTATTTTCATCAACTTGAATGCCATTGGCTGACACCACGTAGCCCAAGAAAGTGACCTGATGAGAAAAAAACTCGCATTTCTCTAGATTCCCATACAACTGTTCACGACTTAAAGTTTCAAATAACTGTTGGAGGTGGAACTTGTGGTCCTGGGTTGATCGACTGTACACCAGGATGTCATCGAAATATACCACCACAAATTTACCCATAAAAGGCCTCAAAACCTGGTTCATTAGTCTCATAAACGTACTAGGAGCGTTTGATAGGCCAAAAGGCATGACTAGCCCCTCGTATAACCCTTCCTTGGTTTTGAAGGCGGTTTTCCACTCATCCCCTTCGTGGATTCTGATTTGATGATACCCACTCCTGAGGTCAACTTTAGAAAAGACTACCGCCCCGTATAACTCGTCTAAGAGATCATTTAAACGAGGAATGGGAAATCGGTACTTAATGGTGATCTTATTAATGGATCGACTATCCATACACATCCTCCATTCTCCATTCTTCTTGGGAACGGGTAGTGTGGGAACTGCACACGGGCTTAGGGATTCGCGTATGAGTTCCTTGGTGAGGAGGGTTTCAACCTGCTTTCTTATCTCGACAGTTTCTTGGGGGTTGGAGCGGTATGCTGGCTTGTTTGGTAAGATGGATCCAGGAATGAAATCTATCTTGTGTTGAATGGTACGTAAAGGAGGAAGGCCTGAAGGTATCTCGGCTGGGAATACTTGGGGGTAGGAATGCAGCAAGGGTTGAATAGATAGAGGGAGGGACAATGGTGTGGAATTGGTGTCGTCGTCCAAACTCAACAGGATAACTTCGCTACTGGATTGGTACTCATGTTGTTCAGTTTGGAGCAGGGTGGTTAAGGGTAAAGGTTTGTTGGTAGTCTGAAGGGTGGGATTAATGGGAGTGAGGGTGACTTGACGCTCCTTATACAAAAATGTATAAGTGTTAAGGTAACCATCATGCATTACTCTTCTGTCAAATAACCATGGTCGGCCTAGGAGCACATGACAGGCATCCATGGGTATTACATCACACCAGACATCATCTTCATAAGTTTTACCGATGCTTAAATGCACATTCACCCGATGGGTAACTCGAAGACCCTTGTCTTGATTGAGCCACTGGATCACGTAGGGGATGGATGCGGCTCAGTCTTCAAGCTCAGTTTGGAGACCAGAACCTGTGAAGCTACATTGGCACAACTGCCACCATCAATAATAACAGTACATACCTTCTGAGAAATAGTGCAGCGAGTATGAAAGATAGCCTCTCTTTGATGACTTTCTTCATGATGTTGAGAGCTACTTAACATTCGCCGAACCATAAGGCATTCTCCTTCATCCGGTCCCACAAATTCCTCTAAGCTAGGAATTTCATTCAGAAAACATTCTGTTTTTGGTTCATCAATGGAGTCATTAGGGGTTTCCTCCAATTCTGCCAAAGTTACTATTTTCTTGTTGGGGCATTCGGAAGCAATATGACCCAATCCTTGTCAACGAAAACAGCGGCGGGGAGCTCGATTGGTTATGGATGTTCCTTCTGTGGAATCTGGAAATTTAGTGACTGGTGTGGTTTTTGGCGGTAATGTGGGTTTAGGGACTTGACGGTTGGAATCAAACTTCCCTTCGGTTTTCTGTTCGGTATCAACTTTATGAGCTAAGAGTGTTAACTCTTCCAGGGTGGAGTACGGGTATAGTTCAACGATGTTGGCGATACGGACCTCCAAGCCGCCCAGGTAACGGACTAAAGTCTGGGGATCGTCTTCAGGAAGGTCGCACTTCATGATAAGGTGTTCAAATTCACGAGAGTACTCTTCAACAGTCCGTGAACCTTGCTTAATGCAGAAATTTTTGCTTCAGTAGCTTCTTCATCTTCGGCCAATCCTTCACCTTAGCTTTTCCCATGCGCTCCCTTTTGGTACAAGTATTCGCCCACCAAGTTGAGGCATACTTCCTCAATTTGATAGCCACAACCTTTACTTTATTGACTTCAGTAATTTCCTTGTAATCGAACACACACTCAACTGTTCGTAACCACTCCACGAATTCATCAGGATCGAGTTTGCCATCGTACTCAGGAATCTCGACTTTGAGATCATTCGAATACCAATTGTTGGTTCCCCCTCTATGGCCGCTTCCGGATCCTTCAGTATCGTTCTCATGCCCATCCTCGGTATGGTGTCTTCGGTTACCGAGATTCATGCCATTAATCAAAGTTTGCATCTGAGTGATCTGTTCGGCCATGGCTTTCTTTTCGGCTTCCAGGGTTTCGAGCGCCTTCTTCAATTCAGCATTATTGCGGTTATCCATAGCTCTGATACCAAATGATGGCCAGAGATACACGATTGCAATCGCTGTGATACAAAACAACACTTCAATCGAACAATAACGGGAGATAATAATCAACCAAGCTACAGCCTCACCACTTGATCAATTATTAAGCTACTATCTAATATTCCACGATACAGACAACACCTCGTAGAACAATAAACAGTTCCAAGATCACCCCTTAGCTCGCCAAGCTAAGTTAGCAATGGACAATTCTCAAAGAGAATTGAAACAAAATTTTAGATAATCGACTGCCTTCTTTCATTCACAATTTGACAATACAAAAGGACATAAGAAAATAACTGCCACCCATGTTGGCTTACATTTAGGAAACTGAAAAAGATCATGGGTAACTACTACTACATGCAGAAAATGAAACTAAACATTAATTAAAAGAAAATAAACACATGCAGTCGAACACATGCATGCACAGTCACATGCATTTACTTGTGAGATTGGATAATACTGATCCAAGTCCTTCCTTGTTCCACCTGAGCAGTCGCCATGTCTGGATGGTCAGAACCTGGTTCGTTGTCCTCGATCACTTGCCTATCACAACCCTTATACAACCAAGCCCAATAACTAAAATACAAAATATCAACAGCACCTATGCCCAAACAACGGGCCCAAAAATTAACCAGACCGCAAAGCACAAAGGAGCCCACCAAATCGAAGAGCAACACCAAATTCCAGCAGCACCAGCATCTCAACCCCACCATGTAAATCCTCAGACAACCATGTTGCCCAACCTGAGGGGCCAAACAGCATATATCCAAGTGGTTATGGCCAATACAACAAGCAGCATGGCCAGTAAGCCATTGGACACAACAGGCCAAGCAGAGGACATAACCGGCCAGGCAAGGGCTGTAGCGAGCCAGATAGGGGCCGCAGCAAGCCAAACAGAGGCCGTAGCAGGCCAGGCTGGGCCACAGCTGGACACGCAAGAAAAACAGCAAACCAGAAGAGAACCACACGTACCACAGCCGGCTGGGAGTAACATGGACCATACGAACCACTTTAGCTTCCACCTAAGCCCAAAATCAGCCCTCACCATAGCCCTCCAGCAGCAGCAAAGACCCATAAGAAAGGTAACACTCCAGCCCCCAGCAGCCTTGAGAATGAAACAAAAGAACCCAAACCTGTAGACATTCCAGTTCTACACAACCCTGCCCAAACCCAGCTGAAAACCACCCCACCACAGCCCTAAGTCAGACCAGTCAGCAACCCTCTTACAATCCTTCCTCAACCAGTAGCAACATAGGTCCCCAGGATAACTACGATTCAGCAAACTACCCAACCAGCAATCACGATACAGCCCAACTAGACCCATATCCGAAACAATGAAGGCTAATCACCCAACAAACAACAAACAAAAACCAATCCCAACGAACAGCCCACAAAGACCAAGACACCAAGCAAAGATGAAACGAGGCATAGAAAACCAGTAGAGAATCAGCAGCCCATACCCCAGCCTGACCACCTGCCAGCCCTGCTGACTATGGCCATAAACACCTCCATCCCCTTTCCACATGAGGTAACACCAACCCCTGTAGAACCTAGAGAACAACCAGGCTAACCCAAATTTGAAGCAAGGGGGCAGCTGAAGCAGACCAGACAAAAAATCCACCACATCAGCCTTACTACGGCACCACAACAACACAGCACCCCACAACATATAGCACTACCCCCTGTATAAAGAAAGATACATCCACACAGCAAGGGCAGCACACCGGCCGGAGGAGCAACTAGCAATGCAACCAGCAACACCCAACACCAGAAGAACTTTCCTAAGTAACCCAGCCACAAACACAACCTCAACAGGCAGAAAACTACAAAATCCACACACAACAACAATGAACAACAACAAAAGGGAGGAAAAAACAGAAGCCATAAAATCAACAGAAAAAACGAGAACAGCTGCGGCCCAAAACAACCCAAAAACACAGAAACTTAGTATCGGCCTGCCATAAAGGCAGCCATACCGTTATACTCATTCTCCACATCCTCAATAGCGTAGGTCATATCAAGGCCCAAACTAGAAACCTGATCTTTGAAAAAGACCCATTCCGCAACTGACCAAGCCACCATGCTCTTAGCCTTAACCGCCCTGGCAGGAGACTTGAGAGCATTCAAAATGGCTTGCTTTTTGCTGTCAAAAAGGGGCTGGATATTCGTAACATCCATCAGGTTTTCATCCATGAAAATCTCATCATCCACCACTAAATATTCTGGCTCCAAACCCTTATTGAGACACTGATTTGTGAAAAAATTCCATTCATTGGTATCCCACGCATTAGCAATCATGTTAGGGACAGCTTTGGTGCTATTGATATAACCCAAAATGCGAGCTTTTTTGTAATTAGATAAGCTGCTAGCATCAGGAGCAGCCCCAGAGGAGGAGGCTAAGACTGCATCCGGGAGGCTGCAACCTCGATCCACGTCAACCTCATTACTCAAGACGCACACCGGGACGCCAAGGCTCGGCCCACCCTGCCCTTTCTCAGAACCAGTAACCCCTCCTCGCTTGTCCACTGTACTAGAGCCCTTATCCCCAACATCGACCTCCTCCAAAACTGTGTATCTATTCCCAAGGGGAATCTTCTCCTTATCTTTACTATTATCCAAGGTTGCAAAAGTCGCTAGGCGCTCTTAGGTCGTAATAGCTCCTTGGAGCGAGTAATCGGAGAGTACTTGGACCTAGGCGGGAGTACTCGGGTAATACTCAGAAAGTACTCGGCCTCGGGACTGTTGGGTATCACACACACACTAACACATGATAATCACGCAGACGAGAAAATAATAAACGATACGACACAAGAATTTTACGTGGTTCGGTTCCAGTGGGGAACCTACGTCCACGGGCTGCAACTAGGTATTTTTCATTAAATTCAGACCAAAGATTACAATTACATGATACGGGTATTTATAGAGATTACAATTAGGTTAAACAACTAACGGGCCGGACATAGGGCCAGACTAGGGCCGGCTGCCCTAATCTCCCTAAGGCCTTCGTAAACCTAACAATCTCCCACTCGGAGGCCTTGCGATAGAATCAAGCCCGCCAATCAAAGCACATAGCAACCCCATCATCCAGTAACTTCAGTAATCTTCAAACCATACAGGAACAGAAGTCTTCAGGTCCAGCTCCCAAGAACAAACCAAACTTCAAACCGTGTATCTTTAATCAACCTAGCTGCAGCGGCCTTTCTCATCAATTACCTGAAAGGCCCATTGAAGCACCCATGGCTCCAATACAGTCATCACAGACTCAGTCATAGCAAAAACAGCCAATGACTCATCCTCAATCTCAACCGGCACCTACTTACTCGAATAACCGGCTCCAGAGACTCCAGAGGAAAGAACACTCCCCAAAAATACAAGCACCCATGGAGAGAATTTCCATTCGGAATTCCGGTCTCAAAACCCAATGTCACTAAGTAACTGTGCCCGAAACACGCCTCGTGCTCCCACTGTTACCAAATCCTCATCCAGGTTTAAACCTCCGAATACGCTCGAGCTGACATCCTTGTGGCTCCAGGATTCATGCTTGCAATACGAATCCAGTTAGCTCTACCCGATGCAACGAGCCAAGACTTTACTACTCGGAAGTTGGTCCATTTCTTCCGGTGATACGTAATCCCATATCTCTAAAAGTCTTCAATCAAACAGATTCACCGATGCTTCATTGAAGTAGGTAACAATATAATGAAGCAAAACAGAATCTCAGAACCAAGAGTCTTCACTGCGTTCCACTGAATCCCAATGCATCAAGCCCAGACACATTTTCAGACGCAGAATTCAAATATCTTTGGACATCGACTCTAAAGAATGTCCACACCTCTATGCAGCTCTACCAAGTCAAGCAGTCAACTATGCCAAGCTCCCACTATCCTTGTTATCCCAACCCATGCCAAACCAACACTCCATGAGATGAATCCCCAAACGTACTTCCACGGCAAATGTCTTCACCCAGTACCGGATCCCATATCACCTCAAATGTTGTACCACTGATCACCATTGAACAAAACAGTTCAAAACCAGCTAGCAGGCAAACGGTTATAACAACAGCAGAACTTTCATGAAAGTAAGCGGTACCAAGGGTTCTATGACCGTACACACGATCAGTTAACGCAAACCCTAACCGAAAAATATTCCGAACGGCAGTAGTTCACATGACTTTCACTGAACTCTTTTTTCACTTATGTCGTCACCAGCACACTCACTGGTTCCATTTTCTCCAAGTTTTATCCATTGTTTGTACCACATCCAAGTTCCTTGACAAACCAATCAACCGAGATCCACAACCGTCGAACATTACGATTTCATCCTGTTTTCAGTTATAACAATAACAAGCAGAACGAAAACAAAAAAAACAGTGAACAGACACAGCAATGGCACGGGCCTGAACTTGACGGCTGTTCTACTGAACCCTGTCAATCAAAACCGATTTGCTCTTGCAACAACTCGATAATCAGAACAAACTTCAAACAGTTATCTGATGATCTCCTGCAGACAAATCTTCACCCGAATGCTGAATATTCACTTAACCCGGTTCCTCATTTTTAAGTTGATTATGAGTCAAACGAAACAGAAAAACAAACTCTAACTCGGTAAATCCAAGAGTTTCTAAACCAAGACCCTAATCACCATCTCAAGAGTTTAACCCGGTACCCAAACAAAAAAAAAACTTTCACCTGCGATATCAAACCCCAATAACGCCCAAACGGAACCCGATCGATGAAACCCGAACACACCTGACCCAAACAACAGTGGAAGCGGTCGAATAAACCCCGAACAGCAGCAAAACGGCTGCAATCAGAACGTTTAAGGTCGGAATCGGACTTTTCTGGTCAAATCAGGTTCGCCGGAACCCTAATCCGGCGGCGGCGGCGGCGGCGCCGGCGCCGGAACCCTAATCCGGCGGCGGCTTGGTCGGAGTTTCAGAAAACGGCGACAGCAGGGTTGTCTGAACCCTAATCGTTCCAATCGGCGGTGGTAGCAGCGGATTCCCCCTCCTTGGCGGCGCCGGAACCCTAAATCGCGAACACAGCGGCGGCAGCAACCTCTCCAGAAACCCTAATCGCGATTTCCTTCAGATCTGGTTCGATCAGAACCTCTGAACGACGATTGGCGGCAGTGGCCGGAATCCGGCGACGATTCCGGCGGCCGGCGGCGGCGATTCCGGCAGAAACAGCGGTGTGAGCAACTGAGAGCCCTGTGCTCTGATACCAGTTGTTGGGTATCACACACACACTAACACATGATAATCACACAGACGAGAAAATAATAAACGATACGACACAAGAATTTTACGTGGTTCGGTTCCAGTGGGGAACCTACGTCCACGGGCTGCAACTAGGTATTTTTCATTAAATTCAGACCAAAGATTACAATTACATGATACGGGTATTTATAGAGATTACAATTAGGTTAAACAACTAACGGGCCGGACATAGGGCCAGACTAGGGCCGGCTGCCCTAATCTCCCTAAGGCCTTCGTAAACCTAACAGGGACAACTCCTTGGAGCGAATACTCGGCCTTGGAGGCCGACTTTTGCAACAGTGCTATTATCCTTAGATTTGCTCTGTTGCTTAGCCTTATTTTTATCCCCATTAACAGCCCTAGAGAAATCAAATCCAGCTTGTTTGTGATGACCTTTATGCAGCCCCCCAACCCCACGTATATTTCCATGCCCCTGTCCCATGGTCTCCTTAGCACTACTCAGATTCTCCCCTTGTTTGGGCTGTCCCTTATCCTTGTTTCCACTGTTAACAAAAACAACACCACTAGCATTGCCAGTAGGAGGATCTACTTTAGCATCATTAGCCGAAGAATTTAAGGTCAAAGTATCCTCACAGTTTGTAGCAGGATTAGCATTTGGAGCCTTAGGAGGCTCAACCTGGTCATCCTTGGGGCGCAACTTACATCGGCCAATAGTATGCCCAAAAACCTTGCAATGGTCACATCTTGGAGGCTTCCACTGATATGAGACTTCCAATCCCACAACACTACCTGGGTCAGAGCACGTAGTGGGGTACTCAACCTCAATAGTATCCGGCAGTTCTGCACCTGCAGTAACCTCCACCAAAACCCAGGCATACCCCAATTTTCCCCTACCATGGTAACATCGTTCTTTAGTAACCTTATCCATCAATTTTGGCACACCAATGGCACTCATCAGCCTACTAATCCCCATCTTGGTCCACAAGTCCAAAGGGACATCATGGATGGCCACCCAAAGGGGAATGGCCGTGGGCTCAACTTTCTGCATCCCCAGCCCTGGTCTCCATCTATTCAAGATTAAGGGAATACTACGAATCATCCAGGGACCATTTTCAATCACATCCAGCAGGCCTTGCTCGGACTTGAAACGGAAAAAATAACAACCCGAAGCATTCTTTGTAAACTCATCCAAATCATAAGCAGACCATAATCGTCTAACCTTATCCACATACCTATAGTCCATATTAGTGCCTAAGAAATAACCAAACAGGTGGTTAGCCCGGGCAGATTCCGATTGCTTGACATCCGCATCAGTGAGGACAACCCGTTTTTTTCCATCAGGCATGGTGGTGGGAGGAACGAATTCCAGGCTGCCATTCTCCTGTTCGCTACCCTGTCGAATCAACTCAGCAAAAGAAAGGGGAACCGGAGTAGTAGGTTTAGCATTCGAGTCAACCTCCATGGCCTTCGCCGGAGGAACCTGGCCGGAATCCGCATCCAGTGGAGGGGTAAACCGTTGTTCCTGAGTAAAGCGAATTGGTACCAGATTTGTAAAGCAAAACACACACAAATTATAAAGAACTCCTTCTCTTTATGATAGAAACTTTGAATACAATTAAACAAAGAAAAAACTATCTCTATTTAAGGATGTTTTAGCCGACCCTTTGGCTAATCCAATCCTTGTTTCTAGCCTTACTAATCTCCATCTTAGTTAGACTAGATAAGCCAAAGTTTAACCCTTTAACTTTGACTGACTCAACTTACATAATAATTAACACCCTCTAATTATTATACTATTATCAAGATTGGTCCAACAATCACCCCCCCAATCTTGACTTTGAGTCTTCCTTTATTTTCCCTCCAAATTCTTCATTCCCAGCAGCTCTTTCATTTCCTCAAACTTCACTTTTGGTAGGGCTTTTGTCAGTGTATCAGCTCTCTGATTATTACCACTTATGTGTTCTACTTTGACTTGGTTACTCTCAACACACTCACGTATAAAGTGGTAGCGTGTGTTGATGTGTTTACTCCTTCCATGGAATACGGGGTTCTTCATTAAGGCTATGGCTGACTTGTTATCAACTTTGATCACCACTTGCTCTTCTTCTCTGCCTGTTATCTCTGCCAACAGCCCTTTCATCCAAATGGCTTGACATGCTGCTGAAGTAGCAGCCATGAATTCTGCTTCGCATGAAGATAAAGCCACTGTTGGCTGTTTCTGGGAGTTCCATGCCACTGGTGCATCATTAAAGAAGAATACCAGACCAGTTGTACCTTTGCCATCATCCATATCAACTGAATAGCTGCTGTCACTGAACCCAATCAGCTTGCTGTTTCCATTTAACCGATAGAAAATTCCCAGATTAGTACTTCCTTTTACATATCTGAGGATCTGCTTCACTGCTTGTTGATGGGCTGTTCTTGGAGCTTGCATGTACCGGCTAACATAACCTACTGCGTAGGATAAATCCGGTCTTGTGTGGGTTAAGTATCTGAGACAGCCCACAATCCTCCTATATTCAGTGGCATCAACTTGGCTTCCTCCTTCCAGTTTTGACAACTTCAGCCCTGGTTCCATTGGATACTTCGTGGGATTACATTCCCACATGTTTGCTTGTTTCAGAACCTTTGTAGCATAGCTAGTCTGTTTCAAGCTTATCCCTTCTTTTCCTTGGTTTACTTCCATACCGAGGTAGTATGAGAGTAAACCTAAATCGCTCATCTCGAATTTTTCTTCCATCTGCTTCTTAAATTCCATTATTTTCTTCAAGTTGTTTCCTGTTACAATCAGGTCATCTACATAGATGCCTATCACAAGTGATCCTGCATCAGCCCGCTTTGTGTACACAGCTTGTTCAACCTTGCATTTTTCAAAACCATACTCCTTCAAAACCCCATCCAACTTAGTGTTCCAGGCTCTTGGGGCCTGTTTGAGCCCGTACAAAGCTTTACTCAACTTGTACACTTTTCCTTCTTTCCCTTTGATTATAAAACCCTCTGGTTGAGACACGAAAACTTCCTCTTTGAGTTCTCCATGTAGAAAGGCTGACTTCACGTCCAAATGATGAACTTCCCAACCGCGTTGTGCTGCTAGGGCTAGAATCATTCTTACGGTCTCAAGTCTGGCCACGGGTGCGAAAACCTCATCGAAGTCTACGCCATGCTGCTGAATGTATCCTTTGGCGACCAGCCTTGCCTTGTGTTTTGTGATGGCCCCGCTTGCATCTCTTTTAATCTTGAAAACCCACTTTAGACCAATGGGACGGTGGCCAGGAGGCAGATCAGTTAGCTCCCAGGTTCTATTTCGTTCAATTGATGCTATTTCACTTTCCATTGCTGCTTCCCATTCAGTGTTGCCGGCTGCTTCTCTGAAATTCTGTGGTTCTCCTTCCGAGAGAAGTAGATTGTATATTTGAACTGGGGCCTCATCATACACATCACTGAGTTTCTTCCAGCCTTGTGGTGGGGTATCATCGTAAGTGTCTTCTTCAGCCATTGAGGGATCTGACCCGTGATCCTTGTCTGTGTGTATCCTGGGTAACATTGGCCCGCGGCCTCTTACTCCGGTTGATGGGGTACACATATCACTTTGGGCTTCATTATCAGGACTTAGTTCCTGATTTTCTGCTGTTGATGGGCTGGGCTGGCTTCTGGCGTTTGGAGTTTCGAAAGCTGGGCTTTGTGGACCAGTTTGGTCAGCTGGTTCAGGATCGTTGGTGACTTCTTCTGATTCAGGTCTGATTTGGGCTGTGTGTACAGTAAACTCGGCTTCACTTGTTGTAGGATCATCAGTTTCATCTTCCCAATTCCAGCCTTTGTTTTCATCGAACTTTACATCTCGGCTGATGACTATCTTCTGTTCTTTGACATCAAGCATGCGATATGCCTTTGATCCTTGTTCGATTCCCAGGTGCACCATAGGTTGACTTCTCTCATCAAGTTTCTTCAAGTGGTTTGAAGGTATCTTGACATGGCCGATGCAGCCAAATACCCGGAGGTGATCCATTCTGGGCTTTCTTCCCTTCAAGGCTTCATAAGGAGTCTGGTCGTGCAGGACCTTTGTTGGCAGCCTGTTCAACACATAGACTGAGTGTCGAACAGCTTCTGCCCACAAGTATTGGGGCATTTTCATGGCATTTAGGATGCTTCTTGTTGTGCTCATCACTGTGCGGTTTCTCCTCTCCACCACCCCGTTTTGTTGAGGGGTGTAAGGCGCGGTCAACTGCCTTGCAATTCCTTCCTGATCACAGAACATAGAAAATTCTCAGGAGGTAAATTCCCCCCCTCGGTCAGTTCGAAGAACTCTTATTTTCTTGTTAAAAAATTGTTCCACAAAAGTTTTGAATCTTTTGAATTGTTCAAAAGCTTCATTTTTTGTTTTTAGCATAAATGCCCACATGTATCTACTATGGTCATCAACTAGTAGCAGAATGTACCTGTTTCCAGCCGGTGTAGGAGGAGAAATAGGGCCACAAAGGTCCGCATAGATCTGATCCAGAGGGTCCTTGGATCTGAATATGGTCTTATCCGGAAAGCTTTGCCTTGTGTGTTTTCCAGCCAAGCAAGCCTCGCACATTTGAGAAGGGTGGCTTATGGCCGGGACTCCAAGTACCATCTCCTTTGTGCTGATCCGCTTGATAGTGTCGAAGTTTACATGGCACAGCCGAGCGTGCCAGGTCCAAGCCGGGTCTTCGACCTTTGAGTGTAGACAAACAGGCGACCCAATCTTCAACTTGATCTTGTATAGACGGTTTGCTGCTCTTGGCACCTTCATCAGGAGACTTCCACTGGGTTCATACACCCATAGGTACTCTTGCTGCATTTGAATCTGACATCCCCCTTCAGTTAGCTGCCCAAGGCTTACAATATTGCTTTGTAAGAATGGGATGTAGTATACATCAGTTAGCAACCGATGTTCTCCATTCTTGCACTCCAATAGTATGGTTCCTCTTCCTTCGATGTCGACACAAGATCCATCACCGAACCTTACATTACCCCCTATCTTTGTGTCGAGCTTTGAAAACAGGCTTTTGTTTCCTGTCATGTGGTTGGATGCCCCATTATCCAAGTACCACATGCTGAGTTCTTCCTGGCCGGATGGGTGTTTTGCTGGAAACACTTTTCTTTCAGTCAAGTAGATCATCTCCTTCTGGTCTTGGAAGGCAACAGTCATCAACAAGGCAGGTTTATCAGCGTTAGCTTGTGTTTGGTTGAGTTCTTCCTGGTTCCTTGTCGGGCAGTCAGCCGAGAAGTGTCCCATTGCATCACAACGAAAACACTGCAATTGAGACCTGTCCTTCCTTTGGTGTGTGGGGTTCTGGGCACCGTTTGGTGTCCCTTGGCCCCGGCCAGCCCCACGTCCTCGGCCTCCAATTCTTCCCCGGCCACGGCCTCTGCCTCTGCCCCTGGTGTCATTGTTGCTTCCCCGGCCTCGACCACTGCCTCGTTCAGATCTTCTTTTTGCCTCCCAATCTTCGTATGTTAGCAGCAATTGGCTTTGGCTGCTGCTTGAAGCTTTCGATTTTGGGCAGGACCTTTCTTCGTATGCTTTGAGGCGCCCAACGACTTCCTGAAATCGCACAGTCTTGAGGTCTACTAGCTGTTCGATTGTTGCCACCATGTTCAGGAAGTTTTCTGGCATACTTGTTAGCAGTTTCCTAACCAGGCTTGATTCTTCGATGGCTGACCCAAGTGTGGCTGATTTGGAGGCAATACCCGAGAGTTTTGCCACATAGTCATCCACGGTTTCACCTTCCTTCATCCTGATTGAGTCGAATTCAGTTCTTAACGATTGCAGGCGTGCTTCCATGACTCTTTCTACCCCGAGGTGGCGAGTCTTGATAGAATTCCAAATTTCCCTGGCCGTATTACAACTCGCGACTTGTAATATCAAGTCTTCCGGAAGCGCTTGTGATAAATACTAAATTCAAAATAGAGGATTTTGATTTCACTAGCCTGATTCGAGATAGGCAAATCTCCAAACAACTTACAAAGTTGGTAATTGAAAATAACACAAGACAAGGGAAAACAAAGAAATGAAAATTGACAAATAAAGAAACTACTGAGCGGTGGTTACTCCCACGACTCCACTTCCCACTACTCCATAATAAGTTTTCCCGCCTGCCTTTGTGGGTTGAATGGGTCAAACCCAAACCCATACAACAATTCCAGCTGCTCCAATGAATTCAATTCAGCAGAATCATGGTTGACCTTCTTAAGCCGCTTCCTTTTATAAACTTGCAAGGGTGGAATCGTATCAATACTACCCGCCCGAAAAGCAGACTTGTCCTCAAGTCGAAAATGAGGAAATTGGGCAGCAAACAAATCATAATCCTCCCAAGTTGCTTCTTCAACTGGCCTGGACTCCCACGAAATGAGCAGTTCTAAAATAGGAGACTGATGACATTGGCGCCAACGATGATCTAGGACTTTAGCAGGTTGCAGAATTAGTTCCCAGTCTTGATTAATAGGTAGTGGTGGAATAGAAGCTGAAGGTGATACTCCTCGAGCTGGTTTGAGGAGGGAAACATGAAAGACCGGATGGATGCGAGATTCAGGTGGAAGAGCCAATTCATAAGCAACTTTACCAACCTTCTTAACAATCAGGTAGGGGCCAAAAAATCGCGGGGATAACTTCTGGCAGAATTGCTTAGAAAGACTGCGTTGCCGATATGGTTGAATCCTCAGAAAAACAGCATCACCAACATCAAAAGAGAGCTCCCGACGATGGTTGTCAGCCTGTGACTTCATACGATCCTGGGCTTTTTGGAGATTGGAACGAATAACCTGGAGCATGTTGTCACGAAGGAGGAGTTGTTGTTCCAATTCAGCATTATTAGTATCCCCGATAACATATGGCTGTAAAAGAGGGGGATCACGACCATAGACCACTTTAAAAGGAGTCGTACGGATAGAAGAATGGAATCCAGTGTTGTAGGAGTATTCAGCCCAAGCTAAAAAGGAACTCCATTTTTGAGGTTGTTCATGGGCGAAGCAGCGTAAGTAAGCTTCCAAGCAACGATTCACCACTTCGGTTTGCCCATCGGTTTGGGGATGGTAACTTGTACTCATCTTGAGTGAAGTCTGGCCCAACCTAAAAAGCTCCTGCCAAAAATTGCTTAAAAAAATGGTATCACGGTCAGAAACAATAGAACGCGGATAACCATGCAGCCTCACAATTTCTTTACAAAAAAGAGCTGCTACTGCCTTGGCAGTAAATGGGTGAGACATAGGTAAGAAATGAGAGTATTTACTCAACCTATCCACCACAACAAAGATAGTATCAAAACGGTTAGATCTGGGCAAGCCAACAATAAAATCAATTGAAATATCTTCCCATACACGATTAGGAATAGGTAATGGTTGGAGAAGGCCCGCAGGGGAAAGGGTTTCGTACTTCTGTTGTTGACAAACAAGGCACTTTTGGACATAATCACGAACATCTTGTTTAAGGTTAGGCCAGAAGAATTGGACTAGAATCCTTTTGTAGGTTTTGAGAAAACCTCCATGGCCTGCTGCAGGAGTATCATGTGCCTCATATAGAGCTTGCAGTCGAAGAGGTTGGTGAGAGGGAATAACAATGCGGCCCTTGAATAATAGTAACTGATCAACCAGTTGATAGTGGGGAACTGAATTCGGATCTTGGGTTAGCTTCTGCATAACAGACTGAGTGAAAGGGTCCCGGGGCAACTCAGAAATGATCTCCTCAACTAGTAGGCTTTTGGGAAGTACCAGAGTGCATAACTGCACTGTAGATGGCCGACGAGATAGAGCATCGGCCCCTTTGTTCAATTTCCCAGCGCGATGAATTATTGAGAAATCGTACGGCATCAATTTAAGAAGCAGCCGTTGTTGTTCCACTGTAGTTACCCTTTGTTGGAGCAAGAACTTTAAAGTATAGTGATCCGTTTTGATGAAGAAGTGCCTGCCCATCAAGTAGTGATTCCATTTCTGGACAGCCAACACTAAGGCCAATAATTCACGATCATATGCCGACTTGAGGCGGTTGAGGGGGGAAAACCCTTTGCTAAAGTAAGCAATGGGATGATCGTCTTGAATGAGTATAGCGCCCACACCATCACCCGAAGCATCACATTCCACGACAAAGGGTTGGGAGAAATCTGGCAGCCTTAAAACTGGTGCTGAAATCAAAGCTTGCTTCAGTTTGTTGAAGGCTGCAGCAGCAGCTTCATTCCATGTAAACCCATCTTTTTTGGTGAGGGCCGTCAAGGGGCGAGCAATAATACCATAATTCTTGACAAATCTCCGGTAATAACCCGTTAAACCCAAAAACCCTCTTACCTCTTTAACAGTAGATGGTATTGGCCAGGAAGTTATAGCACTTACCTTTTCCTGATCAACTTGAACCCCTTCAGCCGATACCACATGGCCCAAGAATAAGACAGAAGACTGACCAAAGCAGCACTTCGATTCCTTAGCAAAAAATTGGTGCTGAAGCAGGAGGCTTAACACCGATTGTAGGTGGGTCTGATGTTCTTCCCTGGATCTACTATAAACTAGGATATCATCAAAAAACACCAACACAAACCTGCGTAAATGAGGTCTAAATAAATCATTCATGGCTGCCTGGAAGGTTGATGGAGCGTTTGTGAGACCGAATGGCATAACCTTGAATTCATAATGGCCCGAATGGGTTCGAAAAGCGGTTTTTTCAATATCAGCTGGGTTGACACGAATTTGATAATACCCTGATCTTAAATCAACTTTAGAAAAGATAGTAGAGCCATACAACTCATCCAAAAGCTCGTCTATATTAGGGATTGGGTACTTATCAGCCACAGTAATTTTGTTGAGGGCGCGATAGTCGATGCACATCCTCCATGTGGCATCCTTCTTTTTCACGAGTAAAACGGGGCTAGAAAAAGGGCTGGTGCTTGGCCGGATAAAGTCATTAGCTAGCAACAGCTCCACCTGGCGCTCAATCTCTGTTTTTTGGGCATGGGGATATCGATAGGGTCGAATGTTTGGTGGAGATGAGTTGGGTATGAGAGGTATAGAATGGTAATGGGAGCGGAAAGGGGGTAATGAGGTTGGTTCTTGAAAAACAGGGCTAAAGGAAGAGATTAAAGGCTGCAGAAAGATGGGAGTTGGTGTGTGGGTTTCAGATTCAAGAGAAAGTTGCTGAAAGGTGGCTGATTTTTGAGGGCCCGAAGAAACTCCTTGGAGTTTATATTTCTTCCCATCAACCGTGAAGATAAGGAACATCTCATTCCAATTGGCTTGAACAGTGTTGAGGGAGGACAGCCATTGGATACCAAGAACGGCATCTGCACCTCCAATGGAAAAAGGATAAAAATCTTGCTGAATCTTAAGGTCAGCTAACTGCAAGGAAACATCTCTACAGATCTTGCTACAGCGGATGATGTCCCCGTTTCCAATTTGTACTCCGAAGGGACTGACCACCTGGGTTATCAGATTCAATTCATGGACAAGGATATCCGAAATGAAATTGTGGGTCGACCCACTGTCGATTAAAATGAGTACTTCTGTGGAATTGAGGGTACCATGTACCTTCATAGTTGTAGTGTGGGACTTACCAAAAATGGCATGGAGACTAATTTCGGCCATGTCTTCTCCAGAATCCTCAACATTTTGTTCATCAGGTGCGGCCATTTTCTCCTCTTCGTTTTCCACTTCCAGTAATTTGAAGGTGCCTGACTTACAACGATGACCAGGGCCATATTTGTCTCCACAACGAAAACACTCCCCCCTTAAGAATCTCGCTTGCTTTTCAGGATCAGTGATCCTTGCTGGTGGTCGGGAATCAGTTTTACTGGTGTGTTGGGGCTGTTGGGCAGATGGGATAAAAGGTTTGGCTTCGGGTTTAAGGTGGCTGTGGGAAGTTTTGGTGGTTTTCAGGTGGTTCAATTTGGATTCAAATTCCAAGGCTAAACTCATAGCCTTGTAGACCGATCTGGGTTTATGAATACGCACGTCTGACTTTAATTCCTCTTTAAGGCCGTGAATGAACACACCTAGCAAGCAATGATCCGGCCAATTCGATACTCTAGCAGTGCGTTTTGCAAATTCCTGTCGATACTCTTGCACCGTCCCTGTTTGCCTCACACTGATCAGGAATTCATCAGGATTCTGGAATTCAGGAGGGCCATAATGTTTCTGGAAGGCCTGAGTTAGTTCCTCCCAGTACTCCAAAGGCTGTTCGGATGATAACCAGGAATACAAATCAAGGGCGTCTTCTTCCAGATGCATCGCCGCTATATCCACCTTCTCTTCTTCCGATGTATTGTAATATCGGAAATATTTTTCAGCTTTTAATATCCATCCCCTCGGGTCGCCGCCGCTGTAGGTGGGAAAATCGATTTTTTGGAATGGCCGGCGGTGGGAATTATGAAAAGAGGACTCGCCATCATCAAATCTGTGCCCGCTGTTTCCGGTTTTCTCCTTGTTCGCCATCTGCCGTTTGAGAGTGTTGAGATCTTCCTTCCATGACTCCATCGTGTCAAGCTTGCTCATGATTGCGGCTAATTGATTCGCGACCTGACCTACTGTGGGCTCCGTAGCCGAACCAATGCCTTCACTCCGGGTTGCTACCATCTTCGTCTTTTTCGTTTCCCGGCAATGGAACCAAATTGATAAATACTAAATTCAAAATAGAGGATTTTGATTTCACTAGCCTGATTCGAGATAGGCAAATCTCCAAACAACTTACAAAGTTGGTAATTGAAAATAACACAAGACAAGGGAAAACAAAGAAATGAAAATTGACAAATAAAGAAACTACTGAGCGGTGGTTACTCCCACGACTCCACTTCCCACTACTCCATAATAAGTTTTCCCGCCTGCCTTTGTGGGTTGAATGGGTCAAACCCAAACCCATACAACAATTCCAGCTGCTCCAATGAATTCAATTCAGCAGAATCATGGTTGACCTTCTTAAGCCGCTTCCTTTTATAAACTTGCAAGGGTGGAATCGTATCAGCTTGATACAGATAGGCAATCGCAGAGTTGTCTTTCTTGGGGTCCACATTGATTCCTGGTTCGATCGTCTCCCACAAGCCGTGCGCCTTAAAAATTGCCTTGATCCTAAGCGACCAAATTGGATAGTTGGTCGTCGACAGGATTGGGCATTGGAACGTGAGGTTCCCGGTCTTCTCGACTACGGCCAATGTAGCTCCAGCGTCTGCCATTGAATCGTCTTCAAATCTGGTGATCGATCCTCTCCTTCGGATTGATCAGTCTTCTCGGTCCCTTCGTAGCAGGCTCTGATACCAATTAAAGCGAATTGGTACCAGATTTGTAAAGCAAAACAAAGACACTCCTTCTCTTTATGATAGAAACTTTGAATACAATTAAACAAAGAAAAAACTATCTCTATTTAAGGATGTTTTAGCCGACCCTTTGGCTAATCCAATCCTTGTTTCTAGCCTTACTAATCTCCATCTTAGTTAGACTAGATAAGCCAAAGTTTAACCCTTTAACTTTGACTGACTCAACTTACATAATAATTAACACCCTCTAATTATTATACTATTATCAAGATTGGTCCAACACTGAGTAGCCAGAGGTTTCTCCTTCAACATGGCAGGAGTTTCTTGGACTAACTCCTGAGCCCGAAGATCAGAAAGAAGCGGCGAGAGCCTAACCTTTTTCTTATCTCGTCGGACTCTGCCAGACCCTTGAACTCGAACAACACCTGCCCGCCGACTAAGGTTTCTGGCATATCGTCTCTCCCTTGGGGAGATAGTTTCACCGCCATACTCCTTAGGGGCCGGCTCAACTTGAATCACCTCATTGTCAATGTTCAGCTCCAAGAACATAGACTCTTCAGTCTTCACAAGGGGTGCCCGCTATATTCCCATCTAAGTTGCTGCTCACTACTTGTATTCCCACTTCAGATGAGGCTGGTTGCTCCTCCACCCACGGTGGTTTATCCGGTGGTAGAGGCTGAGGTATAGAAACCTCAGCCGATGGTTTCATGTTTCAAGGGGTAGAACGGCTAGAGAGAATTTTTAGAGAGAAGTTAGAGAGAGTGAAAAATGCAAAAATGAAAAACCATTGAGGCAGGTACTTGGTCATACCTCATAACGGTTGGGTCGGTTCGACTTGTCAAAACTTTCTTGTCCATCTTTTTTTTTTATTTCATAAATAATTAATGTCTTAACTCTTAAATATGATTGCAAAAGCTATACTATTGAAATGGTGATCAATTTATAAATTCTCTTTTAGTGATTTTTGATTCGTTTGGCCCCTTTTACTTGCTTCAGTTTAAGCTAGGATTTTTTTTTTAAAAAAAAAAATACTTGTTTGACTTGTTGGAGATAGAATATAAACCAAATCCATCAGTTTTAATTTAAAATCGGTTGACATTGTCACTTCTAATTTTATACGTGACAAAATGGATACAATAGGTTAAGTGTCGAGACAGGTTGGTTGATGGTTTGCCCACCACCCTTTTGTCCATTTTTTAAAGTTTCATAAATGATTGATATTATGTACGGTTACAAAAAAATGTCTACCTAAGTTTTTAGTGTGACCCACATAACATAGTTTTGATAAAATATTACTCAGATTTCTGGGTTTGACAAAAATGTGTCGAATTGCTGTTTCCAATACATTTATATGCAAAAGCAAAATTCTTGGTGAATATTTTTTTATATAATTAATGCAGGTATCATGCTCATAAATACACAAATGGAACCACTTGTGACCTTACAAATGAGCCTCGAGAAACCGAGGTTTGACTTTCTCCAACTTTTTAACACATTTCTCATAAATTATCACCTTATCTTAATTTCTTTCTGTTAATGTTATTTGCAGGTAAGATTTGTTTGTTCAGAACCTAGAGCTATGATTAGTTCTATAACTGAGTTATCAACATGCAAATATGCCCTCACTGTCCAATGCCCTACACTTTGCAAGCATCCGTAAGTGTCTATCTCATTCCTTTTTTTATATATATTTTACATTTCTTTTTCACATTGTAACATGCAGATGTGAAAATTTTGACCCATTTACTGATGAAATGGGTTGGGTCAGTTTGGGTTGTGTTTTTATATCAATCAAGTTAAATTAAAAAATCGCTAAGTGAACGGGTTGAAAGTTACCCATAGTCTGTTTTGATTACATACACTCTTCTAAACGATTTTTATTCAAAGTTTTACATTATTATTGTAATAACATTCTCTTCCTGATCATAATTAACACAATAATTAATAATGAAGCTTTTATAAAGAATATATAACGGGTCTACTTAACACTATCAAAAGATGACTTTTTTAACCTGGATTCGATTTCACTACATATCACCCATCCAAACCCACCTGGTTATCTGCTTCTTTTAGGGTAAATAAAGTCATTTTGACCCACTACCTAACTCAAGATTAATAATTACAACATTGGGTTCTTGTAATCACACTATCAGAGTACTTGCAGGGTTTATTTTATCTATCCAAATATATATAATCCCCAAGATCCATAATTAATTGATCATGAACAACATATATGTCCTCAAGGAGACATCCTGATGTTTAACTGGTATACCCCACAACCAAAAGGTGGTTGTATATTTATCCTAGAAAATCTTAGAATTGCTATTGAAAAAAAATAAAATAAAGAACAACCCTTTTTGAACTGTTCTCCCTTTCTGTCCTCCTTACGAGTATTTTTGTCTTTTCAGATTGTTCAAAGAAGAAAGACCAGTTTGGTATACAATCAACTGTAATCCCCTTCCAAAAGACTACAAGCAACCAAAAGTGGAAGATGAAGACATTATACACGAACACAATATTGCAATGGTAACCAAAAAGAAGTCGTCGTCATCATCATCCAAATCTGTTTCAGTTTCAGAAGAATATGCAACATAAAGATATGTGCACATGGAATATCTTCACCAAATTAACTAACAAAAAGATATGTAATGCCTGAATAGTTTAATCATTTGGCGTTTTGAGCTACAAAATTTTCCAATGATATAGTAAAATTGCAGGCGTTACAGTCTTACAGAACTTATGTGGTTGATTTTAGTTTTATGCTATCAAATCTATATATGCATGAAAAGTGGATAGTAGTTAAAATTATGCTTTGTAGTATGCAATTTGGTGTTTTATAGCATAGTCTTTTCCCAGTTTCGTGTAGTAGGTCTTACATGTGTGTTCTTGAATACTCATAATGATAACATAAATTATAAAAATTAAATTAAATAAAATAAATTATCACTAGGGGTATGATTGATACAAGCTCCTTTAGCCCATAAGAATACATTTTGGTTGGGCTCGGTGGTTTTTGGCTTTTTGCCTTTCTGGTTTGTCAAGCTTGAAAACCTAACCTAATGTTCATCTTGAAACCAGACTAGGGTTTGTTCATCGAGTTTGAATTGGATTAGAGTGGTGTGGCCTCAAAGAGTTATTTATTTATTTATTTATTGTTTTGAAATTGAAAAATTAACCTAGCTAAAGAAATTGGGGCCTGAATATTGTAAAGATGTACAAATTTTTTTTTTTTCAAAACTGGTCCTGACTGTAAACTAAATTGATTTGGTCAACACTGGTGTGAGGAAGAGGGGTGTTCACGAGACGAACCGAGCCAAACTAGGGGTTAGCTCAGATTCGGCTCGGATTTAAACCGAGCCTGGCTTAGCTCGGTTCGGATTGTAAACCGAGCCTGAAATCTTGGTTAGGATTCGGCTCGTTTTTAACCAAGCTGGCTTGGATCGGCCCATTTTTGGCAAGGTTTTTACATAAGAAATTTAATATTTGAATTGCATTCACCTCAACTCGCCTCGGTTCGTTTTGGCTCGGTTTTTACATAAGAGAAGAAGCGTGAATATGTGGAATTAGGAATTAAGAATATGATATAGGAATTCGTGGAGCATGTGATAATTGAGATTCATTTCATATTTCCATCCTCTTTTCTTTTTTTATTTCTATTTCTATTTTTTAACATAATTACAAAATAACACCAAAGTATATTTATTAATAAAAGACTAAAAGTAACTCTATAATTTTATATTTTAGTATAGCATGTTGTACAAATGAGCCGAGCATACGAGCCGAGCAACGAGCAGAGCCAGCCCTAGCTCGGACTCGGCTTGGTTACAAAATGAGCTGGCTCGGTTCGGCTCGGTTACAAACGAGCTTTATTCGAGCCGAGCTTTATCCGAGCTTTTTTCAGTACGAGCTTTATTCGAGCCGAGCTTTATCCGAGCCTTTTCAATACGAGCTATGAGCTGAATTCGAGCTTCAAGCTTTTTGGACAGTCCTAGACTGAGGAAACGGTTTTGGCGAAAAATATTTTAATCCTGTACAAATTGGTTTGGGCTGAAGCTGGTTTGGGTTATAAACTATCCAAAACTGGTATTTTCTTTTTAAATAATTATTTATCAGGTTGAAAAAGGTTTGACTCAAATTGGATCGGGTTCCGAATCGGTTATGATAAGGGGGACCGGTATACAAAGTACAAACTGCTAGTTTGGGTTGGGTTAGAACTGGTTTGGCTCAAAACGGTAGGAGATATCAAATCGGTCAGGTTTGAAAATCCAAATCCAAAACTTTTATTTTTTCTACTGGTGATAAGTATTAGGGCTGTTCAAAAAGCTCGAAGCTTGGATTTGGCTCGTAGCTCGTTCGGAAAAAGCTCGGATAAAGCTCGGCTCGAAAAAACATGTTGGTTAATCTTGATAGGGTGCTGGTCAAAGTCAGGTCAACTAACTAAGGGTGACTTAAGAAGGTTTTATTTTTAGTCAAAAGTTTTAATTCTTTGATTGACTCATAGGTTTAATAAGAAATAAATGGGTCAAACTATGACCCTAGATTTTAGCTACCATTTAAAAGGTTAGTTACCTTTTTAGACTATTTAAAGTTTTGTATGTAAGTCTAATGTGTGTCTTTTCAATTAGTAATTCAAAGTGTGTGTGTGATTTTTTTGAATTTGCTCTTTGATTTACCAACATTTGGTATCAGAGCTTGGTTTCAAAGGGAAGTTAAATTCATTATCTTGACCCGAAGGACTGGATCAAACTCGAAGGACTGGAATCACATAGCATAGAAGAAAAAGACAACCCAATGGCAGCAGTCTCAGAAGAACAAGTGATACCCATGAAGGAAGGATGTTCGATGTCCTTTAGATGTCATATCTTGAACTCTACAAATTATACAATTTGGGCAGTGAAAATCAAGGCGTTTTTCAATGTTCAAGGTATTTGGGAGGCGATCGAACCAGGAGTGAACGTCGATCAAAAGAAAGATAACATGGAAATTGCTTTCTTGTATCAAGCAATGCCCGAGGAACTTGTTTTGCAGCTTGCTCAATACACCCATGCGAAGCAAATTTGGGACGCACGAAAGGTAAATTTTATTGGTGCAGATAGGGTCCAAAAGGCTAGGCTACAAACTCTAAGGAATGACTTCGAAGCCCTGAAGATGAAGGACGGAGAATCCATTGATGACTTTACACGAAGGATGAGTGGATTGGTTTCAAAAGCAAACAGTCTTGGAAAGACATATGATGATGCAACACTGTTTAGAAAACTTCTTAATTCGGTACCTGAAAAATTCACAGCCATTGTTGCAACAATTGAACAGTTTGCAGACTTGGACGCAATGGTATTTCCTGAGCAATTGGTAGATTAAAATCATTTGAAGAAAGACTTCATGCAAAAGAGCATGTACATGAACAAAGAAGTAATCAACTTCAGCTTACTCAGGTCGAGTGGGAGGTCTGCAACAAAAATAGAAATAAGGATCGACACAACAGTGGTGGTCGTGATGCGGCTAACTGAAATCGTGGAAGATGCCAATGTTGTGATCGAGCCAATGAGAGCAGGGGTAGTTCACCCATCAATCATAACGATGCTTCAAAAATTAAGTGTTTTAAATGTGATGAATATGGACATTATGCAAGCGAGTGTCCCAATCGTAAATAGGAAAGGGCAAGACTAAAAAGGAAGAAGTACACCTAACTCGAGAAGAAGAAGATGATGAACCAACCTTGTTACTAACCATGTGCAGACAAGAGAAAGACTCAAGTACCAAAAAGGATTCAAAATGTTTTTTTTTTCAAATGGGCAAGAAACAAAAATAAAAACAAAACTAGTGAAAATGAGTGAAGAGCTAAAAAATCTATTAGGAATTAATGATCCGGGTCGAGCTAACAAAAGCAAGTTTAGATGCCATGAGTGTGGGATGTTTGGGCATTTCTCGTGCACGTTATTGAATGAAGCCAACTTGTTCCAAAAAGATGAACCAACACTACTTTGAAGCGACAGGGTGGCATCAAGATTAAGAGGGTGAATGTTGGTTAATCATGATAGGGTGCTGGTCAAAGTCAGGTCAACTGAGTAAGGGTGACTTAGGATGGTTTTAATTTTAGTCAAAAATTTTAATTGCTTGATTGACTCATAGGTTTAATAAGAAATAAATGGGTCAAACTATGACCCTAGATGTTATCTAGCATTTAAAAGGTTAGTTACCTTTTTTAGACTATTTAAATGTTTTGTATGTAGGTCTAATGTGTGTCTTTTCAATTATTAAATCATCCGGTTCTTAAATCCGGTTCTTAAATCCGGTATGACCGGTCCGACCTATGACCAGTAAGGAGACTGGTTCAATGTCTGGTCCGAATCTGAAAACATTGCAAAAAAAGCTCGTTTGTAACCGAGCTGAACCGGGCCAGCTTGTTTTGTAACCGAGCCGAGTCCGAGCCAGGGCTGGCTCGGCTCGTTTATAAAGTATAAAATTATAGGGTTACTTTCAATAATAAATATGCTTTGGTGTTATTTTGTAATTATGTTAAAAAAATAAAAATAAAAGAAAAGACGGAAATACGAAATGAATCTCCATTTTTACGTACCCCACTAATTCCTAATTCCTACATCATATTCTTAATTCCTAGTTTCACATATTCACGCCTCTTCTTTGATGTAAAAACCGAGCCAAAAACGAACCGAGCCGACTTGAGGCGAATGCAATTCAAATGTTAAAATTCTTATGTAAAAACCGAGCCAAAAACGAGCTGAGCTAAGTTGAGGTGAATGCAATTCAAATATTAAATTTTTTATGTAAAAACCGAGCCAAAGACGAGCCGAGCCAACTCGGTTAAAAACGAGCCGAGTCCGATCCAAGATTTCAGGCGCGGTTTACAATCCGAGCCGAGCCAGGCTCGGTTTAAATCCGAGCCGACCCCGGCTCGGCTCGGTTCGTCTCGTGAACACCCCTAATAAATATGTAGCTATCAACAATTATAAGATAAATCTAAAATGATATCGTTTTATGCTTAAAATTACTCACCCTTGGCTCTAGATTGTAGAGGTATTTCTCAAGATGGGGGTTTACAATCAGTAGCGGACCCAGAACTTTTTTCACAGGGGGCGAAAATTTTTTATGGTCATTTAGGGATTTAGCTTAATAATTTTATTTTCTCTTTTGTTCAGATCTATTCAGTCGAATCGGGTCATGTTAAAATATGACAATTAAACTAAATTTCATATGTAAAAGCATAATAAAAATACAATACATTTAAAGTTGTTCTTATGCCTAGCAAAATAGGTGGATTAGGTTGAGTTAGGTAATAAGTCTAAACGGGTGCGGCTAGGATGGGTGCATGTTAGGATGAGTTATAACCAAAATCAATTTGAGTTTAAATGAGTCATTTTAAAAAACATTATTTTTTTCAACTTAAAGTAAATTGTAACTAAACAAATAGTTTAATTGAATAATTTTTAGTTATTTTCTCATAAGATTTATTATTGATAATCTTATCTGTTTGAATCCATTATATTCACATAATTTTTTAATTTTCCATCTTGACCTGTATTTTGTTAAGGTGTTACCATCTCAACCCATTGTATGTTATAGTTTTGCTCATTTCTATCTAAAATACAATATTTGTTTACTCAATCTATGCAGTTATCTTGTTATGAGTTAAGACAATCAGACCTAGTTGATCTCTACTTGGTTTTATTTTTTAAAATCTATCCCAAACAATATCTATGGAGACTTTTTAGGTAACTATTTTTCCAAAAAAAAAAACAACTATAACTATCACTTAAATTCACATCACAAGTCAAATTATGCAAATCTAAGGGGGCGATTGCAAAATATTAAGAGAGTCGGTTATAATTTTAACATGTATATACCATTGAAAAAAAATTAAGGAGGGCGGATGCCTCCTTGACCAAAGGTTGGGTACGCCACTATTTAGAATTTGTATTGTGTTGGAAGGTGGAACAATAATGGCTTGAAAATAAGAGTTAAAAGAATCCTATTGAGTTGGTGTCAAACGACACCGTAATGGGGTTGACGGTATCTAGGAGAATTTAAAAGAGTATGAGATAATTGTTAATTTATTATAGAAATTTTATAAATCTGTATGTTTATTAGAGATTTCAAAAGTGTAAATCAAGTAAATTTAGGAATCAAAAGGGTAAAATCGCCTAAATTTAAGGGCCTAGGATAAAAAAAAAGAAATTTAAACCATATTCCAAAATTGCATAAAAACTAGAAAATTGATTTGCGTGTTAGACGTGTTGTGTGACAGTTGCGTACGAAGAATTCGGCAATTATGACGTAAGCACATTTGGTCGTGCTTGAAATCCACAAGGATTTAGTAACTTTTGTTAATGGGGATTGATAGAATATGAAAAATGATGAACGTGGGCGAAAACCGTGCGCAAAACGGAGTTCGTATGCTCCCGGAATCGCGAAACGAAGTCGAAAACCAAATTTATGATGTTGCTGACGTGGGGCGCTACGCCCCAGATCAGACACCCATCTGGGGCGATGCGCGCGAGACAGTAAGTCGGCAAAAAAATTTGACTTTAAGATCAGAACGCGTAGAACTTGCAGAACATCACCATTTTCGTCCCTGTTCGACCCTTAGACGCAAATTTCACCTCATAACACCTTTAAACTTCATTTCAAAGGTTTCTAATCATCCGGATCATCCCAAGAAACATATATACAAGTCCCGATCGTAGTTTTACCCGCACAAACTCGTCAGAACAGGTAACGGTTCATTTTAACCTTCTAGTTTGATTTTGATTGATTAGATCTTGATTTTGAACGTAATGAGATAGTTAGGATTGTTGATTATTGCCTAGATGATGGCTAGGATTGATTATAAATGAAGAACACGAAGTTCTAACGGTTAAATTCTTGTTTTGATCCATTGTAATGCCCGATTTTCATGAAATCATACCCATGATTATAATGGTTTAAACCATTTGATTATGACAATGTAGGTGATTAGTTTGATTAATCTTTGAAATGCAAAGGTTAAATCTAAGTGGTTCAAACTAATCACAATCATTAACATACTCATTGGAACGATTATCTGATGTTTATGATAACAGTCAGATTAGTATGTTAAACCTGGTTATTTCACCTATTCTGATGCTACATTGTGATATTTCATGATATTTGGGTAATCAATAACAAGAATTAATCATTTCTAAGCCATTAAATCATCTAGAAACTGTTTTAGCATTATAATCAACAACATTAACTATTTGATTAATCTGAGATTATTCTGATTAATCCAGTGTGTCATCAACTTTGAATTAGGAATCTAATGCAATGTAGGTTCCTACATTATCATACATTGTATGATATAACCTTAAATTAATTAATTATATAATTAATATCGAGTTGATGATTTACTAAGCAATGTCTTTGACATTGAACGTTCATACAGGTCTAATCAGCAAGTTAAAACACAAATAATTAATTATAAATAAACTAATGCAGATTAGCATTTTTAGCCACTGTTCGTGTGATTCTATCTTTTCACAAACTTCAGGTGAGTTTCATACAACCCCTTTTCTTTTACTGTTTTCTTAACATCGGGGTGACTATTATGAAATCTTTATCAAACGTGTGATATGTTTAGTAACAATTGCAATACCGGCTTGCATGTGGGTGTCATGGGATTATGACTATTTTCTGTGTGCAACAAAAGTCCTCAAAACCAACTGTATCTGGTTAACCCATGTGGGGCCGAATGTGTGGACAAAGATAGTACTATCGGGCTGACAACCCCATTCATGGATAGATAGCGTCTACCCTTGTGTGAATGCTTGACACCATTCCTGGTATCGACTTGATGTAGTGAGACATTGAGTTAGAGGCACGGAGTTTGACTTCGGTCATTTTCTAGACTAGACTGTCAGAAAGGATCTGGATACGGGTCACATGATTATTCACTTATGTTAATGTGTACCATTGACTTTACTATCATATCATATTGTATCGAGTCTTATTTATGAACTCACCAGTTTTATACTGATATTTTTAAACTTTAAATCTTTTACAGGTAATCAGTACCAACGGTGAGGAAACACCTGTGCACGCACCATGTAATTAAGACTTGGGATGTAATAGAAGGAACTTAAGTTGTAAACGGATACTCAGGACATGTAATAAATATTTGTCGTGATTTGTAATTAGTGCTTTTCTTAACTATGTGTGTTATGATACCGGATCAAGTAAGTCACCCCCTCACCTTCGAGACTTCACCGCTATGCTTCCGCTACCTTCAAAATGACGTCGTCTGGTGACGCGGAGGTGGGGGTGTGACAGGGTGGTATCAGAGCCACATGTTATAGAATTTAGGCGGACTTAGAAACCTAGATTATAACCATAGGCTCGAATAGTTACACTGAGAGCACCGAACATAATTAACAAATGTAAACACTCAAATAAATGTTGTTGTTATTTATTTATTTTATGTTACTAATACGAACTTGTGTGTCGATACAGCAATGTCAGACTCAGAAAGTGATTCAATTGGCACGGAAACAAGTTCAGGATCAACACAGACAGTGCCGTCATCTCAAATGTCCCACCAGACTTTACCATCACTACCACCTACACCACCTATACCTCAACATCTGTTAGATGCTGACTCACCAGCTATCGGGAGGGCACAAAGCCCTACACCACCACAGCAAGTACCAGTATTTACAGGGTTTGGAGGAAGGCGGGGACGAGCCCGCATCTCGACAGGTCCTATTCCGAGAGGACCACTAGCACCCCGGGATGTACCTCATTCCATACATGAGGAAGGCGAGTCATCTCAGCAGGCTGAGATGAGAGTTCAGCTGCAACGGGTTACATTGGATCTTCAGTTATCGCGTGTTTCATTGCAGGAAACACGTGACACTCTGTGGGAAACTCGCACGGCCTATGAGAGTTTAGCTGAACATGTTGCTGTCCTGGAGGCAGGTACCAGGGCATGGAGGGAGGTGATTGAGGGTAGACTCCAGTGGACTTTAGGTGGTATGTGTAGGAGTGGGGTAGAGAGAGTTAGGGGATGGATGGTAGGGTTAGGCAATATGAGGATGGAGCTACGACTGTTGGACGTAGCAATAGTGATGGCAGCGGTGGCCATCATTATCACATGTTTACTGTATTTACTACGGTAAAGGAATCGAATAGGCTGGACTGTACTACTCCGAGGAAGTTTTGACTTGTAAAATAGGCCTCGGACGGTTAGGTTGTAATAGTGGGTACAACTGCATTAGGATATTTTCTTGTATATGTATTAATCCTAATGTACAACTGTGACAGTTATGATAAAAGTTTTCTTTTAACATTGTATGTGCAATATTGTGTCTTTACATTATAGCCGGTGCTAACTTTTCAAGTCATATAAAAAGAAAACTTGTGCGAAAACATAACAATATCGGTGTTACATTGCGGTGAAGTAATGTAATACTAGTACATAACAAGACTCATGTGGAGTCATAACAATATCGGTGTTACATTGCGGTGAAGTAATGTAATACTAGTACATAACAAGACTCATGTGGAGTCATAACAATATCGGTGTTACATTGCGGTGAAGTAATGTAATACTAGTACATAACAAGACTCATGTGGGGTCATATCAATATCGGTGTTACATTATAGTGAAATAATGTAATACTAGTACATAACAAACACGTGTAGAAACATATTAATATCGGTACTACATTATAATGAAATAATGTAATACTAGTACATATCAGTGTAGTAACATGTCTAAATCGGTGTCATTTTGGTAGACTATAAAATGATACTAGTATACGCTTGGCAAGACAAACAGACGTACTAGTATAACTGCAACTATGAACATGACTTAGTGGTGTACAATATAACTGTGAAAAACTCGAAGTAGTTATACAACATTTGTCTTTATTACGACTATGGATTCTTGTTCTGACTTTACTTTATCTGTGTGTGATCAGACTATGGCCCCTAGAAGAGGTCGTTCTGCTAAAAATCCTCAAACTCAAGAATCCATTCAGGATCCACCTGTGAGTGGACCCAGTCTAAATGAAGCGGACGTTGCTCGTATAGCAGGTGACCAATTATCCGCTGTTCTCACGGGCATGTTGGCCCAATATCAAACAAATCGTGCTTCTGGCTCGGGTAGAGTCCATACGGAGCATAATGCTACAGGCGGACATGCTGAAACCCGCCATACGACTAGTACCAACACAATCAATCCGGATCCTCCACAACGAGGATGCACTTATAAGTACTTCGCTTCCTGCAATCCCCCTACTTTTACGGGGAGGGAAGGAGCGTCAGGACTTTTGAAATGGATTGAGAGCATGGAGACTAAGCTCAAGATCAGCCAGTGTTTGGCTGAACACAAAGTGTCTTATGCAGCTTGTTCACTGACAGACTCAGCATTGACCTGGTGGAATACCCAGGCAAAAACCTTGACCACGGCTGTTGTGGATGCTATGACTTGGGACGAGTTTAAAACTTTGATTCTGTCAGAATATTGTCCCATCACTGAAATCCAAAAGCTCCAAGAGGAATTTTGGAACCATTCTATGATCGGTGCTGATTGTCTGAAATATACCGATCGATTTCACGAATTAACATGTCTGCTGCCAAACATGTTTCCAACTGAGCAGGCTTTGATAGAAAAATATATCAAAGGTCTGGTACCTCAAATCAAAGGAATGGTCACGGCAGCTGAACCACGTACTTTGAAACATGCTATCACCTTAACCACCAGGCTTACCGATGTTGCAGTAAGAAGTGGTACCTTGACAGTGAAAGGTGAGTCAAGCAGCAGTCTGGCAACCACTACCCCCAGCACTGTTAAGGGGGTGAAACGAAAATGGGTTGGGAAAGGCAAACCAGGGGCTCCGGTGGAACCCAGCCGGAATATGCAAATGGCAAAGGGATATATTGCCACAACTTTGGAGAGAAAAGCCTATGTAGGGCAAGCACCTAAATGTCCTAAGTGCCCATTTCATCATGTGGGACCCTGCCCTGTTTGTAACAATTGTAACAAGGTCGGGCATTTCTCCAAATATTGCAATCTCCCTGTTCGCCGATCAAACCAAGGAACTCAACAACAACAACCACAACAATTCAACCGGTCGTGCTTCAGATGTGGAAGCCCGGATCACTTCATGAAAAACTGCCCTACCAACAACACCAACCAGGGCAATGAAACAAGAGGAAGAGCCTTCCAGATAGGGGCGGAAGAGGCTCGACGTGATAACAACACCGTTACCGGTACGTTTCTTCTTAACAATCACTATGTATCTGTTCTTTTTGACACCGGAGCGGACAAAAGTTTTGTTTCCTCTGATTTTGCTTCATTACTTGAATTGCCCGTTGTTAACCTAACAAACCCTTATGTCATTGAACTTGCTAATGGCAAGTCAATTATGACTAACAATGTGATTCAAGGGTGTTTATTGAATCTAAACGATCATCTTTTTAATATTGATCTTCTTCCTATTGAATTGGGAAGCTTTGATGTTGTTATTGGTATGGACTGGCTTTCAGAAAATCGAGTGGAAGTCATATGTCAAAATAAGATGATTCGTATTTCATTACCAAATGGTGATACACTTATGATACAAGGTGAAAGGGCTGGCAGGAAACTGAGTATCATATCATGTATGCAAGCTCGAAAGTGCTTAAGAAAGGGCTGTCAAGCCTTTTTAGCTCACGTGACTGAAAACAAACCACATCAAAAGCGTATTGAAGACATTCCTGTAGTTCGAGAATATCCTGAAGTTTTTCCTGACGATATATCAGGATTACCCCCAGTGAGACAAGTTGAGTTTCGTATTGACTTAGTACCAGGAGCAGCACCTATAGCTAAAGCTCCTTACCGATTGGCTCCATCGGAAATGCAAGAACTATCGAGTCAATTACAGGAACTTTTAGACAAAGGTTTCATTAGACCTAGTTACTCACCTTGGGGCGCACCTATCCTTTTTGTGAAAAAGAAGGACGGTACTTTCCGGATGTGTATCGACTATCGGGAACTCAATAAATTGACAATCAAGAATCGTTATCCATTACCCCGTATAGATGATCTATTTGATCAATTGCAAGGTGCTATCTATTTTTCAAAAATCGATCTCAGATCTGGATATCATCAACTACGAGTTCATGATGATGATGTTCCGAAAACAGCTTTTCGAACTCGATACGGGCATTATGAGTTTCTAGTAATGCCCTTCGGACTGACTAATGCGCCTGCAGTATTTATGGATCTGATGAATCGTGTGTGTAGACCTTACTTGGATAAATTCGTGATTGTTTTTATTGATGACATTCTCATTTACTCCCGCAGCCAACAAGAACATGTGCAACACTTAAAACTGATCTTGGAACTTTTAGCACATGAGAAACTTTATGCCAAATTTTCCAAATGTGAGTTCTGGTTACGGGAAGTCCAGTTTCTTGGGCATGTAGTAAATGAAAATGGTATACAAGTGGATCCCAGCAAGATTGAAGCGGTAAAGCAATGGGAGACACCGAAAACCCCAACAGAGATTCGTCAATTCTTAGGGTTAGCGGGCTATTACAGAAGATTCATCAAGAATTTTTCAAAGATAGCCTTGCCTTTAACTACTCTAACCCAGAAAGATCAAAAGTTCATATGGGACTCTCAACAGGAGGAGGCATTCCAACTGTTGAAGCACAAACTCTGCAATGCACCTATTCTGGCACTACCAGAAGGCACAGAGAATTTCATAGTCTACTGTGATGCCTCACGTCAAGGACTCGGGTGTGTGCTGATGCAGAATAACAAGGTGATTGCCTATGCTTCTCGGCAGCTAAAAGTGCACGAGAAGAATTACACCACTCATGATCTAGAACTTGGTGCAGTAGTGTTTGCACTTAAGATATGGAGACATTACTTGTATGGGACGAAGTGTACGGTCTATACAGATCACAAAAGTCTTCAACACATTCTAGATCAGAAAATGCTAAATATGCGACAAAGGCGATGGGTGGAACTTCTGAACGACTATGACTGCGAAATTCGTTACCACCCAGGTAAAGCAAATGTTGTAGCCGATGCTTTAAGTCGCAAAGAGAGAGTCAAACCCATACGTGTGAAAGCGCTGGAAATGACGATTCAAACTAGTCTAAACCCTCAAATACGTGAAACTCAACGGCAGGCCTTGCAAGCAACGAATTACACCGTTGAGGAATTACGAGGGTTAGATAAACAACTCGAAACCAAAACGGATGGAATATTATATTTCAAAAACCGAGCATGGATCCCAGTACTTGGTAATATCAGACCAATTATCTTGGACGAAGCTCACAAATCCAAATATTCTATTCATCCAGGTGCTGACAAGATGTATAAAGATCTCAAAGACTTCTACTGGTGGCCTGGTATGAAGAAACAAATAGCAGAATATGTGAATAAATGCTTAACGTGCCTTAAGGTTAAGGCAGAACATCAAAGACCATCTGGGCTATTGCAACAACCAGAAATCCCTATGTGGAAATGGGAACAAATTTCCATGGATTTCATCACTAAATTACCCAGAACGGCGCATGACCATAATGCTATTTGGGTCATCGTAGATCGCCTTACCAAATCAGCACATTTCTTACCAATTCGGGAAGACTATTCCATGGACCGTTTAGCCAAACTCTACATCAACGAAATCGTAATACGACATGGAGTACCAATCTCTATTATTTCTGATAGAGATAGTCGATTTATGTCACGTTTTTGGCAAACTCTTCAACATGCCTTGGGTACACAGATCAACATGAGCACAGCTTATCATCCACAAACGGATGGGCAAACTGAACGTACAAATCAAACATTAGAAGACATGCTTCGAAGCTGTGTAATTGATTTTGGAGGTAGCTGGGATACTCATCTGCCATTGGTTGAATTTTCTTATAATAACAGCTATCATACTAGTATCCAATGCGCTCCATTTGAGGCTTTGTATGGGCGCAAATGTCGATCTCCTGTGTGTTGGTCAGAAGTAGGCGAAAGTCAGATTGTTGGCCCGGAACTGATCCAGGAAACGACTGATAAGATCGCGCTCATTCAGGAACGAATTAAAGCAGCATGCGATCGACAGAAGAGTTATGCTGATAATCGACGTAGACCACTCGAATTCCAGGTTGGTGATAAAGTGATGCTAAAAGTCTCTCCCTGGAAAGGCATTTTCAGATTCGGAAAACGAGGAAAACTCTCACCAAGATTTGTAGGACCATTTACAATTCTTGAAAGAATTGGATTAGTAGCATACAGATTAGAGTTACCCTCAGAACTTAGTAACATACATGATGTGTTTCATGTCTCTAATCTGAAAAAGTGCTTATTGGACGAGTCACTAGCCATACCTCTTGATGAGATACATATTGCCGAAAACTTACAGTTCACGGAAGAACCAGTCGAAGTAATGGATCGAGATGAAAAGACCCTCAAACGTAGCCGCATACCAATTGTTAAAGTGCGGTGGAACTCGCAACGTGGACCCGAATATACGTGGGAACGTGAAGATCAAATGAAAGCAAAGTACCCACATCTATTCTTATAAACGATTATCTTAATGTAAGTCTTTACAAAATTTCGGGACGAAATTCCTCTAACAGGAGGAGATTGTGACAGTTGCGTACGAAGAATTCGGCAATTATGACGTAAGCACATTTGGTCGTGCTTGAAATCCACAAGGATTTAGTAACTTTTGTTAATGGGGATTGATAGAATATGAAAAATGATGAACGTGGGCGAAAACCGTGCGCAAAACGGAGTTCGTATGCTCCCGGAATCGCGAAACGAAGTCGAAAACCAAATTTATGATGTTGCTGACGTGGGGCGCTACGCCCCAGATCAGACACCCATCTGGGGCGATGCGCGCGAGACAGTAAGTCGGCAAAAAAATTTGACTTTAAGATCAGAACGCGTAGAACTTGCAGAACATCACCATTTTCGTCCCTGTTCGACCCTTAGACGCAAATTTCACCTCATAACACCTTTAAACTTCATTTCAAAGGTTTCTAATCATCCGGATCATCCCAAGAAACATATATACAAGTCCCGATCGTAGTTTTACCCGCACAAACTCGTCAGAACAGGTAACGGTTCATTTTAACCTTCTAGTTTGATTTTGATTGATTAGATCTTGATTTTGAACGTAATGAGATAGTTAGGATTGTTGATTATTGCCTAGATGATGGCTAGGATTGATTATAAATGAAGAACACGAAGTTCTAACGGTTAAATTCTTGTTTTGATCCATTGTAATGCCCGATTTTCATGAAATCATACCCATGATTATAATGGTTTAAACCATTTGATTATCACAATGTAGGTGATTAGTTTGATTAATCTTTGAAATGCAAAGGTTAAATCTAAGTGGTTCAAACTAATCACAATCATTAACATACTCATTGGAACGATTATCTGATGTTTATGATAACAGTCAGATTAGTATGTTAAACCTGGTTATTTCACCTATTCTGATGCTACATTGTGATATTTCATGATATTTGGGTAATCAATAACAAGAATTAATCATTTCTAAGCCATTAAATCATCTAGAAACTGTTTTAGCATTATAATCAACAACATTAACTATTTGATTAATCTGAGATTATTCTGATTAATCCAGTGTGTCATCAACTTTGAATTAGGAATCTAATGCAATGTAGGTTCCTACATTATCATACATTGTATGATATAACCTTAAATTAATTAATTATATAATTAATATCGAGTTGATGATTTACTAAGCAATGTCTTTGACATTGAACGTTCATACAGGTCTAATCAGCAAGTTAAAACACAAATAATTAATTATAAATAAACTAATGCAGATTAGCATTTTTAGCCACTGTTCGTGTGATTCTATCTTTTCACAAACTTCAGGTGAGTTTCATACAACCCCTTTTCTTTTACTGTTTTCTTAACATCGGGGTGACTATTATGAAATCTTTATCAAACGTGTGATATGTTTAGTAACAATTGCAATACCGGCTTGCATGTGGGTGTCATGGGATTATGACTATTTTCTGTGTGCAACAAAAGTCCTCAAAACCAACTGTATCTGGTTAACCCATGTGGGGCCGAATGTGTGGACAAAGATAGTACTATCGGGCTGACAACCCCATTCATGGATAGATAGCGTCTACCCTTGTGTGAATGCTTGACACCATTCCTGGTATCGACTTGATGTAGTGAGACATTGAGTTAGAGGCACGGAGTTTGACTTCGGTCATTTTCTAGACTAGACTGTCAGAAAGGATCTGGATACGGGTCACATGATTATTCACTTATGTTAATGTGTACCATTGACTTTACTATCATATCATATTGTATCGAGTCTTATTTATGAACTCACCAGTTTTATACTGATATTTTTAAACTTTAAATCTTTTACAGGTAATCAGTACCAACGGTGAGGAAACACCTGTGCACGCACCATGTAATTAAGACTTGGGATGTAATAGAAGGAACTTAAGTTGTAAACGGATACTCAGGACATGTAATAAATATTTGTCGTGATTTGTAATTAGTGCTTTTCTTAACTATGTGTGTTATGATACCGGATCAAGTAAGTCACCCCCTCACCTTCGAGACTTCACCGCTATGCTTCCGCTACCTTCAAAATGACGTCGTCTGGTGACGCGGAGGTGGGGGTGTGACATGTTGGACCGGAAAGAAATTAACCAATCGTTACGTATGTTGCATTGATGATATTAACATAGTTAACTACATATAAAAGGCATATGAAGTTTTGGCATCCTGGTTTCGGAGATTGAAACATATACAGAAGACAATTATATAATGGTACCATTGTGTTCAAGTTGGTGCTGGTCTCATTTTTGGTGATAACAATACGTTACAACTAGACGATAATAATCTACAATACCCTAACATATACCATATTTTGGACTCTAACTCCTTTTTCTTAACAAACCTATACACTAAGAAAAAAAATAAATTCAACCACAAATTAATTTATTTTTAAATCAATAAATAAAATTACTGAGAAAAAATAAATTAGTGAAAAATTAAATAGTTATTAAAACATGTGCACTACGACATGGCGATAGAATTAAAAGAAGCATACAAAATCATTATGTATCTGTTATGAAGACAAAAACACAAGTGGTATAAGAGTTTAAAAGAAAGGTAATAAAGTATGTATGTGTGTATGTGTGTGTGACAACTGGTACACGTACCAGAATTAGTGATGAAATCCAAGGGTGTAAACACCAACAGCAGATAACACTATCGCATGAGAGTATGAGAACGATAACAAATACACGGTTCAATACGATAGATATCATATAGCAAAATGGGTATCTTAAGAGTCACACAAACATGGAGCAACAAAAATATAAACACCAACATATGAAAACAAGAAATCAAACTCAAATGGATAGCATTCTTGGGATATCAAACTTACAGGATGTTCATATAGGTGACGATCTACATGAATATGTAGTCAGAATTGATATTCCGGATGATATCTTTACCTTAGAAAAACTCAGTTAGAAGCTCAGACGAACGTGGTATTTGTGTGGGTGACAATTCATACAAACACATACGTGAGTATGATACTTCTAATAAAAATTTAATACCTATATTAAAATACTTTTCACAAACCATGTATTCAATTAATAAACTTAAACGAAGATAAAGAAGAACATTTAAATAACAAAAATTTAATTCACCCTCAGCCATTCGTGCGAAAGATGTCACCAGCAGTGAAGCTTTTCAACCACCGAGTCATTCGTGCGAATGCACGAGTATAAAAGCAACACTTATGGTTTTCTTTTCATTTTTCACTCCATTCGTCAAGAAAAACCCTCTCCGTACACCATTCGTATTTTCGGTCATTTCCTCTCGAAATTTAACCATTTTAGCTTCTAAACCACGTGTATTTCATCCCCATCATCTTCATTTCAAGATCTCTACCATTTTTGAGCTTTCCCCATCAAATACAAGCTGCACAGTGAGTATTAAAACTGATCCACAGCACCAAAACACTCCAAAATGTTTTGGAATCATTCGTACAAATGAGACTTACCATTCACCTTAGGAAGTCGTCAGAATGAACCTTTGGACGAATGAACACCTATACGAACGTAACGGACTCATTCGCATAAGGAACCATACGAATGAGGAACCGTTTGTACGAATGGATCACCAGAATGGAAGTAGACATTCGTAGGACCCCATTCATACGAACGACCTTCATTCGTATGAATAGACCATTCGTACAAAGCAGAGTTCAAAAATGGCTAAGTGTTGGAGTTTCATCAATGCTACCAGTATTGACAAAACGGAATTCTTAGCCTAAATTCCAAAACTAAACATAACAAATAACATTTAAAAACACATTTTTAACGAGATTACACTAGTAATGACAAACTTGAAATCCAATATCAATTAATCATGTAATACTTGAAACCACAGGATTCAAACCAAGCGAATACATCGAGCGCGTTCGTTGACGACCTTCGACCCATAACCACAAGTGAGTTCATGGACCCCTTTTTCTTCAACCTTTTGCCTCCCAAATCATTTGGAGCTGAGAACATGTAACCTCTTATTCGAATGTTATTCGAATAAGTTTTTCAAAACTCGTTTTCAAATGTTATTTCAAAACTTCTTATTCGAATAAAATTTTAAAACTGTTGTAAAGATCAACTGTCAAATTTTCTAATAACAATAGTCACAACTTCTAATCACAGTTAAACAAAGAAATTGTCCGTCAAAAGTGGAACTTTATGAGGCTTTGAGCTCAACCAAGAGGTGAACTGACCCAATTTGAGAAGTTGTGATATTTTTACAAATCAAAAACGTACATTTTCATATGAATCATCAACAAACAAACAACGGGTTTAGTAGGGTATCTGTCTAGCATAATTCACGAGGACATGTGTCCGACAATATGCATACACATCAAGATTTCGAGTAGGAATTATCACATGCAAGTCCCTTTTCGAAGAGTCATTTACCATTAGTTGACAGGGGTTAACCGACAGTAACGTAAATGGTACCATTAGTTTAACAAACTTCCAGCGCGAAGGCTCGTACGTTACGCGGATAAATACATATAAAGGTCAAATCTTGGGTCGGATCCGTGTGATCTAATCAACAAGGGAAACTCAAGTTAGCTTTGGTAAATAATCACATGTGTGATATTATGGACATATTTCACTAATAAACCAACTCGAGAACTCCATTTGAGTTGCGACATAAACAATTTTCAAAATAGTGTCTGAACAAGTTTAAAACTGGTTCAAGACAAACAATGCGAGGTTACAAGGAGAGAGTTGAGAGAAACCTTCTTTTGCTATAAAAGACAAAGTCATGTCCTGTCAAGTGTGTGGTGGGCTGGCGGCTCCACATGATGGTACGTATGCCCTATATCTAAGCATTACTTGACATGACAAGATAATGTCGATGAGGAGGTAAAAGTAGTGTAACTTGTATGATTTTACGAGGGAGTACAAACTCAAATTTTAGAAGTAAACATGATAGATCTCACATTTTGGTCAGGATTCAGTTTACAAATGTTTATCAAATTCGTTTCATCATTAGCAAATCCCCTCTACTTACCATAATTGATACAATTGTAAAATGTCGAAGGAGTGATGTACGAATTTTGAGTTTCGACTCTACATAAGTCCTACATATAAAATTACGTCGATATTTTAAGATAGTACTGGCAATGAAGCCAAGGGAGTGAGCTTGTTTCAAACGTGTCATGTCTTTTACAAAAGTTTGGGTTATTTAGAAACTCGCGTGAACTCACCAACCTAGTGTTGACAGTTTTCTAACATGTTTTTCAAGTGACGAGCAAGTATAAGCGTTATGCCAGGGACCAAACTAGAAGACCTAAAATGTTTGCATATAATTCTTGTAGAATCATGATGGCTACAAGATTCAAGACTTTCTCTTTTGCAAGAAATTTTGTGAACATCTTGGACATACCTAAGATATTTGAACATTTACATCTGTAATCGGGTTAAATTATTATACCTGTATGAGTTGTAATTTAGGATACTAGTTGTAATTTAACTTTGTTACGTGAATGTAAAATTTAGTTTTCTCGTACATATGCCATGTGTAATGAATACAATCTGAACAGCCAGGTATCGCGACCCAGGACTATTCCGCCTGACTGAAAAGTCGATCCAACCCGTCAGCTCGGGGTGTGACATTATGATTTGTTTATTCAAAACAAAAATTGATTTGGAATCTTGAAAATAAATAATTGGTTTACATTAACCCACATTAAAAATGATTTGTTTATCAAAACCCAATTTTTATTCAGTTTTAATTTGGACCACATTTATTTTCAAAATTCCAAATCAATGGTTCACATAAGGTTTAAGAGTTTTATCTTTAAGATCGGATTTTTACATGACACAAACCTTATATTATATATATATATATATATATATATATAGGGAGAGGTTCAAATGTTAACCCTCCCTTATATTGTTAACCCGTGTTAACCCGACATTTTTTACCCGAATCTTTGTTTTTTTTTTTCATGGTTTTTATTATACATAAATAGGGGGGGGGGTTTCTTTTTTGTGTTTTTGCTAATTCATCACCGTTTAGAAATTATTTACAAATGTAAATAAATGTTACTTACATTTGTAAATAATTTCTAAACGGTGATGAATTAGCAAAAACACAAAAAAGAAACCCCCTATCTATGTATAATAAAAACCATGAAAAAAAAACAAAGATTCGGGTAAAAAATGTCGGGTTAACACGGGTTAACGATATAAGGGAGGGTTAACAATGGAACCATCCCTATATATATATATATATATAGGGTAAGGAGTAAATGGTAACCCATATTAATTGAGGTAACTTATAAACCCAATTTGATTGTTTGTCTAATTTAATGAATTTGAAATGTGTGGTCCATATTAAATCTGGGAAAAATGAGTGGTTGAGATTTCTTTAAGGGTATTTTGGAGATTTGTGAGTTATACTTGATTTGATTTTTAAAATAAAAGTTTACCCCCCATTTTTTTAAACCTTCATAACTTTTATATACATTATTATTTTTTTAAAAAAATTACACCATTAAATTTGTCACATTTTTATCTTTAATTCAAGTATAGTTTTGTCAAAAATTTTTAAAGTTTTCGAAATTACACTGATGTAACGAGCTGAATTTTTTCAAAGTGTTCGTAATTACACTGATGTAACGAGCTGAATTTTTTCAAAGTGTCCCTAATTACACTGATGTAACGAGCTGAATTTTTTCAAAGTGTTCATAATTACACTGATGTAACGAGTCGTTACACTGATGTAACGAGGTGTAACTTATTATTTATTTTACGTTACAATTATCTAACTTTCTATCTTATTTGATATAAATTTATCTAATTAACTAAATTTTATAATAAAAAATAAGTTTTTAATATATATTTAAGATGAGAGAAAAAAAAATTTGATGGAAAATTTTTGAAAAAAGAGAAAAATTATTGAACTTATGTTTTTTACGTTAGTGTAATCACGAACGTCCCGAAAATATTTAGCATGACTATAATGAAATTAACGAGAAAAATATGACGAGTTTAATGGTGTAATTTTTATAAAAAAATAACATAGTATAAAAAAGTTATAAGTGTATAAAAATCAAGGAGGAACTTTAATTTAAAAATAGGAAAATAGATGGTTTTTTAAGAGTGTGACACTTGTCACTCTTATATTAAATCTGATTTTTGTAATTAAGACAAAAGACCATAATGCCCTTTTGTATTAAAAATTAATTAGTGACACATGTCACCACTAGATTTAATCTTGGAAATTTGAACCATTGGATTTGAGTTATTGAGTTTTCTCAATTAGAGAGGGTTATTATATGATCCTTTCCCTATATATATATATATATATATATATATATATAATATAGGGGATGTTCAAATGAGAACTATTGCAACTTGAGAACTAAAGAAACCATTTCTAGCCACAAGTTTAAAGGGTATAACAGTAACTTCTCCTACTTTAAAGGAAAATTTACTTGTATACCCTAAAAATATGTGGTTCAAAATTAGTTCTTTTGGTTCCTTCATATTTAATGGTTCTTAATAGAATAAGTCGCTAATATATATATATATATATAGGGAGAGGTTCAAATGTTAACCCTCCCTTATATCGTTAACCCGTGTTAACCCGTCATTTTTTGCCAGAATCTTTGTTTTTTTTTCATGGTTTTTGTTATACATAAATAGGGGGGTTTCTTTTTGTGTTTTTGCTAATTCATCACCGTTTAGAAATTATTTACAAGTGTAAGTAAGTGTAAGTTACTTACATTAAGTGATGTAAGTAACTTACACTTACTTACACTTGTAAATAATTTCTAAACGGTGATGAATTAGCAAAAACAAAAAAAAGAAACCCCCTATTTATGTATAACAAAAACCATGAAAAAAAACAAAGATTCGGGCAAAAAATGCCGGGTTAACACGGGTTAACGATATAAGGGAGGGTTAACAATGGAACCATCCCCTATATATATATATATAATTTCTTGAGTTTGTTACCAACTAGGGATTTACCCACGCATTGCGACAGAATTAGCATACACGATATGTATAACTATAAAAGGCAACAACATATATGATCAAAGTGAAATCTTCAGGAAACTGCTGAAAAAACCGGCAACTGGGAACTACATTTTCAGAGCTTCAAACATCCAAAATGGTACAAACAACTATGAATGTTAGCAGTTAACCACAAATTTCTTTAAAACTTATCTTCAAGACTAATGATTATGCTTCTTTTTAACAATCCAAACAAAAGATCCCCAAAAATCCTCCAGCTTTTCAACCGACATTGGGGCTACTATAAAACAAAAACAACTACTACTTCATTCGATTTTAATATTCTTGGTGCTAAGGCAAAAATAACAGCAAAAAGTAGCCAAAAAAAGTTTCATCTTGTTATAAATATTCATAAGTAACAGACATAAATTACCATCATTCTCTTATTAGTGATGAGTCATAAATAATCATAAGTAAGAGACATAAATTATCATTATTATCCTATTAATGATTCACTGTCCGTTACGAATAACACTTGTATATATATGTTATGTATGTAATAGTTATGAGTTGAATGAGCAAATCAATTTCCTTTCATGGTTGTTCTTGTTTGTAATCTATCTTGTTCATAACACGTTATCAGCACGAATGCCTCTAATCTCATACATGAATCCATTCACAAAATCTCATCTCTTCTCTATGATGGATAGATGAATGACAAGAGTTGGTAAAGAAAAAAAAAAAGGCATACAAACAAGGAGTGAAGAGTCAAGGTTAGTGCCGACAATTTACGCTGCTATGACATCGCCACATCAATTGGTTTCTGATACAAATGTCGAATCTCTCAAAACTTGAGTTCATCGCACTTGACATCTCTGGAAAAAACTTCCTAGCGTGGACTCTTGATGCCCAAATTCACCTTACGGCAAAGAACCTTGGGGAGACACCTATTACTACTATCTCTGGTATTTGTAACCTCATTGAAGGCTCGGGAAGAGCATGTATTATCCTATCTTCGGGTACCCAACTGATTATAAATGATGCATTGTACTCAAGTAAATCAAGAAGGAATTTACTTAGTTTTAAAGATATTCGAAAAAACGGTTATCACTTCAAAACAACATCTAAAAACAATATTGAATATCTACACATTATCACCAACAAAAATGGTCAAGATACCATTGTTGAAGAATTAAATGCTCTATCCTCTGGATTATATTGTACCAATATCAATCCTATTGAGTCATATATGGTGAATAATCAAAAATCACAAGATAAGGACATATTCACCATATGGCATGATCGACTAGGTCACCCTGGTAGCACAATGATGAGGCGCATAATCCAAAGTGCGACAGGACACCCTCTCAATGGCTTAAAAATCTTGTTAGCACAAGAATTATCATGTGCATCATGCTCTCTTGGAAAATTCATTACTCGACCTTCACAAACCAAAATATCACAAGAAAATCCCTCATTTTTGGAAAGAATTCAAGGGGACATATGTGGGCCTATACATCCCCCGTGTGGCCCATTTCGTTATTTCTTGGTCTTAATTGATGCATCTTCACGATGGCCACATGTGAGTCTTCTGGCTACTCGAAATGTAGCATTTGCTCGGTTGTTAGCCCAAATCATATAATTGAGAGCAAATTTCCCTTAACATCAAATCAAAGCTATCCGAATGGATAATGCTGGAGAATTCACATCCCAAGCTTTTAATGACTATTGTATGTCAATTAGGATCAATGTTGAACATCCGGTAGCACATGTTCACACACAAAATGGTTTAGCAGAATCCTTAATTAAACGATTGCAGTTAATCGCTAGACCACTATTGATGCGATGCAAATTACCATCTTCTGCATGGGGTCATGCTATTTTGCATGCTGCTGCACTAGTTAGATTAAGACCAACTGCTGATCATGAATATTCTCCTTTACAGTTGGTATCCGAAAGAATACCAAGTCTGTCTCATCTGAAAATATTTGGTTGCGCGGTTTATGTTCCAATATCACCACCACAACGCACCAAAATGGGACCCCAGAGAAGATTGGGAATTTATATTGGCTTTAACTCCCAATCCATTATTAAGTACTTAGAACTACTAACAGGAGACATGTTCACAGCACGTTTTGCTGACTGTCATTTTGATGAGACAATATTCCCAGTCTTAGGGGGAGATAAGAATAAAGAAAGACTGGTAACAGAAGAAATAACATGGAATGCATCATTGTTATCAAATTTCGACCCTCGAAGTGGTCAATGTGAATCTGAAGTTCAAAAGATTATACATTTGTAAAGAATAGCAAATGAATTACCAGATGCATTCACAGACACAAATAAAGTCACAAAATCACATATACCAGCATCAAATGCACCTGCTCGAATTGAAGTAATCCCTGAAGCGATTACCATACAAAGAAAACGTGGAAGACCAATTGGCTCCAAAGATAAGAATCCACGCAAACGAAAAGAGCAAAATAACATGGTTGGTGAAAGATCAGAAATCATTACAAATGAAACCCCAGCAGAGGTAAATGTCCCAGAAGAAAATGAATTTCCAGAAGAAACATTGGCACCAAATAAAGATGAGATCTCTATAAATTATGTACAGAATAGTACGATATGGAACCGAGATAAAACATGTGTTGATGATATATTCGCTTTTGCTATAGCAACAGATGTAATTAATGAAAAAGATTACATACCTAAAACTCTAGAAGAGTGCATGCACAGAAATGATTGGCCAAAATGGCAAGAAGCCTTAAAGGCTGAGTTAGATTCACTTGAAAAGAGAAATGTTTTCGGACCTGTAATTCGAACACCCATAGACGTCAAACCAGTCGGTTATAAGTGGGTATTTGCAATAAAACGAAATGAAAAGAACGAAATTGTACGATATAAGGCCCGGCTAGTGGCCCAAGGGTTTTCCCAAATCCCTGGAGTTGATTATGAGGAAACGTATTCCCCTGTAGTGGATGCGATAACCCTTCGATTTTTAATTGGTCTCACAGTCTCTGAAGGACTTAAAATGAGACTTATGGATGTCGTCACTGCATATTTATATGGGACCCTAGAAAATGACATCTACATGAAAATCCCTAAAGGATTAAAAATGCCCGAAGCATTAAAATCAACACCTAAAGACATGTGTTCTATAAAGCTCAAAAGATCTTTATATGGTCTAAAACAATCTGGTCGTATGTGGTACAATAGACTTAGCTAATATCTTAAAAATGAGGGATACAAGTCTGATGTAATCAGTCCGTGTGTTTTTATAAAAAGATCTATCTCAAAATACACTATAATAGCAGTATATGTTGACGATATAAACATAATTGGATCTCCTGATGAGATTGAAAAAAACTGTTGAGCTATTAAAGAAAGAATTTGAAATGAAAGATCTTGGTACCACAAAATTGTGTCTCGGCTTACAGTTCGAGCATCTTTGCGGTGGTACATTTGTTCATCAGTCAAACTACATCGAAAAGATGTTAAAACGTTTTAATATGGACAAAGCTCATCCTTTTAACATACCCATGGTTGTCCGATCGCTAGAAGCACATAAAGATCCTTATTGCCCTAAAGAAGAAGATGAAGAAGTACTTGGTCCATAAGTACCATACTTGAGTGCGATTGGTGCTCTTATGTATCTGGCAAATAACACGAGACCTGATATTGCATTTGTGGCACATGTGCTAGCAAGATATAGTTCGAATCCAACTCACAGGCAATGGACTGGAATAAAACATATATTCAGATATCTTTGTGGGACACGAGATTTAGGTCTCTTTTATCAGAAAAATGAAAAATATCAGCTTGTTGGTTATGCTGATGCTGGATATTTATCAGATCCACATAAAGCACGGTCTCAAACAGGTTATGTATTTACATATGGTGGCACAGCAATCTCATGGAGGTCGACAAAGCAAACACTAACAGCAACTTCATCAAATCATGCTGAGTTGATAGCACTATACGATGCTGGTCGAGAATGTGTGTGGTTAAGATCAATGATTAACCACATACAACAAGCATGTGGATTGAAAGAGATCAAGAAAGACCCGACAATTATCTATGAAGACAATGCTGCTTGCATAGCTCAAATCAAAGAAGGCTTTATCAAGGGTGATAGAACAAAGCATATCTCACCAAAGTTCTTTTCAACGTATGACTTACAAAAGGATAAAATAATCGATGTCCATCAAATCAAATCATGTGAAAATCTAGCAGATTTATTTACAAAGTCTTTTCCTAGAAGCAGTTTCGAGCAACTATCACATAAAATTGGACTTCGTAGATTAAAAGATGTTTATTAAATTAAGGGGGAGCATTATACACGCTGTACTCTTTTTCCTTAACTAAGTTTTGTCCTATTGGGTTTTCTTGGTAAGGTTTTAATGAGGCAGCATAATTGATCCAGCAGTATAAATTATTTTATTGATCCTGAAGCATCGAACAACATTATTCAGTAGTATAATGTTCATAGTGAATAATGAGAGGTAATATGTCTGAGGGGGAGTGTTATAAATATTCATAAGTAACAGACATAAATTACCATCATTCTCTTATTAATGATGAGTCATAAATAATCATAAGTAACAGACATAAATTATCATTATTATCCTATTAATGATTCACTGTCCGTTACGAATAACACTTGTATATATATGTTATGTATGTAATAGTTATGAGTTGAATGAGCAAATCAATTTCCTTTCATGGTTGTTCTTGTTTGTAATCTATCTTGTTCATAACACATCTAACTATATACCCTAATTTGTAGCAGCTGCTTACATAAAAGCTTTGTATATGCATACAAATAGTGGTGTACCCAACCTTTGGTCAAGAGGGCAGCCACCCTCCTTAATTTTTGTTTTCAATGGTATATATATGTTAAAATTATAACCGATCCCCTTAATATTTTGCAATCGCCCCCCCTAAATTTGCATAATTTGACTTGTGGTGTGAATTTAAGTGATAGTTATAGTTGTTTTTTTTGAAAAAAGAGTTACCTAAAAAGTCTCCATATATATTGTTTGGGATATATTTTAAAACATAAAACCAAGTAGAGATCAACTAGGTTTGATAATCTTATGTGACACCTCGTATTTTCCAGGTCAACATTTATATTATTTTGATAATAATTTATATTATTATTACATACGTGGCACTATAATTAGTGAAATTTAGTGTGACACGTGGCACAATAGTCCAAACACACACAACAAACCGATGATTCGAAGAATTATCGCAAAATGCTAGCACGTGTCTTGAATAACGAACGTTGGTGAAATAAACGATCCACAACCTAATTTCACAACACTTAGGCTCTATGGAACCTGAAACAAGTGAAACAATGTTTACAAGTCTCAAAACGATGATCGTAATCGTGAAATACGCGAAAAACGAACCAAAACATGAAAAATGGGCCTATTGGGTTTGTCCGGAGGCCCAGGCGCTACGCCCGAACCCAACCTCCCATGCTTGGCGATGCGTGCGAGACCAAGAGACGCCTCAGAATCCTACTCTTCCGCGCGCTACGCCCGGGCACAGCGACGCCCGCCATGCAATACGCCTGCCAGCCCAGAATCGTGAAAATCTTCTTGATAACCCCAAACTCATCATTATTCCTACCACCATCATTTTAACTAATCTCAGACGAAATCCCTGCATCTAGATCCCCCCGAAACCACCTTCTAACCTGCTAGAAACCCAAGAACCTCCATTGGAAGCCCAAGGTTGAAGCTTTGAAGGTTGGAGGCTAAAGAGGAAGCCTTGTGAAGACTTACCATCATCATCGTCATCATCTAGCTATTGAAGCAGCACCTTCAGCAAGTTTCAGGAGCTTTCTCAACCTGTTCAAGCAACATCACAACTTGTTTGGTGCTTTTTGAATGTAGTTCTATATCCATGGTAGCTTCAAAACACCTTTAAGCACACATGCAAGCCAAGATGCTTGCATGTACACACTAGATCTTCACATGCACGAATTCTTCACTATTTAGATCTGTGATTCATGAATGATATGAGTTATTTGATGATTTGGGATGATCCATAATAATGTTGTCATGATAAATGGTCATATTGTTATTAAATATGACTTTTTACCACATGCATGCATGATCTAGATGAGTTTATGTGATTTTGGACATGAACATATGCTTATGAATGATGTTTGGGACAATCTACAAGGTTTAACATGAATTTTGTTGGTAAAAATGGGTTATTTGACGATATTACTATATTTAGTAACTTTTATGTTACAAAACATTGTTGTATGATGAAATAGAAACATGCATAGGTTTTGAATTATTAGATTGTGTTTGAAAGGATGATTCTTGACATATTGGTGTGTGATACTTATGGTATAATGAGATTTGTGACATGTTACTATTTTTAGTAACTTTAATGCTACAAAATAGTGAAAAATGATGAAATAGCCATATGCAAGTGTTTGAGATTACAACTTATGAGTTGCATGATGATTTTAAGTACATTTGATTGTTGAAGGTGTTATAAAACTTGATTTATCTCATTATTTCTAAAAATAGTAACTTTTAAGTTACAAATGTTCAAATAATGGGGAACTTGACATGATTTTTATGTGTAAATTGGTAATTTGACGTGATATGCTAATAATAGGAATTATTGATGCAAGAGAATTGTCAAAATAAAGGTTTTGACATAAGTTACTATAAATAGTAACTTTTAGACGGAAGGTATGATTATTTGACTATGTGTGCTTAAGTGCTATGTGATAACATGTTCATATAGGTTAACCATGCATGCTAGAACAAACGGAAAGTGATTTCTTTTATGACTTGCTTAACTTGGAAACTTTCCTAAAATGGAAACTTACTATAAATAGTAAGTTATCCCGCGAATGTGATTATGCACTTACACGTATCACACGGCATCGTGAGCATGTTAAACAATCACTTGAACTAAACGCGTCACCAACGGGTCGTTAGGTCAAACACGGTCAACAAGATCAAACACGGTCAACGCGACCTCCATAACAACTTGGAGTTGTTTGGACACGAATACGGTCCTATGAGACTCACACGAATGTGAACACAAACTCATGACACCTATCTGATATAGGTAACCGCTAAAGGCGCACAAAACCGTTCACGTGAAGAACGCACAGCTAAACTCAGGTGAGTTTACAGCCCCACTTTTACTTTTAACTGTTTTATTAAACTCTTGGGGTGAGAATACTATGCAACTGTTTTAGATATATGATTGGTATGTTGTAAACTATTTTTGAGTGTAACTATTATCGCAACAAGTCCTCATATACACTTACCGTTAGTTGTGTAACAAACGAGTAGTTATTATGTAGTACTACTAGGTTTGACTAGCCCCACTCGACAACAACTGTGACGGGAGGTCACGACGAGTGTAATATCGATGTTGATTGTCGGGTTCTGCGATGACCCGGGGATGCAAAGGAACAGTCGAGTTTCGATAAAATGAACTGACACACTCCGGACCGTAGATCCAACAAAACAACTTAACATACCCAGTATATGTCTGTCTTACTGTTTACTACTGTCTAAACCTGCGAACTCACCAACTTTATGTTGACACATTTTAGCATGTATTCTCAGGTAACTGAACGCACGACGCTAGGATGCACTTGGAGTACGACCAAGGAAGAGTCTTGCATGTATTCTAGGCTTTCACTCTAGACATTTTATGAAGTTGTATTTTTATAACAATATAGTGTCTTTGATAACTTATTTCCGCTGCATAACTTATCTACTTTTTGCTGCTAAACAAGTAATTTATTTCCGCTGCTTTACTTATTGTAACTTGAATTAGTTATCAAAAACTGTTTGTTTTCAAACTCATATAGAGTCGTTCTATATGACAGAGAGCTTTGATCTTGGCCACATCACACCCTACGGTATGACTCCGCACGTGGGAATTTGGAGGTGTGGCATCTTAACTCATAACAAGGTAAATGCATAGATTGGGTAAACAAATATTGTATTTTAGATAGAAATGAGCAAAACTATAACATACAATGGGTTGAGATGGTAACATCTTAACAAAATACGGGTCAAGATGGAGAATTAAAAAATTATGTGAATATAATGGATTCAAACAGATAAGATTATCAATAATAAATCCTATGAGAAAATAACTAAAAATTATTCAATTAAACTATTTGTTTAGCTACAATTTATTTTAAGTTGAAAAAAATTAATGTTTTTTAAAATGACTCATTTAAAGTCAAACTGATTTTGCTTAAAACTCATCCTAACATGCACTCATCTTAGCCGCATCCGTTTTGACTTGTTACCTAACTAAACCTAATCCACCTATTTTGCTAGGCATAAGAACAACTTTAGATGTATTGTATTTTTATTATGCTTGTACATATGAAATTTAGTTTAATTGTCTTATTTTAACATGACCCGATTCGTCTGAATAGATCTGAACAAAAGAGAAAAAATTTATCAAGCTAAATCCCTAAATGACCATAAAATTTTTTTGCCCCCTATGAAAAAAATTTCTGGCTCCGCTACTGCATACAAACCGGTTTTTTCGTCATCATTGCTAGTTTTCATCACCGTGTCTTCTTTTCAACAAGACTGCTTTCACCTGTAGGAAAGTTATTTATAATGACAATATTTATTTGTTTTATTAACGCAGACGTTGTTTGTATAGGTTTACCTTCTAGCTAGAAGAGACTTCTTTTTGCTGATGTGGAATGTAATATTGCCTGAGTTTGGGTGTCTGTCACATGAGTATAAGGTCCACTGCTTCTTGTAGCTATGGTTTTGGGGGTCATTGGGTCGATGGTGGCTGAATGAGTTGGTTCTAATATTTTGTTTACGGAAAAGTGCATACCACCGTAGTACATGCTTTTAGGGTCCTAAAGGTGGAATTTTTTGGTTTTGTGCCTTTCTTTATAAAAAGTTGGCGGTATGATCGTGGGATCTGTAAAGCCTTCCGGTATGATTAGTTGTGAACATCCTTTACCAAACAACATTTTGGCTGATTGATCAAATAATGTGACAGTTGCGTTGCCGGTGTGATTTGTAATGACCGTTGAAACTCAATACCTATGTTTATTTGTTGTAAGACACGCAAATGGATTCTAATGAGATTCTAATTGTTATGCTTAGATATATTTTGGAGAGTTGTATTTGCCATGATTTGGGCAAGCCCAGCTATCATTGATTTCATATATTGTTTTCTGAAATCTTGGGCATGCGCTGAAATACCAGCCTCGGCTTTGGATAAATTCTGAAATTTGTGCGTCACATGTAAAGTAATTACCCTATGTGCAAATGAGAAGAAAAGGTAAAATGTTTCAATCAAGTCTGAAAACTTTATCTTAAAAGTTCTATTTAATATTTGCAAACTATAAATGGAGAAACAAAAGTATAATTTTCTAAGAAGATATTGTTTGTTAAGGATTTTCTGAATGTTTGGAATGAAGCTTTAAACGTGCAATTTTGTAGATGTTAGAATGATGAAGGGAAACGAGGTATACCATTAAGTCTTCTTTTCGCCTTTGTGTTAGAGCGGCAAGTGTTATTGGCGTTTCCCAAGTTTGTCGTTGTGTTGAGGTGGTCATTGCTGGTTGCAGTGTTTGGGTTTTCAACCTGTTATTAATGTGTTTGGGTCACATTTATTTTTGGTGTTTTGAATGTTTATATTTATGAAATGTTTTATGCGAGTACAAACATTTCAAGCAGAGTGTTAGTTGCGCTGACACGAGGGTTTAGATAAACACATGTTGATGATGTGGTCTGAAGTTGTAAATGATCTGAAACAGTTGGAAAGTTGTTAAAAAGTAACATTAGGTAAAACAATGTGAGCATCAATTATTTCAGCCATAGAGCATTTTGGCTTTACTCGTAACATTTGTCTAAAGTCTCCGCGGAGCAAAATTGACTTTACTCCGAATGGTATTTCCGGGGTATCAAAAAGATCTCGTAAGCTTCTATCTAAAGATCCAAAGCATCGCTTGTCGTCATCGGTGCCTCATCCCAAATTATAAGAGACGTCTCTATAAGCAATTGTGCCAGTTGTGAATTTTTTTAATGTGACACAAAGATTTTTCGCAAACCTCCAGCGATATTTTGAAACGTGAGTGAGCAGTTCTTTCGGAAGGAAGTAGAAGTGATGCCAACACCAGAGCCTGCTACTACTAAAACGATTTTACCGTTTGAGCGAAGAGCAGATATTATACGAGTCCAAAAATATGTTTTGACTGTGCCGCCATGCCCATATACAAACAGGGACCTGATTAGCAGACACAAGGGAAGTCATTACCAATGTGTACACCGATAATTGATGTGTATTAAGGCCTTGTAGTATGGTTGTATGAAGATAAGCTAATGACCGCATGGTGTAATTTTTTTCTTCAAGTAGCAACCTATTTTTTAGCGTCGCAAGCAGAGTTGCTGATGGCAATGGCAGACCATAATGTGATAAAGAGGTTGATGTTGCAGCTGACTTTAAAATAAGCTCCAACTCATATAAGATCAGATGTTGTAGTAGGGGTGTTCACGGTCCGGTTCCAAACCATGAAACCGCCCAAACAGTTCATCGGTTTGGCTTCATGGTTGGTTTTTTTTCAAACATTAGGTCGGTCGGTTTCAAAAGTTAAAAACCGTAATAAACGGTTTGGTTTATGGTTTTCATAAAAAACTGGTCGTAAAAACCGAACCGGACCGGATACGTGTGTTCACACATATATATCGATATATACATATAAATATGCATATATAGATGTTTATATATGTGTGTATGCACATATAGAGTTCTTGATTTATTCACGACTTAAAAAAAATACATATGGACATAGTGTAAATAGTCTGTGTTGAACTATAAAGCTTTAGTTTGATTTGATTTAATTTTGGGGGGGATCAAACCATTGATAACGGTTTGGTTTTTATTTTGAACGGCTCGGTTTTGGTTTTCATTGTTTAAAAACCGTAGTTAACGGTTCGGTTACGGTTCCACTTAATGACCATAAAAACCGGACCGCGAACACCCCTATGTTGTGGATCTCCTTTGTTCACAGTTTTGATTGACGATTGAAGATTGTTCCTATTATTGTGTGAAACATCATCTCCCATTTTGCGCCAATGTTCAATTCAAAGTTGAGTAGGATTGGACACGTTACAAAACAGTAACATATGGGCAAATAGTAATCTTAATTATGCAGGGTGGCCCAAATAGATGCATCAGTGAATGTATGGCTCCATTCTTTGTCATCACCAATTAGACCAAGTCTTTCTCAAGCAGCACGACATGTTGGATAGACAACACTTGCAACTGTCCTTATGCCAGTAAAAGATGTGCAACCAGTCTGATGTTGTAGTAGCATACGCATGAAAAAAAGGTCGCCACATGTTGGACGAACATATATAAGTCTACCTATTGATGGCTCTTTGTTTGATAACCTAAGAATCCAACCATGGCCTGAAGGTTCCCAACGATATTTAGAGAGGTAATCTAAGTACCGAAGATGCCTACCAGAAGGATCGTTACAATTGTTATTCAACTACTCTGTTAGTGTTGTTTTTTTGGAAGTAGGATTATTGATAACATTTTCAAAGTGTTGTGTATCTCTAAAAGTGAGCAAATCTTCTAAATGAACTGCAAGAACTTGTACGGCTGGGTTTCTATGATGAATAGGAAAATCAAAAATTTGCCAAGCAGCCTCATGTGGACAAATACAGCGGTCGTCTACAACATTTTTTATTTCATTCGTGAACTCAGATTTGTCGTTATTATCTGTATGATGTGCTAGTAACATTTCCGAAACGACGACTTTTGTTCTATGAGCTCCCTTGGAAACATATTTGAAAAGATACTTGACAAGCATACTCCACCCACAATATTCAACATTAATGTGAGCGTTAAAGTACCTACAAAGGGTGCTATTATAAGGAACGACATAGCCGTTATCTAAGGGGATGTTATTTTTCATAAAAGGGTTAGCATCAGCTGTTGTTTTATAACAAATGTAACCGTTGTTGTCAAATCGAGTAGCATTCTCATAATGTTTAGGGAAACACCTTGAGCAAACACCGTCACACATGCAAGGAGAGTGATGGGTATTTGACACACACACAAGCTAAGAACTCACAAATTAACTAAACAAGAAGAAATTTAAGAAGAAGAAGATCGAATTTCATTAATCACAGAGAAGGATTACAAGAACAAAACAAGGGTAAAACCCTATCTCACTACCAAATGCAGGAGACCAAAATCATAACTGCCCAAAACGTATCTCCCTTCCCTTATTAATACCCCCTATCCATTAACAACTTATAGCCACTTTTAGGAATGACATCTTTCAAATTGTTTTGGTTAAGTTTAAATAGGTTTGTGCTAGGTTCGTTTGGCCCATGAACCTATGCATGTGTTAGTTTCAGCGAACCTATGGTCTTTGTGTTGTAAAGGTTCGTCCAGTGAACCTATTGGTTCGTCTGGTGAACCTATTGGTTCGTATATGTTCGTCTGATGTCTTGTATATATTTGCAGGTTTTCTGATTTTGTTAGTAATTTGACAGAACTTGTATTTCTCAAATTTGTGTGTGTAACAGAACTGTGTGTTCTTGCTGTGTGCACTTGTAATTGATTTCAGTGTTAATGAAGAGGGTATTTACGAGTGTGACAATCTGGCATTTCGGATTAACCCCGTTAATCATAAATTAACAGAAATGAAACAAAATTTTACAAAAATCAAACCTGAAGGACTAAAATTAAACAAAATCAGCTTCAAAACATTTAAATTACAAGGATTCAACTTGAAATTAGAAGAAATGTTCAATTTTGACTTTTAAAGTCAAAATTCGAGTGGGAATTCAATGGGAATTCGAATTTCACATTAATACAAAGTTATAACCGAATTAAACGGTCACTAATCATCACATTGATGATGATTAACAGTTATTATATGTTATGGGAACATCAATCATCGAATTAAACCAAAAACGGTTCCAAAATGTTGAAACCGTAGCTATTCAATACCAAAACCACACAATTCGATTAAAATCCACACAATTGAACTTCCAGAAACCTCAATCGGCAACTTTAGCAACTTCTGCACATAACAATTCGACTCCAGTAGTTTTGGATTGAAGAAAACGATCGAGAGCCGGCCGAAGAACAAGCTATTAGGCGAATTACACCAATTTGAAATCCAAACAGGTAATTATCAACTCCTACACAACCTAAATATGTCGACCAAGCATAGCCCTATGCTTGTTTCGGTTACAAGTATCGAATTATAAGAATCCGAATTCTAGGGTTCATCATCTTTGACGTTTTGGGGATTTCAATCAAAACAAGGTCCAAAATCAAATCAAATTATACACACAGTTTCGAAATACCTTAATAAAGGAAAACCCTATGATGATTTTATATAACAAACACTAATTTAATGATTTTGGGTTTCTAGGGTTTATGATATGAATGATTTGGGGTTTTCAACACAATCAAACTCCAAAACGAAATTAAATCTCATCAACTGTTTCGCAACACCATGTTAAATGAAAGCCCTGTGCTGGGTTCATGCAATTACAATGAATTTCATGATTTCAAATGCTAGGGTTTATAATACAAATCAATTTGGGGGTTTTGACATAAACGAAAACGAAATTCAAATTAAACCACACAAGAAGTTTCGGAATCTAGTGTTTAAAGAAAACCCTATGGTTTTACAGTCTAATCTAAACGATTTCAATAAAATTGGGTATGAAACTTGGTATCCATGTCTGAAACCATATAGGGCACAAATTGGGAGTTCTTGATTAACTGATAATCGAATTGGGCCATCCTTGAATTCGTTTGGGTTCCCCAAATCAAAGCCCCATGGTTCTGGATTCGATCAGAATCGAATCGTGGGTCAATCGGATTCCATTGGGTTCGATCAGAATCAAGGCCCCATGGTTCTGCATGAGTTAGCTATTTAAGATAAGTGCGAAATAGCATTACAAGTCCTTACATATCTAACCGTTTAGTTTGCCGTAGTGCAAAGCGTGGTAGTAGGAAATAGATCTATTGGGTTTGACAAACCTCACTTGGTAGATTGTAGGTCTACGCAGGTGTTTAACTAGCCAATTCAACATTACTATTGTTTGTGATAGACAATAGTGGAAAGGCAAATTACATTCTAACAGTCAGCTTCGGTGTCGACCGCTTATGTAAATAGTACAAATGACTAGCTATCATGACTATGCATGTGTGATTATGTTATCTGCAACCATTTCGTTTCAAACAGTTGTTTCAAACATTTGTGATTATTCAAACCTGTGTATGCACCAACCATTGTGTTGACTTGATTTACATGTTTTCTCAGGACACTAAAGTACAAGTAAGGACGAGCAGGGACTAGGATGTTGAGTCTCATGCATACATTTCAGTTCAAGTGTTTTGGATTTGATTAATTAAGACATTGAATGACTTTGAATTTGTAATTTACATTTTATAAACAGTTATGTTTTGTTATTGGTTTTAAAACGCTTCCGCAACCGTTAAAACTTTGATATTACAGTTTAGCCCAAATTTATGTTTGAAAAGCATATAGAGGTCTTTCGCTGTATCTAATGACTGAGATCCTGGTTTGTCACGCCCTAACAGATATGGCATCATTGTCTAAACGTATTCATGATGAGGAGCCACAAGTTGTGGAAATCCAGGAAGCTAAGGAAAGGAAATTGGAGCAAGTGGATGATACTATCCACCATGGTGAGGATATACACATTAGACCCAGAGGGAGCAGCCATTATTGGCAGTGGTTCCCTGATCTTATCCGTAGCTGGATGCGCGAGGATAGAGTGCCTCCACTACCTGCTACTACCTCTACTACTGTTCTTTGGACATTACCTGCTCTAGGATATCCGCTAGAGCAAGCGTTTGCTGCTTTTGTGGCACGTATGGATCGAGAGATCCGTAATATGCGCGAGGCAGCAGGGGCAGTCACAGGATTGTTAGAAAGCAACAACTAGATTATGGAGAAATGGAGGAGTCGTAAGGAGGAGCTGGCTCGTACAGATGAGTTACTTGAGAATCTGGTGGAAGATGTGGAGATGATGCGAAATGCTATCGTTGAGCTCACCGACCGACTGCAAGATGCTGAATTTCGTGCAACTATGGCCTAGGCACGACAACAGGAAATGGAACTACGTGCGGCTATGGCCGAGGCAAGGGCCGAAGAGGCCATTGCACTATCTAATGCGACTATAGATGGAACCAACATAGTTGGGGATTTAGCTGAGCAGGCATTGACACTCATCACCGAACATATACAGTATGATCACGGTACAGGGGGTGGTCCACCAGGCTGATTCATCTTCTAGTGTTGCGCCACCAAATGGTGGAGTTTAGATATTTTGATGTTATTTATTTTTCAGTTAATAAACCTATACGAGTGGTATGTACTCATAACAAATAAAATGGCATGTTTAGTTGATTATTGTTATGAGAATTAATATTTTGATGGCAAAAATTGTTTGTTATGCATGAATGGTGATTATACGATGAATGAAATCTCATTATGTATATTTGTAAATGTGAAGATTATGGCTGACAGAAACATAAACATGACTGTTGCTGAACTCAACGAACTGATCAACAGTAAGTTGGCAGAAGCTATTGCAAACTATGCTCAAACACATCCGACAGGACCACATGGTCCAATGGGGGGATTGGTAAATCCGCTTGTGTGCACGTTCAAGACGTTCTTGGACTGCAAGCCTCATAACTTCAAAGGATCGGAAGGAGCCATTGGACTTCTTCGATGGATTGAAAAATCAGAGTCGGTGTTTGAGATGCGTAACTGCCGGAGGAGAACAAAGTCAAGTACGCTACTGGTACTTTGGAGGGTCCAGCATTGACCCGGTGGAACTCCAACATGCAGACATTGGGATTGGGTGAGGCCAATGCCCTTACTTGGAATGGGTTCAAGACACTACTGCAGGAGGAGTGTTGCCCTCGCAATGAGGTGCAGAAGTTGGAGGATGAATATTGGCATCTTAAAATGGAAGGGTGTGACATCGAGGAGTTCACCACTCGATCACACGAATTAGCCAGACTTCTACCTCACATGGCAACTCCACCTAGCAAGTGGATTGAGAGGTACATTGGGGGATTGGTATCTCAGATCCAAGGGTTAGTTACATCTGCTAACCCTACTACCATTCAACAAGCTGTTCGATTGGTGAACCAGCTAACTGACCAGGCGATGCAGCATGGGACACTACCCAAGAACAGCAGCTGCTAAAGTGGGAGAGCAGCAATTCCAAAAATTCTACTCAACAGTCATTTCATCAGAACCGGAAGCATGAGTCAAACAAGACTCATCATAATTCGAACAGCAGTCAGCATTCATCCGGGGGGTATATTGGTAAATACCCAAAATGCAATAAATGTGGACTCCATCACATTGGGAATCAATGTGACAAGTACCGATGCCAACGGTGCGGGAAAATGGGTCATGCTGCAAAGGATTGTCGGGGAGAATTACAGACAAACCCGACTAACTAGAATAACATCCAGAAAGGTTGTTTTGAGTGTGGCAAACCTGGACATTTTAAGAAGGATTGCCCATAACTCAAGAAAGGAGGGGCTAACGATACAAACGGCAACTACAATGGCACTAACAACAACAATAACAATAATACCAATGGTGCCAAGGGTAGAGCTTTCGTGATTGGAGGACGTCAAGCACGGGAGGATCCCAATATCGTTACTGGTACGTTCCTCTTGAATAATCACTATGCCTCTATGCTATTTGACACTGGTGCAGACCGGAGCTTTGTATCTAGTACATTTTCTAAATTGCTAAATGTTAGTCCTACTACTCTAGAAGACCCTTACACTGTAGAACTAGCTGATGGCAAGTTAATTGTAGTATAACATATCCTTAAAGGATGTATCCTTGATTTGACGGGTCAAACACTGGAAATTGACCTTATGCCTATCGCTTTAGGCAGTTTTGATGTAGTCATTGGCATGGACTGGTTGTCGAAACACCAGGCTGAAATAGTATGCCAGGAAAAGATTGTTTGTATACCTCTTCCACATGGAGAGACACTGTATGTACAAGGCGAGAAGAGCAGTACGCCACTGCGTCTCATATCTTGTATGAAGGCACACAAATGTCTGCGTAAAGGTGGTACATCAGTTATAGCACTTATAACTGAAAGGCTGGTAGCTGAGAAGAAGATCGAAGACATCCCAGTGGTTCGTGAATTTCCTGAAGTATTTCCAGAAGGCCTACAAGGGTTACCTCCTATCAGACAAGTGGAATTCCGAATCGACCTTTGATGTGTGTGAAACTATATATTTTTAATTATGGATTTTTCACATAGATTTTAGTTTTAAAATGATTTTTACTAGAAACTAAATCACACACAATAGGCAAGTGTACCTATCATATAATAATATAGCTAATGGTAAGAACCGGATATCAATCCGTGGACACGATATCTCTCAATACTAGACCTCGGTCAATGTTTAGCAACAACATGAAAATGTCGGGTTTTGTGAATTTTAAAATAATAACTAAAAGAAGGTTTTTAAATAATCTAATGTCTAAGAGAATTGCCTAGATCATGAATCCACTTAGTCTAGTGATGTGATTATTATGAATTGGTAAACCAAATGTTGACTAGATTCCGGTCAAAGATATCTAATCCTATAATCCTTTGGAAAATTAAAATGATAAACACATTCTAATCACCTAGGATTATTCTATGAAGCCTAATGTCAAGGTCTATGTCAAGATTTAATCAAGAATTAGTCATCCGTCAAGAATCATTAATTCCACAACTTCAGGAAAATTAATATGACTTATACACACTAATCACCCTAAGTTGCATAAATTCAACAAAGTCACAATTTCTTCCAACTTACAATCTATGAACACAATCATGCAAATGAGGTCATTTGGCCATAATTTCCTAACTCACATGTTAATCATATTCTACAAATCATGATATCACCATGGTTTTTCCAAACTTTAGTGAAAGAAAGTATACTTATGCAAGTTTTATAATATTCAAGAAACCAATTATCATTCCTAATCTCATGGCATAATCTTAAAAACAAGTTGTAAGATTATAAACAAATGTTTGATCATGGTTTTCTAACATAGTATGACTAAACATTCATCATTCTTGAACATACATTAACCTACACAAATTTACAACATCATTGGAATACAATCATAACTTCATCTTGAATCTTCACATAAACCCATTTGACCAATTCATAAAATCATCATCACATAAACATAAATTTCATCATAATCTAGACAATGGAGTGTTTAGCCCATAAGGCTTACAAGAACAATAACAAAGTAGCTGAAATTAACAAGAGACATGATTAGAATAACAAAAATGCAAACCACTAGCAAGCAAGGATTGAAAACAAGATGGTGTTGGATGCTCCTTGGATCTTCAAGACCTTCAAAATCTCCCTTCTATAGCCTTAAGAATTCTGATCAGAGAGTATTTTAGCTCCAGGAAGTCCAACCATTTCAAATGAGGTGAAAAACTCAATTTATAGAAATTCTGGAACTTGGCACGGTCGTACACCATAGGTGCACGGTCGTGCAAGGTGCTACAGTGCTTCACTTTTGGTCTGGGACGGTTGTCGAAGTTGACATTTTCAGCTAAGTCTCAAAAATTGACTCGAGGTGTCAGACACGGTCGTGCGCAAGTCGTCATGGCAGGTACTACCTCCATTTGGCCCGACACTGCCTTGCTTTGGCCCGGCACTGCCTAGTTTGCACGGTTGTGCTAGGCTTATGCACGGTCGTGCATGGGCCAGCACTACCATGCATGGCCTAGCACTACCTGGTTGCACGATCATGCAAGATGGTGCACGGTCGTGCATAGGCCAGCACTGCCATGCATGGCCTAGCACTACCTGATTGCATGGTCGTGCAAAGTTGTGCACGGTCGTGCATGGACCGGCACTGCCAGTGCAAGATTTGGCATGAGAGTGCGCATCTGGGGATTTGCTCAGAAAATGCTGAAATTCCAGATAAGGCTTGATTTTCTTCCGAGCAAGGCCGTTTATCCTACAAATTCACAAAAACAATAATTAGGATTATTTGTGAATGAACATGCATGTTGTTAACGTTAAAACCAGGGGAAATTGAGTCGAATAATATGTATAATTTAATGTATATCAAACATCCTCACACTTGAACTTTGCTTGTCCTCAAGGAAACAATGAACCTTAATGGTGAAACCAATTACCAATAATCAACTTGTAAGCAAAGATGAATCAAATAATTAAAAACTTAGATTGTTTTTCAAAGGTTTACCAAATTTGAAATTGTAAGCAAGAAAATAAAATCAAAATTATCAACAAGAATTTATAAACAAGAGGATTCACTAACATGTTACACCCTATATTTCTCACAATGTTCACACATACTCGGTTTATTTCGGATTCATACATGTAATGTGTATGTATAGAACACTCAATTGCCAAGACAATGGATCAACAAATATGATACTTGTAATAAAAATCAACTCCAAATAAAATAATAAAAACAAAGCATAATTTAATCTAAAGGCCTTTTATTGGGTTGTGTTTGGGTTGGAGGATGGTTGGGGATAAAAGGATTGAGAAAAAGGAAATCCGTTGGCTAAGAATTCGAACACAAAAGACATACTACAAAGCCTATTTGGCTTAAACAACATGGTTTTTTTTTTTTTTTTTTTTTTTTTTTTTTTTTTTTTTTTTTTTACACATAAGTACATCAACAAGCAAACATTGTGTTGCTTAATTATTTGTTTCACAAGAACTGCTAAAAGGAAATATAACTCCTTGCCAACTATGAAATGGGATTTCAATAAAAGAAATGGGTTGATGGAGAAGGTGGTGATGAGAGTTTGTTCTAAGGCCTTGATAAAATACAACCTTGTTCAAGCTCATGACTATGGAGATGTATGTTTTAAACAAATATTAATTTGTATGAAACATCCGGCACACTCAATCCATAAAATATGCAATGACTACTAATGCTCAAGGTTTCATTTGCTCACAAAAAATGGAAGGAATGGGTAAAAATATATGATATAACTTGTAGTTCCTCCTTTCGTCTAAACACAAACGATGATAACAAAAAATTTTATTTCACTTGTTAAGAATTCCAAATTAAGGTACCCTTTATCAAAACAAGCCTCGTTTTAATTATCAAAAACTTGTTTGCTTAACTTGTTGATTACAAAAAAAAATTAATTGCACCAAAAACGATAAAAGGTTCTTTGCAAAAATGCTTATTACTCTTGGAAAAACAAAGTTATATCAACAATAAACGTATACCCTGAAAGTATACCCCTCCCCACACTTGAATTGCACAATGTCCCTATTGTACAACAAAAAACATGCAAAAATAAGAGTGATCATGCACGAGTGTGAAAAGGAATAAAACTTCCCTACTGGTCCTTGGAGAGACAGGCGTGTAAAATCTGCATGAGCCTTGCAACGATAATGGCATTCCATGTACCTGCACTGAAAATCATCTACAAACCAAAGCTGAAAGCAACAACTCACAACAACTAAGGGACCAAAACCGAAGCACAAGATCCATCAATCCATAAAAACAACAAACCAAAAACATTGTTTACAACCCAAATGAAAAATAAATATCCACAATAAACAGAGTTAGTACGTATAGCAAAATGTACAACTCTAAAAAAAAATATCAATAACTAATCAGGAAACAAGCTAGGCTGTCAGGGAGGGAGAACATCAGACTAGTTCTCATCTTCATCATGCGAACCATAACCGCTAGCTTCACCATCATGTCCTCCCCAAGAACGTTTCTGGGCGCCACCCGAAGCATATCCATAGTCGAACCGGGGTGGCTCAGAAACGTCAAACTGATTAAAAGTTGCTGCCGACTGATGCGAGGCGAAGAGCCACTCAAAGCTCCTCCTCTGATCGTGCTGGATCTGGTGCAGCAGCTCATATTGCCTAGTCTGTTCAGCCTGGAAGTTATCAATACGCTGTTTAAACCGTTGCTGCTCAGCGTGCAGCTCCTCCTGTGACACCTGCAATCCCGTAAACCTGTGCCACAAGTCCAGATTGGACGGGGGGTTCGGCCCATGAGTGGGTTCAAAGTTCAAATACTCATCATGGGGGGATACCTGTAGTCAAACCCCCCGAGTCCCATACCATGTGGGCCCTCCTCCTCGTTGGGCCCCTCTTCCTCATGCTCTTCTTCCTCCTCCTCCTCGTTCTCCTCAGGGACTGGATCCCAGATCCGACCGTACCTACCCTTCAAACGCATCCCGATAGGCGTCTGCTCCACAAGCTTCATATATCGCAATGTCCTCATGTCAAGTGGAGGCGTATCACACACATGAGTAAAACTGGCAATGTTCTCTTCGGTCAACAATCCGTAAGAGTCAGCCAGCTGCGTGATATACACGCCTCCACAGATGTGGCTCGACGCCTGTTTCCCTGAACTGGTGGTACGAAAATAAGCTAAGCAATGGGCAATGTTACAATGAATGCCCCGAATCAAGCAATAGAGATAAAACAAATCTCTAGTGGGCACATTGGCCAAGCTGTCGCCTCGCTGAAGGATGGTACCAACCAGAATCCGATGAATGAGCCGATGAAGTGGGTCGCGAAGTTTTGTGGCCTTCGCTCTTCGGGGGTCATAAACCCCTTCAGCAACTTCGGCCCAAAAGGTGGCCTTCTCAACTTCTTCTTCAAAATCATGCAACCCATCAAAAACCTCTGTGGCAAGCTCCCCCTCAGTGTACAAACCCATCCGACTTGCGAACTGTGCGACTGGAATCCTCCTCCATCTTCCCCCCAATCGAAAAGTTAAGCCAGAACGCTTTTGGTAGACGTTATGGGACGGGAAGCTAAAGGAGTATGAGGCAAAGAACTCCATTAGCAATTCACGATACTGCGGACGGTTGATGTAGAGTAAGCGAGACCAAGGTTCGGTGATTAATGGTTGCATCCTCGTTTGTTGATTGAGATTCACCATCAAATCCCAACTCAGACACTTCACTTGCTCAATTTGGCGCCGACGCCCCCATAACGAATGCAGCACGGGAATACACGGGGCGTTTATCTTGTCTTTCGGATCAAATTGTAGGAACGGGTGATCCATCTGTTCAAGAAAATTCCTAAAAAGATTAGTTGCCGAACACTAAAAGAAAAGGAAAAAAATAGAACGAAAAAAAAAGAAAAAACTGGGCTGATCTGGACATATGTACGGTCGTGCATAAACTGGCACGGCTGTGCCAACCCAAAATGAAGCTAGCACAGGCAGTGCAGGGTTGGCACAGCCAAGTCGCACGGTCGTGCCATCCTCAGAATGACCTAAGCACAGGCAGTGCAAGGCCAGCACTGTCAAACAGCACGGTCGTGCGGGCTTAAGCACTGTTGTTGAGCACTGTCGTGCGGGGTTAGCGCATGGTCGTGCGCCTTTGATTTTGAGTCTGCACGGGCAGTGCAAGGGTTGCCCCATCGGGCCACACGTTCATGCGGGATAGCCGCACGGTCGTGTATCGTGTAGAACCGAAATCAAAGTTGAACAAACACGAGATTTTCCATCAACAACCCAAAAATTAACAAAATTTATACAGATCCTAACAATTCTAAACCAAAATGGTGTATTTACAAGCCCTAATTTGGAAAAATCTAAGAAGTTTAGGAATTTCATTGAAAAGAGAGATCAATTGAAGGATTGGAGGAGATTAGTACCTTAGATTCTTGATTTGGAAGATGAAAAACGAGAGAAATTGATGGGAACCGCTCTGGAAGTTGCAGAACCGAATTATGAGGGAAGATGGGTTCAAATGGAGTAATTATTGGAAAAATCTGACACGGTGCACGGTCGTGCATACGGGCCGCACGGTCGTGCATCAGCAAAAGCGCACGGCCGTGCAGCTAGTCGCACGGTAGTGCTGACCTGCAGAATTTTTTTATTTATTTTATTTTTTTATTTGCTGAGAGCCTCTCGGGAGGGCTAAATTTACTGAGTCTTTAGCTCGACTTGGGTCCCCGAATTAAGTTGTCCTTGGGGTGGAGTACAATGACCTCCAATGCCGGCTCGACGGGTCCGGATAGGTACTTCTTCAACCGATGGCTGTTTACCTTGAAAATTCTGCCAACCTCATGCCCGATTTCCACAGTTCCATATGGGAAGACTTCTCGAACTGTGTACGGGCCAGACCAACGAGATTTCAATTTGCCCGGAAACAACCTAAGACGCGAGTTATAAAGCAAAACGCGATCACCCACTTGGAATTGCTTGTTGTCCTTCAAGTGGCTATCGTGTAGCGTCTTGGTACGTTCCTTGTACCTCTTGGAGCTATCATAAGCATCATTCCTTAGCTCCTCAACCTCGTGGATCTGCAAGAATCGGTTCTCCCCCGCACTAGTCAAATCCATGTTGATGGATTTCAGGGCCCAATAGGCTTTGTGCTCGAGTTCAACGGGGAGGTGACACGTTTTCCCATAAATCAAACTGTTCGGAATGCCCACAACGCGTCATTCAACTTCACCGACCAATCCTTGCTGTTTTGACCAACCGTCTTCTCCAAAATGCGCTTGATGCCCCGATTAGTGACTCTACCTGTCCACTGGTCTGTGGATGGTATGGCGTTGAAAATCTATGGTTCACTCCATAGCGTGACAACGCCTTGTCGAGTTGGGAATTGCAGAAATGAGTCCCACGGTTACTAATGAGTGCTTTGGGGGCACCAAAGCGAGAAAACAACTCTTTCAGAAATCTCACGACCACTCTAGCATCATTGGTGGGCAAGGCTTGGGCCTCTACCCACTTGGAAACGTAGTCGACTGCAACTAGAATGTATCGGTTATCGTGAGATGTTGGGAACGGCCCCATAAAATCAATACCCCAGACGTCAAAAATTTCACAGACTTGGATTCCATTCTGGGGCATCTCATAACGCGATGAGATGTTGCTTGCCCTTTGGCAAGCATCGCAAGCTCGGACCATATCATGAGCGTCTCTGAAGATGGTGGGCCAATAGAATCCGGCGTCAAAAGCCTTCTTCGCAGTAAGAGTCGCTCCATGATGACCACCAGTCGGTCCCTCATGACAATGCCTGAAAATCTTGTGCACTTCACCTCCATACACGCACCTACACATAATCTGATCAGCTCCAATCCTAAACAGGTAAGGATCCTCCCACAGGTAATACTTGACATCAGAAAAGAAGTTCTTCTTCTGTTGATGTGTCAAACCCTTCAAAACAATCCCACAAGCGAGATAATTCGCGAAATCAACAAACCATGGACACTCCTCAACCTGCTTCTGTATGTGCATAAGAAACTCGTGGGGGAAATTGTCATTTGTGTGTGACCCCACAAGTTTTGATGAAGCTGAGCACTCGAGACGGGAGAGGTGATCTGCTGCAACATTCTCGGCTCCCTTTTTGTCACGGATTTCAATGTCGAATTCTTGCAACAACAGAATCCAACGAATCAGCCTAGGTTTAGCATCTTGCTTGCTAAACAAGTAACGGAGGGCTGCATGATCCGTAAACACAATGGTCTTTGAAAGGACAAGATAGGAACGGAATTTATCGAACACAAAGACCACATCTAGGAGCTCCTTTTCAGTGGTGGTGTAATGCTCCTGGGAATCATTCAGAGTTTTGCTTGCATAGTAAATCGGGTGGAAGTGCTTGTCCTTCCTTTGACCCAAGACTGCCCCAACCGGAAAATCGCTTGCGTCACACATAAGCTCAAACGGGAGTGCGCAATCGGGGGCGATCATGATCGGAGCATTAACCAACTTTTCCTTCAACAACCTGCATGCATGAAGGCATTCATCAGAAAACACGAACGGGGCATCTTTCTCAAGAAGCTGAGTCATGGGGCGAGCTATTTTTGAGAAATCCTTGATGAAACGCCTATAGAACCCCGCGTGTCCTAAGAAACTCCGAATAGATTTCACAGAAGTGGGTGGGTGAAGCTTGACAATGGTCTCAATCTTGGCTCGGTCGACCTCAAGTTTGTCACGTGAAATCTTATGCCCCAAAACAATGCCCTCCTTTACCATGAAGTGGCATTTCTCCCAATTCAACACCAAGTTAGCTTCTTCACATCTAGCTAACATCTTCCTCAGATTTTCCAAGCAATGATCAAAGGAACTCCCGAAAACAGAAAAGTCATCCATAAATACCTCCATAGAGTCCTCGATCATATCGTGGAAAATAGCCACCATACAACGCTGAAATGTGGCCGGAGCATTGCACAGTCCAAAGGGCATTCGCTGATATGCAAATGTGCCATAGGGACATGTGAATGTCGTCTTCTCCTGGTCCTTAGGAGCGATTGGGATTTGAAAGTACCCAGAAAAACCATCCAAAAAGCAATAGAATGTCTTGCATGGCAATCTCTCCAACATCTGATCAATAAAAAGCTAGGGGAAATGGTCTTTTCTGGTGGCATCGTTCAGTTTGCGGTAGTCGATGCAAACTCTCCATCCGGTAACAGTACGAGTAGGGATCAACTCATTTTTCTCATTGGTAATCACTGTCATCCCACCCTTCTTCGGGACAACCTGCACAGGACTCACCCAAGGGGAATCAGAGATAGGATAAATCAAACCTGCATCAAGTAACTTGATAACCTCCTTCTTCACGACGTCTTGCATATTGGGATTTAGACGTCTCTGATGCTGAACTACAGGCTTAAAATCCTCCTCCATCAAGATCTTATGGGTGCAAAAAGATGGATTGATGCCCTTGATGTCCATGATCTTCCATGCCATCGCCTTCTTGTGCATCTTCAGAACCTCAAGCAATTTGGCATTCTCTCCACTCGTCAACGCAGACGAGATGATAACGGGCAACCGAGACTCACCATCTAGGAATGCATACTCCAAATGACCGGGAAGCTCCTTAAGCTCAACAGATGGTGGGTCTTCAACAGAAGGTAATGCCTTAGGCTCAGCCTTGGTATCCATGACTTCAAACACTTCATCCTGAGGGGAAGGATCGTGGCTCAGCAATGCCGCCATCTCCTCATCAAATCGACCCTCAGTAACTGGGTCTACATCCTCCCCTCCTAACAATTGGGTGTCAAACACCTCCACAACACACCCATCCTGTGATGGATCACTCATACAAGAATCAACAACATCAATGAAGTAGAGTGAATCGTCCTGACTCTGTGGATGCTTCATTGACCTTTCGATATCAAAGGTCACCTCCTCATCATAAACTCTAAGTGTCAGTTTGGCCGAGCAAACATCAACGAGGGCTCTAGCAGTGGCTAGGAATGGACGACCAAGAATGAGAGGTACATTCTTATCTTCATCCATATCAAGGATCACAAAGTCCACAGGAAACACAAATCGATCAATCTTAACCAACAAATTCTCAACTATACCTCTCGGATATTTGACTGACCGATCGGCAAGCTGGATGCTCATTCGGGTTGGCTTAAGTTCCTCAACACCAAGTTTCTCAAACACAGCATAGGGCATTAGATTGATGCTAGCCCCCAAGTCAGCCAATGCATTACTGACTGATAAACTTCCAATCAAGCATGGGATAGTGAAACTCCCAGGATCATTCATCTTCTGAGGAAGTTTGTTTTAAAGGATCGCAGAACACTCATCACTCAATGTAACATGAGATAATTCTTCCAAATTCTTCTTGTTGGTGAGGATGTCCTTCAAAAACTTGGCATACTTAGGCATCTGAGCAAGTGCCTCAACAAATGGCAGATTGATGTGCAACTGCTTGAACAATTCCAGAAATTTTCCATAGTGTTCCTCAAATTTCTGCTTCTTCAACCTGCTGTGGTATGGAACAGGAGGAGTGTAATCCTTGACTGGTTCCTTTGCTTGTGCTGTACTTGCTGGGCCTGGCCTGGAATGCACCTCAGCAGGAATCTCAGTCGCAACCTCCTCAATCACCGGCGGAAGAGAAGAAGAAGGGGAAGCCGGTGGAGGAGGTGCAGTGGTGGATTTACCACTCCTCAATGTGATGGCCTTAACATGAGCATTAGGATTCGGCTCAGTGTTACTCGGGAGACCACCTTGTTGCCTTTCGGATAGCAACTTAGCAATTTGTCCTACCTGATTCTCGATGGTTTGCATCGATGCTTTTTGGTTCCTCAACTCCGTCTCATGCTTGTGGAAGCGGTCTTCCATATACTGATTCTGTTTCTGAGCCAACTGGCTTTGGCTCTCGGAGTTAGCTAGCAACCGTGCAACCATGTCCTCCAAATTGGATCGCTTTTCAGGAGCGGGTTGTGACCCACTGCTAGAACCATGATTTTGGAACTGGTTCTGTGGAGGACGAATCTGTGAGGACTAACCGTGAGACTGATTTTGGAATGGGGGACGCGGATTGAATCCGGGTGGTTGCTGTTTTGTGGTACCAGACTTCCAACTGAAATTTGGGTGATTCCTCCACCCCGAATTATAAGTGTTACTGTAGGGATTATTTTGAGACTGAGTTTGGTTGCCCATGTAGTCAACGTGCTCGTGAACGGATCTATCCCTAATCGAACACTCCCCACTATGGTGTGCTCCCCACATATCTCACAACAAGATTGGACTTTGTTCACAGACATCTGCTCGATTTTGTTGGAGAGTGCCTCCAACTGTGCAGTCAAAGCAGTATAGGAATCAACCTGATGGACAACCTGCTTGGGTGCCTTGGCTCTCGGGGCCTGTTGAGAATAGCTCTTCCTAGCTGCTTTCTCGAGCAATTCAAACGCCTCTCGTGGTCGCTTCGCTCCAAAATCTCCACCCGCATAGCTGTCAAGCCATTGTCGTCCGCTCACATCGAGACCATTGTAGAATGTCTCGCACTGCCTCCATAACTCTAAACCGTGATGTGGGACCTTTCACATCAGATCCTTGAACCGCTCCCACGCCTCGTAGAACGTCTCACCATCATCCTGCTGGAACGAAAGAATCCGAGCTCTCAGCTTTGCAGTTTTCTCGGGAGGAAAGTATTTCTCAAAGAATTTTTCAGACATCTGATTCCAAGTGATAATACAGCCCGAGGGAAGGGAAATCAGCCAAGCCTTGGCTCGGTCACGTAGAGTGAATGGGAATAACCGAAGCCGAATGGCATCATCAGACGCGCCATTGATCTTGAAAGTGGCGCAAATCTCCAGAAATCCCTCAATATGGAGATTAGGATCCTCGTGATCCTTCCCATCAAACTGAACAGTGTTCTGAACCATTTGAATGATACTTGACTTGATCTTGAAATATTTGGCCTCAACAGTCGGTCGGGTGATGCTTGGCTCCAATCCTCTAAGTGATGGTTTCACGAAGTCAGAAATCGTCCGGTCATCATCTTGGTCCGCCATGGTCGTGTCTCTCGTGCCAAAGATATTGTCGGTTTCTCCGTCTCCTTTGATGGTATTTGCAACAATACGGGACCGCTCCCGCAACCTTTGTCGAAAATACCGCTCAGGTTCCGATCAAGGCTCGACAATGTCCGGCTCGGGGGTTGAGGACATACACACTTAATGCATAAATGAGTTACTGAATCAAACCTGTTAAAAATAAAAATAAAAATAAAAATAAAAATAAAATAAAATAAAATTTTGAAAAATACATAAATAATAAAAACTAAAAGGCAAAAATCAAACTAGTTAAATAAACTAATAAAAAAAATATTTTCACACTAAAAACTAAGCTAAATCACCAACTCTGATTTTTCTTGAAATCACCGGGTCCCTGGCAACGGTGGCAAAAACTTGATGTGCGTGAAACTATATATTTTTAATTATGGATTTTTCACACAGATTTTAGTTTTAAAATGGTTTTAACTAGAAATTAAATCACACACAATAGGCAAGTGTACCTATCGTATAATAATATAGCTTATGGTAAGAACCGGATATCAATCCGTGGACACGATATCTCTCAATACTAGACCTCGATCAATGTTTAGCAACAACATGAAAATGTCGGGTTTTGTGAATTTTAAAATAATGACTAAAACAAGGTTTTTTAAATAATCTAATGTCTAAGAGAATTGCCTAGATCATGAATCCACTTAGTCTAGTGATGTGATTATTATGAATTGGTAAACCAAATGTTGACTAGATTCCGGTCAAAGATATCTAATCCTATAATCCTTTGGAAAATTAAAATGATAAACACATTCTAATCACCTAGGATTATTCAATGTAGCCTAATGTCAAGGTCTATGTCAAGATTTAATCAAGAATTAGTCATCCGTCAAGAATCATTAATTCCACAACTTAAGGAAAATTAATATGACTGATACACACTAATCACCCTAAGTTGCATAAATTCAACAAAGTCACAGTTTCTTCCAACTTACAATCTATGAACACAATCATGCAAATGAGGTCATTTGGCCATAATTTCCTAACTCACATGTTAATCATATTCAACAAATCATAATATCACCATGGTTTTTCCAAACTTTAGTGAAAGAAAGTATACTTATGCAAGTTTTATAATATTCAAGAAACCAATTATCATTCCTAATCTCATGGCATAATCTTAAAAACAAGTTGTAAGATTATAAACAAATGTTTGATCATGGTTTTCCAACATAGTATGACTAAACATTCATCATTCTTGAACATAAATTAACCTACACAAATTTACAACATCATTGGAATACAATCATAACTTCATCTTGAATCTTGACATAAACCCATTTGACCAATTCATAAAATCATCATCACATAAACATAAATTTCATCATAATCTAGACAATGGAGTGTTTAGCCCATAAGGATTACAAGAACAATAACAAAGTAGCTGAAATTAACAAGAGACATGATTAAAATAACAAAAATGCAAACCACTAGCAAGCAAGGATTGAAAACAAGATGGTGTTGGATGCTCCTTGGATCTTCAAGACCTTCAAAATCTCCCTTCTATAGCCTTAAGAATTCTGATCAGAGAGTATTTTAGCTCCAGGAAGTCCAACCATTTCAAATGAGGTGAAAAACTCAATTTATAGAAATTCTGGAACTTAGCACGGTCGTGCAAGGTGCTACATTGCTTCACTTTTGGTCCGGGACGGTTGTCGAAGTTGCCATTTTCAGCTAAGTCTCGAAAATTGACTCGAGGTGTCAGACACGGTTGTGCCAAAAGTCGCACGGTCGTGCGCAAGTCGTCATGGCTGGCACTACCTCCATTTGGCCCGGCACTGCCTTGCTTTGGCCCGGCACTGGCTAGTTTGCACGGTCGTGCTCTGCTTATGCACGGTAGTGCTAGGCTTATGCACGGTCGTGCATGGGACAGCACTACCATGCATGGCCTAGCACTACCTGGTTGCACGGTCATGCAAGATGGTGCACGGTCGTGCATAGGCCAGCACTGACATACATGGCCTAGCACTACCTGATTGCATGGTCGTGCAAAGTTGTGCACGGTCGTGCATGGGCCGGCACTGCCAGTGTAAGATTTGGCATGACAGTGCGCATCTGGGGATTTGCTCAGAAAGTGCTGAAATTCCAGATAAGGCTTGATTTTCTTCCGAGCAAGGCCGTTTATCCTACAAATTCACAAAAACAATAATTAGGACTATTTGTGAATGAATTTTCATGTTGTTCACGTTAAAACTGGGGGAAATTGAGTCGAATAACATGTATAATTTAACGTATATCAACCTTACACCAGACGCAACACCGATAGCTAGGGCGCCTTATCGACTTGCACCATCTGAAATGCAAGAGTTATCTACACAACTGCAAGAGTTGTTGGATAAGGGCTTTATACGACCTATTTTTTCACCTTGGGGAGCCCTGCCTTATTTGTTAAGAAAAAGGACGGGACTTTCCGTATGTGTATCGATTACCTGGAACTTAACAAGGTTACCATTAAAAACCGGTATCCGTTACCTCGAATTGATGATCTGTTCGATCAATTGCAAGGTTCGAGTTACTACTCGAAGATCGATCTCAGGTCTGGTTACCATCAACTCAGAGTCCAAGAGGAAGACATTCCAAAGACAACATTCAGAACGCGTTATGGCCATTACGAATTCTTGGTCATGCCATTTAGGTTGACAAACGCTCCAGCAGTATTCATGGACCTCATGAATCGAGTCTGTAAACCTTATCTTGATAAGTTTGTCATTGTTTTCATTGATGACATTCTCATCTATTCTCAGACTGAGGAGGAGCATGCTGAACATCTTCGATTGATGTTAGAACTACTTAAACAAGAACAATTGTACGCTAAGTTCTCGAAATGTGACTTCCGGATGCGAGAAGTTCAGTTCTTGGGTCATATAGTCAATGAAAAGGGCATACATGTTGATCCAGCGAAAATTGAGGCGATTAAGAATTGGGAAGCACCAAAAACCCCTACCGAGGTACGACAATTCCTAGGTTTGGCGGGTTATGTCACACCCCCAAATTCCCACGTGCGGTGTCAGACCGCGTGGGTGTGACGTGGCCAGGATCACAGCTCATGGTCATATAGAACGACTTCTATATGAGTTCACAATCAAACAGTTTTGTAAAGTAACACAGGTTTTAATAATACACAGCGGAAATGTTTTAAATAGATGTTGCAGCGGAATAGATAAGTACACAGCGGATAATAAAGTGTATTCAGTCACTACATAGTTTAACTTGTTCAAAACAAATCAATGCACACAAAAGCCTAGGACAAGAGTCTATATGCAAGCCCGACTCCTTAGAGCATCCTTGTGCGCATCCTAGCTTTTCATCCATTAGTTACCTGAGAATACATGCGTAAAGTGTCAACTAAAAAGTTGGTGATTTCACAGGTTTAGACAGACAGAAACAGTAAACAGACATATACTGGGTATGTTAAGTTTAGTTGTTGGATCTACGATCCGCGGAGTGTGTCAGTTCATCTTACCGAAACTCGACTTTTTCCGTTTACCTCCGTGGGTCATCGCTGAACTCGACATCAACATCGAAATTACACTCGTTATGACCTCCGGTCAAAATTGGTGCCGAGAGGGGCTAGTCAAACCCAGTAGTACTACGTAATTACGACTCTTTTGTTACACAACTAACGGTAAGGATACGTGAGGACTTAATGCGATAATAGTTACACTGAAAATAGTTTTACAACATACCAGTCATATATCTAAAACAGTTGCAATGTAATTCTCACCCCAAGAGTTTAGTAAAAGCAGTTAAAGAGTAAAAGTGGGGCTGTAAACTCACCTGAGTTTGAGCAGTGCGTTCTAACAAGAATCGTGTAGCTCGTCGGCTAGCAGTTACCTATATCACATAGGTGTTATAAGTTCGTGTTCACATACAAGTGGGTCTCATAGGACCGTGTTCGTGTTAACAACTCTAAGTTGTCGTGTGGGTCATGTTGACCGTGTTTGACCGTATTGACCGTGTCTGACCTAACGACCCGTTGGTGACGGTTTTAGTTCAATTGCTCGTGTAACGTGCGATATAGTGTCGTGTGACGCGTGCGGATACCAAAGTCACTTTCGTGAGGAAACTTACTATTTATAGTTAGTTTTTATTTCGGGAAGGTTCCCACATTAGGCAAGTCATGCAAGAAATCATAATCCGATTATTCTAATATGCATATTTATCCTAAGTGAGCATGTTATCACATAGCACATAATTACACTTAGTTGGTTAAGCACATTTCGCGTTCAAAAGTTACTATTTTTAGAAAGTGGTAAAAATAAGCATATTTCACAAGGTTTAGTAACCAATCTCATCTAGATATCTATATCTTAGTCTTAAATAGTCATTAAATCACATTTGTTACAACTAACATGTTATCATTTATAAATTTTGAAAATAAAGTTACTATTTATAGTAACCAATGACAAATGCACATATTTCATCATTCTAGGTAATCATATCACTTAACATCATCATGATAATGCTAGATAACCATGTTATGCACATCACAACATCCATACCCTTTTACATCAACTATTTGTAACAAAAAGTTACTATTTTTAGAAATATTCATAAAAATCATACTTTTAGTGATTCTAACCATTCTAATGCACCACATAACCATTACATTAGTTTCTAACCATCATTTTAACCACAACTTATAGATCTAAACATACAAATATGGCCATATCATCATCCATACACATTTTGAGATAGTAAAGTTACTATTTTTAGTAACCATCACATTTTAACGATCTCTTGACAACAATAACACCTCTAAACCTCTTAGATCATAACAAATATCATAAATAACAACATTTTACCGTCAATAATCATGCAAATGGGTTTAGATCATACATGCATGTTAGTTCAAGTACCCATTTCATAACAATGTCAACAAATCATCATCATATTCAATCACAATCATCATAGATCACCCTTAAATCACCAAATCAGTAATATCATGCAAAATAACAGATCTAGAACCACAAGAATTCGTGATTGAGTGGGTGATGGTGTTGCATGTGAGTGATTCACATTGCATGTGGGTGTGGGTGCAAGATTTGTGTAAGATGGATGTTAGAACTACCTCCTTAAGCTTCTTGGGTGCTTGGATAACCCTGGAACAGAAGTGAGTGGCTTCAAGAAGGTCTGAAATGATCTTCACAGCAGCTCTAACTCGTGCAAAGTGGTAATCAATGCTCCTTAGTTCACCTCCAACCACCAAAGACCTCAATAAAGCTTTCCAAGTGTTGCTAATGGCTTCCCAATGGTTAGAAGGTGATTTGCAGGTGAGTATGTCGAAGATTAGAAGTCTGATGCTTGAGAGATTGGGTATAGGAACGATATGAATGATTACATCTTGGATAAATAAAGATTTTGCGTGTTAGGCGTCATCGCGTACCGCGAAGACTGGCAAAAAGCTCCTCCGCGTAGCGCGATGATTAAAATAATCATTCGGTTCCCGAAACACGCCGCGTATCGCGATGCAGGGAGATGATCGGTCGTCGCGTACCGCGGCGGTTTTTGGAGAATTCAAATTCTCCCGCCTATGCATCGCGTACCGCGAAGACCCATTTGGGTGCCCATCGCGTACCGCGATGGGTCCCAGTTGAGCCCAATAAGCCCAATTTCATCGTTTTGAACCGATTTTTGCGAATTTCTTAGTTACGATCATCGTTTCTCAACATTTGAGTATTGTTCCACCTATTCTAGGTTTCCTAGAACCTAAGTGTAGTGAAAGTGTACTGTGGTTTGATCCGTTCACCAACGTTCGTTATTCAAGACACGTGCGCGCGTTTTACGATAATTCCTTGAATTATCGATGTGTTCGAACTGTTGTGCCACGTGTCACACTAAATATTAATTATTCTAGTGCCACGTAATAATAATAATACACATTATTATTAAAAATAAAGTAATTACTGACCTAGAAATTGCGAGGTGTCACAGGTTAGTACTGACGATTCATTGAGGGTTTCTCAAAAATCGCTCAACCACTCACAGCTCTCACTCACAAAGGGACTAAGTATGATTGGACGGATAATCAGGAAGCTGCATTCCAGCTAGTGAAACAAAAACTCTGCAGTGCACCAATTCTGTCCTTACCGGAAGGAACGGAAGACTTTGTGGTGTATTGTGACGCATCTGCCCAGGGTTTGGGATGTGTGTTGATGCAATGTGATAAAGTGATTGCTTACGCTTCAAGGCAACTGCGACCACACAAAAAGAATTACACTACTCATGACTTGGAGTTAGGAGCAGTGGTATTTGCTTTGAAGATTTGGAGACACTACTTATATGGAACCAGGTGTACCATTTACACTGATCATAAGAGTTTGCAACATATCTTTGATCAGAAAGAGCTCAATATGAGACAGCGACGGTGGGTCGAGTTGTTGAATGACTATGAATGCGCGATCAAATATCATCCGGGAAAAGCTAATGTGGTAGCTGATGCTTTAAGCAGAAAAGATACAAAAACAACAAGACGGGTTCGCGCACTTATGTTAACGATACATACTGAATTACCTGACAAGGTACGCAGTGCTTAACTTCAAGCCTTAGAGAAGGATAACTTGGAACAAGAGTCCTTACTTGGAATGGAAAAACAATTGGAAGTCATGACTGATGGAACTCGTTGTTTCATGAAACGACTTTGGATACCTTTGCATGGTGGCCTAAGGGAACTCGTAATGGATGAAGCACACAAATCTAGGTATTTAGTCCATCCGGGGTCAGACAAGATGTATCATGACTTAAAGGCACTTTATTGGTGGCCTCACATGAAAGCCGACATTGCTAAGTACGTTAGCAAATGTTTGACTTGTTCTAAAGTCAAAGTTGAATATCAAAAACCATCTGGTTTACTACAACAACTAGAAATACCTATGTGCAGATTTCATTAGTTGATCGACAATTACCCATATCGTATCACAACCACTTGGTGTACGGGGTAACTTAGTAATGAAATCCATCGAAATCTGTTCCCATTTCCACATAGGTATTTCTGGTTGTTGCAGTAAACCAGATGGTTTTTGATATTCAACTTTGACTTTAGAACAAGTCAAACATTTGCTAACGTACTTAGCAATGTCGGCTTTCATGTGAGGCCACCAATAAAGTGCCTTTAAGTCATGATACATCTTGTCTGACCTCGAATGGACTGAATACCTAGATTTGTGTGCTTCATCCATCACGAGTTCCCTTAGGCCACCATGCAAAGTATCACCTTCGAAAGGTGTGATACGATTCGGCAAGCGCGGGAAGCTTAGCCCACGCTACGTAGGACCTTTTGAGATCCTGAAAAGGATTGGTCCGGTAGCAAATCAACTCAAATTACCGGATGAACTCAGCGGAGTTCATGATGTGTTTCACGTTTCAAAGTTGAAGAAATGTCTTTCTGACGAGACATTGGTTGTACCACTTGACGAAATACAAGTGGACGAACAGTTACGGTTCATTGAAGAACCAGTTGAAATCATGGACCGAGAGGTCAAACACCTCAAACAAAGTAAGATTCCGATAGTCAAAGTCCGGTGGAATTCAAGACGTGGACCCGAAATCACATGGGAAAGGGAAGATCAAATGATGAAGAAGTATCCCCATTTGTTCAAAATGACAACAACAAACACTGAGAAGGTTCGTTAAATTTCGGGACGAAATTTCCTTCAACAAGGGGATGATGTGATACTTCATACTTCAACACTTACAGATTTCAAACGGTAAGCACAAATCCTTTTATGCAATTGGTTTTGTTACAAACATTTGTGCTGAACACAAACATTGTAGAATTCAAACACTTTTAAGCATGATTAGTTACAATCGATGTGCTACATTTTATGTGCTACATTTAATGTGTTACATTGCATGGTAGTACAAACATGATTAATTGCAAACATTTACTAGGTGCAAGGTTACATAGTACAGTATGATCAAACACGAACATTCACATACACAGTTAGGTGTACTAACTGGTGTGCACGCAAACAGTTACATAGAACGATCACACTTAGGTGTGATGTTGCAAACGTTGAACTTTGTGTGCGAGTACACACTATTACACAGAATGATCAAATCCCGCACTAGCACGTACAATTTGAACTCACAAGTAGTGTCCTAACTACTTCTAACATTTATCAATTTTCGGGACGAAAATTACTTCAACAAGGGGATGATGTGACAATCCGGCATTTCAGTTTAACCCCGTTAATCAGAAATTAACAGAAACGAAACAAAATTTTACAAAACTCAAACCTGAAGGACTAAGATTAAACAAAATCAGCTTCAAAACATTTAAACTACAAGGGTTCAACTTGAAATTACAAGAAATGTTCAATTTTGACTTTTAAAGTCAAAATTCGAGTGGGAATTCAATGGGAATACGAATTTCACATTAATACAAAGTTATAACAGAATTAAACGGTCACTAATCATCACATTGATGATGATTAACAGTTATTATACGTTATGGGAACATCAATCATCGAATTAAACCAAAAACGGTTCCAAAATGTTGAAACCATAGCTATTCAGTACCAAAACCACACAATTCGATTAAAATCCACACAATTGAACTTCTAGAAACCTCAATCGGCAACTTTAGCAACTTTTTCACATAACAATTCGACTCCAGTAGTTTTGGATTGAAGAAAACGATCGAGAGCCGGCCGAAGAACAAGCTATTAGGCGAATTACACCAATTTGAAATCCAAACAGGTAATTATCAACACCTACACAACCTAAATATGCCGACCAAGCATAGCCCTATGCTATTTTCGGTTACAAGTATCGAATTATAAGAATCCGAATTCTAGGGTTCATCATCTTTGACATTTTGGGAATTTCAATAAAAACGAGTTCCAAAATCAAATCAAATTACACAGTTTCGGAATACCTTAATAAAGGAAACCCCTATGATGATTTTATATAACAAACACGAATTTAATGATTTTGGGTTTCTAGGGTTTATGATATGAACGATTTGGGGTTTTCAACACAATCAAACTCCAAAACGAAATTAAATCTCATCAACTGTTTCGCAACACCATGTTAAACGAAAGCCCTATGCTGGGTTCATGCAATTACAATGAATTTCATGATTTCGAATGCTAGGGTTATAATACAAATCAATTTGGGGGTTTTGACATAAACGAAAACGAAATTCAAGTTAAACCACCCAGGAAGTTTCGAAATCTAGTGTTTAAAGAAAACCCTATGGTTTTACAGTCTAATCTAAACGATTTCAATAAAATTGGGTGTGAAACTTGGTATCCATGTCCGAAACCATATAGGGCACAAATTGGGAGTTCTTGATTAACTGATAATCGAATTGGGCCATCCTTGAATTCGTTTGGGTTCCCCGAATCAAAGCCCCATGGTTCTGGATTCGATCAGAATCGAATCGTGGGTCAATCGGATTCCATTGGGTTCGGTTAAAGAACAAAGAGGAACCGGGGGTTTCACGCTTAAAAGGAATTATTTGGGTTCTCTGTTGCGAAAAATAAGCTAGTTGAGATGGTAAGATGGGCATGCTATGAGGGGGAGGTCAAGGGTTCGACCCTTGCCTCCACTGGTTTTTTTAAAATTCAAACCAATTTTGATGTTTTGATCATATCTCATTCGTTTTAACTCAGATCTTATTTATTCAAGTTGCGTTGGAACCGAAATGAAATTTCGAACAACATGAGACGATAAAATTCATATCTTGATCAAAAACCTAATCACGTATGCTTACGTGTCTTATAATGGAATCATACACGTTTACACGATTTAAACAAATGAATTTGAAATCACGCATATTATTGTATGCACGTTTCAAACAAACTAATATACATGTGTTAACATGTATGTGATCACAGACACGAATTGGACCTTACGAATAACACAATGTTATTGTAATAATACAGATTCTTCATAGAAGTTAATCTACGTGATTTCGCGAACGTTTGATCATTCGATTCACATTCACAGGTGCGTACACGGACCCTTTTCTTATTTTAACTGTTTTGGGGGAGAAAACATGTGCAAACAAACATTTTAGATACATATCACTTACACGAGTTAGCTATTTACGATAAGTGCGAACATAGCATTACAAGTCCTTACATATCTAACCGTTTAGTTTGCCGTAGTGCAAAACATGGTAGTTGGAAATAGATCTATTGGGTTTGACAAACCTCACTTGGTAGATTGTAGGTCTACGCAGGTGTTTAACTAGCCAATTCAACATTACTATTGTTTGTGGTAGACAATAGTGGAAAGGCAAATTACATTCTAACAGTCAGCTTCGGTGTCGACCGCTTATGTAAATAGTACAAATGACTAGCTATCATGACTATGCATGTGTGATTATGTTATCTGCAACCATTTCGTTTCAAACAGTTGTTTCAAACATTTGTGATTATTCAAACCTGTGTATGCACCAACCATTGTGTTGACTTGATTTACATGTTTTCTCAGGACACTAAAGTGCAAGTAAGGACGAGCAGGGACTAGGATGTTGAGTCTCATGCATACATTTCAGTTCAAGTGTTTTGGATTTGATTAATTAAGACATTGAATGACTTTGAATTTGTAATTTACATTTTACAAACATTTATGTTTTGTTATTGGTTTTAAAACGCTTCCGCAACCATTAAAACTTTGATATTACAGTTTAGCCCAAATTTATGTTTGAAAAGCATATAGAGTTCTTTTGTTATGTCTAATGCGTGAGATCCTTGTTTGTCACGCCCTAAACGGTATGATTCCGTTAGTTGAAATTTGGGGGTGTGACAACGAGCATGATTGTATTGTCTTTGATTCATATAGATTTTATCTAGATTCCGCTTGGATACAATTGTTAATAGAATTCAAGTTACAGACCCATAGCTTTCAACATTCTGTTTTAATGGAACTAGAAGTAGGTTTGGTATGCACGGTAATTTCTTTGTTGGAATCGTAAACGTACTTTTGTTATAACAATAATCGTTTCACGATCCCGGAACCATTAAACAGATCCACGTAAAAGGTAAATTAAAAATAACATGCTTAATAAAAAAGCCACTAAATATATTATTACATATAGATCACAAGTATTAATTTCCAGTGATAGTCGTCATTTGACCAATCAGAGTCCTGCACGTCTTCGTATGGGTTGTGAAACTGACCATTAAAAGGGTCATCTTCATGCTTTCCATAATCCCAAGCATGTTCCAAAACCTCTGAATCATACATATCATACAAGCGTTCGTCTTCAGATTCACTTACTGAGGGTATTCCTGTTGAATCATTAGAGGATGTACCGGTTCAAGAGAGTTTTCCGGTTGGACAAATGGTGGATGCACCTGTTCAGGAGGGTTTTCTGGTTGGACAAATGGTGCATGCACCTGTTCAGGAAGGTTTTCAGGTTGGACAACCGGGGGATACACTGTCATCAGTTGTAGAAACTGGAGGACTTTTGGGTACTGAAAATGGTTTCCTTACATTAGCCATTTTCGGATAGTAAAGTTATTCTGCGAATCAAAAGATGAGAATGAAGATGAGGATGCTACCCACTTTAATAGCCAGCCTTTGACAGGATTTGAATAAAGTTGTGTCACATAGTGCACCCACATGTATTCTGAAACAACACACTGCAAACCCACGAGTTTATTAATTACCACACTACTACCTACCCACTTTAAGTTATTATATTATTAATAATGACATATTTTTTAAAATAAAATAAAAAAGAAATAAATTTTATTAATTACCACACTACTGCCTACCCATTTAACATGCTTTGAATAAAGCTGTGTCACATAGTACACCCACATGTATTCTGAAACAACACACTGTAAACCCACGAGTTTATTAATTACCACACTACTACCTACCCACTTTAACAGTATTTGAATAAAGTTTTGTCACATAGTACACTAGATATGGGCATAAAAACCGGTTTGGTTCGAAAAACCGGTTTATAAACCGGTCCAGTGAAGATGACCGTTTTTTTCTAAAACAAGAGCCGTTGGGTTTTACGATTATGTTGTATTTTCTTTTCTCAAATAATTAATAAAACACTAATAAAACCTTAAATTAATCAAAACATAAACTAATAATTAATAAACCCTAATAAAATCTTAAACTAATCAAAATATAAATAATAATTAATAAACCCTAATAAAACCTTAAACTAATCAAAACCTAAACCTTAAACTAATCAAAACATAAATAATAATTAATAAACCCCAATAAAACCTTAAATTAATCAAAACCTATACCTTAAACTAATAAAACCTTAAACTAATCAAAACATAATATTATTAAAAATGTATTTATATATTTGATTTTTCTTTACTTTTATTTTTTAAAGCAATGACATATTATTAAAATTGTATTTATATATTTGATTTTTCTTTAAGGAAAAAGGATAATTAATTATTTATTTATATAATTTTTTCGTTTTTTCTTTATTAATCAACGACATATTAATTATTTATTTATATTATTAGTTTAAGGTTTTATTAGTTTAAGGTTTAGGTTCTGATTATTTTAATGTTTTATTAGGGTTTATTAATTATTAGTTTAAGTTTTAATTAGTTTAAGGTTTAGGTTTTGATTATTTAAGGTTTTATTAGGGTTTATTAATTATTAGTTTAAGTTTTGATTAGTTTAAGGTTTATTTTGATTAGTTTAAGGTTTTATTAGGGTTTATTAATTATTAGTTTAAGTTTTGATTAACTTAAGTTTTTATTAGGGTTTTTATTAATTATTTGAGAAAAGAAAATACAAACTCATTTTAAGTTTAGTTTCAAAGTTTACTCCTCTACCTACCAACTTCAAGTCATAATAAATTGTTATAAATATGTACCCATTTTACCACACTGCAAACCCGTAACTTTTAATGCATAACTTCAAACCTATGAAAAACCCACAAAATTATGATGATGAAGAGTTATGTGATACCCCTCCAGAGAGCCAAAATTATGTCCAAGAAACACCCCTAGAAAATCTTCCCACAAACACACGTTGGTATCATCTAGTTGAAGAGACTAAAAATTGGTCAACTAATGTGATGGAATTTTATCACAATGGTGATGCATCGTCCTGTATTAGTTTTTTTGTGGGAAAAATGATTTTAGGTTAAGAGTTTTGGGGATCCTTATTAGGATACCAAAATTATGGTTATTTATCAACACTTGTAAGAAATCATACTTATGATTTTTATTTTTCATATTATTATACAAATAATATGTACTAACTTATATGCGTTACGTTAAAGCATGTAAAAGGTTGGGTTACAAGATTGATGCGTTTTCGGTGGAAGGAAATAACTAAGAAGCGTTGTCCAGAGCAGGTTTTTTCTTGGACTATCATGCCACCACAATTCTATAACATTCTATGTGAAGCACCAAACCATGGAGCTTTGCCATTTTCAATTGTAATGAAAGAAGAATACCCTGTATTATGGGACGTTGATATGGTTACAATATTTTGTAATTAAATAATGTAAATCTTATTTTTAAAGAAATTTACCATTTTGGTTAACATAAATACTTTTTAGGTTTATATTCCGATCGGAATTGAAGACATACATTGGTTACTTCTACGGGTTAATTTGCGAACACTTGAAATGTATGTGTACTTTACTGAGAATTGTGACCCTGCCATTTGTCAAACAACATGTATTCATCGGTTGTTTTACCAAATAATAACATGATTTGATACGTTGTTCAAATCTTTTTTGGACTATTTTATTCTGGAAAAATTCTCGTAGAAATGTCATCCCAAACTTAAAATATTGGAACAGAAGTCTGTCTTCAATATAATGGTCCGGTTGGAAGCAACTCTGGGGTTCTTGTCTGCATGTTAATAAGAAACCTTGTTCTGGACCTCCCTAATCAAATCGAAGGAAATCTACATGATACGTGCATGAAATACCGACGTTTTATGGCAGATGAATTTTATGTAGCATGTGCTTAACTTTTACCACATAGGAATGTCTTGTAATCTTGTATTGTAATGTCATTTTAACTTATGTCATTTTCAGTTCTATTATCATTTTAAGTTGTAATGTCATTTTAACTTATGTCATTTTCAGTTCTAATGTCATTTTAAGTTGTAATGTCATTTTCTGTTTTAAACCCTTATTTTTAACAATGTTGTGTTCAAAAAAAATCAAAACATTGAAATTAAAACATACATGCCAAATAACAAAATATACAAAAACAAAAATAATTATGTTCCACAACAGGGTCGTCTTCTGTGGCGGTGAGGATTCCTACGTCTATACACAATTGGATTTTGATCAACATCAACATCTTCTGCATTTAGGGTGTTAGCCAAAAATGTGTCATCATCCAAATCTCCAACACTCATATGTAGATTTAAGTCCAATGAAGGTAGTGGTGATATACCACTAAATCCATGTCCATCATATGGACTAAAATGTGGAGCATTATAATTAAAGTTTTTAGACTGAAATTGGGAGAACAATGGCAACATAGAAGCCTGTGGGGTGTACACCTCTTGTTCATTGTTGTGTTCAAACATCATGTTCTGATGTATACCCGCAAAAAATTACGGGGAATGAGCATTTGAAAATTGTGAATGATCTAATTCATAATTTTCATGTTGAACATGTGATGTACAAGCTTGAAATTTTTCATGTTCAACATTTGATGTTCCAGCCTGATAGTTTTGATGTTGAACACTAGATGTACCGGCCCCACTTCTAACATTACCACGCCTTCTTTCTCTCTTTCGTAAATTACGTGGTACTATTTCATCCACACCTAAATTAACCGGACCAGTATGAAGATGTGACGGATAATGCAGGCGACTCTCTTCATTAAGTATTCCCATAACTTGATTCGCAGTGTTTTGCAACGTTTCAAAGTTCTGGAAATTCGATGTTGATTCCGTGTGCATGAAGTCACATGTTTGTCGATAAGTCTGACTTATCCCATCCATCTATCAAAAACAAAACAAAAATGTCAACTAAAACAGTAATATAGTGATACAAATAATGACTACAAAAATAAAACTTAAATGACTACAAACCAAGAATTGCGATCTAGACCCTTGATCTTGGAACCCGGGCTGCATGACCTCTTCTGACTTTGGGTTCGTGATATACAACACCGTACGTGACCAGTACCATTGCGTATAACTTGGTTCTACAGTAGGTGCTGCATAACGAGACCCTTGTACCACATTCTCCCACCGTTGGTTCCACACAAAAAAAAATTGTGAGTGAATATTCTTCCAGTTTTTTTTTGGTTTGCCAGAGTGACTTACACTATGCAACTTCATGTGATCGTTAAATGATAAAGGGATAGGGCCAGGAATGCGTTGAACCATTCCAAATTGTCTTATAACCCTTTGTGGTGTATGAAATTCAACCACATCTCAATATTTTAGAAAGCACTCGCTCTGCCAACTACGAATGCCACTCATGCAAATTCCTGGTAGGAATCCAATCACCTCTTCGTAAGGTCTCCACTTGAACTGTTTTAAAAAATAATATTAAACTTCAAACAAAATAATAAGTACAAAAAAACACAATTGAAATAATTTACCTCCCCTTCTCGTAAAGAATGCAACTGTGACCTGCATGCTCTCAGTGAATGTGAAACGACATCTTTATATGTCAATTTTTCACGCCACCTTCAAAACCATTTAAACAAGTTATAATAAATTACTTGATTAAGATTTTTACAAGTATAACAAAACTATTAAAATCATACATTGCACCATATAGTCTTCTGTTATCAAATTGATGTAGAATAGTCGGTGCAAGAGTAGTAATTCTACTCCATGCCCACAACTGCAATATATACAGTGGTCCACCAATGTTGCTAGAATTGCTCGATGTTGCCTTGCAAAGGTTCCTGTACAACATCGCTAACACGGCACTCCCCCAACGAAGGTGACCACACGTAGTTAAGTATTTTAAATTATTTAAAAGGCTATGTGATACTATATTATTTGAAGAATCCGAAAATAATAAGCCACCGCACAAGTAAAGTATTATACATCGTGCACGTTGCATGCACTCAAAATTTGAAGCATTTTTCAGAAAAAATATTATTTAAATGATTAAAAATAGCTGTTAATTTTATAGCATTTTCTTTTAAATCGTTTTCGTTAGGTGTCAAACCTAGCAAGGTGTGACATCTAACGATACGATCAACAAGGGAAGACGGTTGTTCACAGCCAGAAACAACTTCGCCTTCAATAGGCAAACCCACAAAACATTAACGTTTTCTAGGGTTACCGTCACTTCACCGATTCGCAGATGAAACGTGTGTGTTTCAGGACACTATCTTTCCATAAGTGCTTCTAGTAAGCCATGATCGAGGTTCTGGTAGCCAGAATCAATCACCCCACCAAAACCAGCAATGTCAATGTAACGTTTAACATTGTCTGTGATAGGGTTGCTGTTAACTAATGAAAAAAATTTCTGATCGGCACGCCTAAAAACTAACTTTGAAAACTCCCTATTATTAAATATATCACGTGCCCCGTGTGAATTTTTAAGAAACAAAAGATCATCGACGATTGGACCCGGATGCAAATCGTAACTCATTTTTAGTTTTTTGTAATTTGCTTCTAACTTTGGAAGTGGGTATCAACCTCCTGACTTTTAAACTTGAATGTATGAATGTATGTTTAATTTGATGTGTTTGAAAACATCCGTAGCATGCATATATATATATATATATATATATATATATTTCAAATGCATGTGGATTTGTCATGTCATTTCCTTCACATGGTGGCATGCATAATTGACATAAAGAGTTAAAGCTTGCAGCCTTGCTGGGTTCACATGCCACATAATGCCATAGTGAGTTAAAGAGGATGTGACAATGCATTGGTCTTCCGCTATTGAAGATGGCGGTACCCTAATTTTTGGTTAATATCGTGCAAACCGTGAATATTATCTATTGTTTGTACACGTTCACCGCTTCCGCTACTAGTGGTAGCGGATCATGGCCCATGTGGAGGCTTCCGCCATTAGGGGTAGAGGATCATGTACATGTTGGCAACCCTTGAGAATTACACGGTGTAAACTTTGGCCACATGACCCTCTTCCGCTAGTTTGGGTAGCAGAACACCCATATTTGAAACCAACTTTCAAAACCACCTAGTTTCACAAGTTAGCATGCAATACCACCTACTTTAAAAAAAATCATGATATTATAAAACATTTTATAAATATATATATATATATATAATCAAAAAAAATTTTAAAAAACCGGCCGGTTCACCCCAAACGGCCCAGAACCCCTATCCGGACCGATTCATCTACCAGTTGCCGGTTCGACCAGTCATACCGACGGGTCCGGTCCGGTTTTCAAAACAGTGATAAAAAAGACCCAATCAGTTGGACTGGGAAAACTATTTCAACTCGAAACATTGATTATAAAGTGCAAAAAAAATAGAATAAACAAATAACATCACTATTCATAGGTGATCATCACTTTTCGAAAAAATATATATATAGTAATTTTAATTGTAATAATGAAAATAATAAATATATGTATTATATGAATAATTAATGTGATCAATTATTAGTTTGTAATAAAGGAGACAAGACAATTAATGTGGCGTGATGCATAAATAATATGATACATGTTGTTGCAAAGAGCACAATCCATAAAATAAGGTTGGAGGTAAATAAAACAACAATTCAAGATAAATAAACCAAGAAGTCAAAAAATCTTATTCTAATAAAAGAATAGCAAAGACTTAACATATGTCATCACCTCATGAACTTTAGAAAAAAATTTCTCGTCTATCTCTCATATTAATACTAATTAATTTTCTTTTATATTAAATAAATTAAATCTTGATGATTTTGAATAATTAAATTATACTATTAAATATCAAATATATAATTGTTTTCATAAGAATTTTCAATTATATAATATCTTAAAATGTAATCTTATAATTCGTAAATTTTTATTATTTGTAATTTATTATTTTAAGTATTCATCCTTTATTATTTATCAAAAATTAATGTTATTAAACATACAAATCTTTATAAAAAATGTTGTTTACATCATATTTGATTTATTCAACCTAGGTAATGCATGGGTTTCTAACCTATTATTAATGAGATTTCCTTGTTATCCAATCCAAGTTAATTCTTATTCTATATATTCCCTCTCTACTTTAACTTTTTTTTTTTGTTAAACTTTTTGTTTTTTTATTTATAATTTTTTATGATTATCCTAGACATTTTAATTGTTAATAGGGTGTTGCTATTTGCACCCTAGTCTACTATAATTAAAGTTTATAGTAATTAATTATCACTTACTTTTATATAATTATTAATTAGCAATTAAAGACCCATAATAAATGTTTTAATTTAATAACAAATAAAATGTTTTAATTTAATAACAGATAAAGTGTTTAATCTAACATCCTTATAACTCCCTTTTTTTCCTGCTTTATTATTTTAAGTATTCATCTCCTTTATTATTTATCAACAATTAATGTTATTAAACATACAAATCTTTATAAAAATGTTCTTACAACATATTTGATTTATTCAACCTATGTAATACGTGAGTTTCTAACCTAGTATTAATGAGATTTCTTTGTTATCCAATCCAAGTTAATTCTTATTCTATATATTCCCTCTCTACATTAACTTTTATTTTGTTAAACTTTTTATTTTTTTATTTATAATTTTTTTATGATTATCCTAGACATTTTAATTATCAATAGAGTGTTGCTATTTGCACCCTAGTCTACTATAATTAAAGCTTATAGTAATTAATTATCACTTAGTTTTATATAATTATTAGTTAGCAATTAAAGACCCATAATAAATGTTTTAATTTAATAACAAATAAAGTGTTTTAATTTAATAACAGATAAAGTGTTTAATCTAACATCCTTATAACTCCCTTTTTTTCATGCTTTATACACATGTACCAAATATTAGATGCATGGGTGTATATGTGCCCATGTGGAATCAAGACAAAGACCAAAGTTAATGTTGTGATGGAACATGTAATAATTAATTAATAACTAACCTTGAAGAACATGTAATAATTAATTAATAACTAATCTTCAATATGTATAAAAGTTTTATGAAGATTACAAGGATTGAGTTGTTTATAAAATTCTAAACGTTGCATATATATGGTTTACCATCCAACTGCAGATGGACCTCTGTGTCAAACCCAATATGCTGAAATAAAAGGCATAGGATACTCTCTCTATCTAATTATACGGTCACATAATGGTTACCGTACACATTTGCAATTGTAATTATTTGAAGGTTATCAAACTCTTCCGGACCTCTTCATAAAGGAAAGCAAGTTACACATCCTTGGTTGCTCAAATAATGGAGAATCACTCCAAAACTGTTGGCAACCAGGATACCAGTCTCAGGCATAACCATCCAATGTTCTGGTGGTCCGGGTGATTTTGAGAACGACAATGAAGTGTGTATTTCATTAATTCCACTCGTTAAAACTTTTTCTTAAGCACTGTATGAATTTAACAACTCATCTAAAAGTTGTTCTCTAATGTAGAGCCATTGGTCTTCACTATACCCAAGAGAAGCAACTATTGCTCAAAATCCACAATTTCCATCACTGATTACGTTTTGTATATGCTTGATATAAGGATGAAAGATTTTTGGAATTTCTTTTATTAGTGGATGCATTTATAATGAATTAGACTCTCTTGGTTCCTCATTCAAGTTTATTAAGTGACAACGTTGTTCTGATGGTTCCTTGTTTAAGTCTAACGAGTGACAATCTTGCTCTGATGGTTCCTCTTTTAAGTCCACTAAGAAGAGACTATCTCTCGCTGGTTTGTAACTCATGTCTTCATTATTTAACACAACAAAATTTGACATGTTTGAACAACTGTATCTATGGGGAACTTTAGTCAAAGTATCCATATGTTTCTTTTTCGGACATCCACGATTATTTTTTTTAATCAATGGTTCAACAACCAAACTTATTGATGGATCAAAAAACTCTTGTAACTTTCTTAATAAGTTGGACTTGATGGGTTTTGATTGCTTGTTAAAGGTTTCTTTAAATATTTCCACATTCTTTTCATAACCAAGATCACCATGACGGTACCAAGTCAAGCTTTGCCCATAAAGGATCAATAGAATTTAATGGAATAAATAACCCTACAATCAAATACATTACATATTATATTGCATAATTAAAAACAACATAATATCAACTGAATATAGTAAAACATACATACATGCACCAGCATACATTGCAAGTTCATGTGAGACCCCGATCCCGGGCGACCCCACAGAGGTTGGTTTCGTCATAACACATAGCTCTTAAACTAAAAACTTTCATAATCATGCAGCGGAAATGTAAACATAGTTTGATAAACAGAAATCAATAAAGTGTCTGTATCAAAACATATCGGATTGCCAAAAACCAATGGATCGTCTGCCTTGATGCACGAGCTCCCTGCCTTCTCTTATCATACCTTCAACCTGACATACATGCTAAATCAAGTCAGCTTACGCTGGTGAGTTCTAGTTTTCATAAAACATCGAAAACGTTTGTTAAGTTAAAACATGTTTAACATAAAACATCATTCCATTCACATAATCCAAAACGTTGTCACATAAACGTCCTAATCATCATCATCATCCAACCACTGCTATCGAGCGTAACAGTGGGCTTATGCCGGCACAAGGCTCCATAACCGTTGATCTGACCCGCCGAAGCGTTCTGCAGATCCATACTCACCCAGTAACAAGTACTGGAGCAACCATACTTACCCAGTAACGAGTACTGGAGCAACCATACTTACTCTATACGAATACGGGAGCAACCATACTTACCCTATACGAATACGGGAGCAACCATACTTACCCAGTAACGAGTACTGGAGCAACCATACTTACCCATACTTACCCCGTACGAATACGGGAGCAACCATACTTACCCCGTACGAATACGGGAGCAACCATCATTCATCTTGACATGATACACTAGCACCATATCATCATTCAACATAACATCGTAACATAGTACTAATATCATAGGATTTCTCATAACAGGCTATGCTAGTATCATATCATCATAACTCATTAACATCATACACATGTCATGCTAGCAGCATATCATCATATCGTTCATCATGGCATCATAAACACATTATGCTAGCACATAATCATCATAGCATCATACTTTCATCATAGCATGTTATCATTCAGTTTATCATCATAACATACTAACATGCATTCCGCATACTTAGCATACCTTCATGCATATATCATACTAACACATTTACATGCATACATAGTCACGGCATATTATCATTCATTCATCATCATCATAAGCACATAACATCATAGGCATAACCATAAGCATGTATGTCAGCCCAAAACATTAGACATAAATAGGGCATTTAGAACTCACCTGATAGTAGACTCTTGTTTTCCTTAGCCGAACTCCTTAGCTAGGACTCAAGGAATCTACATCATTACATTATTTTATCATATTCCATACTTAGACTTAGAATTTATTCAAGTCCTCATAGCCTACTAGTCCCTCTTACTGAATTCCAAGTTCTCGAAACTTAGCTAAGTATTCGAAACACTTGAAGTCCATTAGGTTCCCATGTACACAAGATTACAGAGTTCACGAAATGGCTGGTGCATCATCTGTATTCGAAATAACTAGTGTACTCGAAATGACAATGTATTCGAAGTAGCATGGGTACACGAAATGGCCCTTGTACTCGAAATGCCATGTACACGAAGTACCCTTGTATTCGAAATAGTCATGTACTCGAAATAACAATGTAATCGAAATAACAATGTATGATTTCGAGTACCCTCTATACCTGATTTCGTGTACTCATCATTTCGTCATTAAACATCTCAGAAATTCATCTAAGACTTTGGGGAGCTAGTTCTAGTTTCCTTAGGGTGTTACTTACACACTGGAACCTCAAAGTTCCGAACTTTATGCATAAAGGTGTGAGCTTTATGCATAAGTCCCCTTTTTGTATGACCATCCTAACTTTTGTATAAAAATCCAGCTTTCTATATATGAATCACTTACTTGAAGGTAGCTGATTCTCCTGGTAGAATCCCGTGTCTTTCCTCCTTTGTTTGGTTGATTAAAAGCTCGACCTTTGCAGTGCTCGAACTTTGCTTTGTGTACTCGAGAGAAGATGTGCTTTAGCCAAATGTTAGCACGTTTCCCAAGGCCCTACTATTTATAGACAGTATCCTGTACCCGAAATTGTAAATTTCGAATACTATGGTTTTCGAGAACTACTGTACTCGAAATCCCATTTCGAGTACACCACTTCGAGGCCTGAACTTAGTTATTTTTCGTCCCTTTTTCTAGCAAGTTAATCGTTCATTACGCATTCGTAAGTTCAAATAACTTGTATTAGAAAATTTGGGATGTTACAGTTCATGAGCACATGGTAACCCAAAAGATGACCGCAACTAACAACCACAATTGCCTAGAGTTAGCATAAAGCCTTGTGACCGATCAACTTCAGCTAAGATTTTTTCTATGGCATGGTATTAAACAAAACCCTGCAATTGTTCAAATATTGGTTCGTTGTATCTAAGCTTGCGGATAATTTTTCTTCTTTCAATACTAACTTTAATAGCCGTTTCTTGGGATTTCAAACGTCCTCAATAACAAAAACAAATATGTCTAAATCACATTTTGTTGTATCTAAGTGCATTTTATAGCTTATGTGACACCCCGTATTTTCCAGGTCAGCTTATTATTTATTTAAATGATTATTTAAATACTTTATGTACACGTGGCACTAGAATTAGTTAAATTTAGTGTGACACGTGGCACGACAGTACAAACACTGACACATGACAAGATAATTCGCAGAATTATCGGCAAACAGCACATACGTGTCAAAACACACGAACGTTGGTGAACGTCAAGCACATTGTGTAGCACAACACTCAAAACCTCACGAAACACTCACACATTGAACTAGTAAGTTCAAACAAGGCCAAACGATAGTTCGAAAGCGTGAAAACGGTGACGAACGAATCAAATCCATTGAAATAGGCTTATTGGGCTCTCCAGGGGCCCATCGCGGTACGCGATGGCCCAACAAGAAGCATCGTCGCGATACGCGACCAACATCGCGGAGAGTTGACTCCCGAAATCCGCCGCGGTACGCGGAGAATATTTAAACGCCCCATCGCGGTACGCGACACCGCCCAGTCGACAAAATCTTTATAAATCCAAGAATATTATGGCTAGCCTACATCTTTCAATCATTTTACTCGATCTTTCACGCCATACCTCGACCAGAATCGTCTTCAACCTTCTGTAACACCATTTTTCCACCATTGAAGCACCTTTGAAGCTCCATACTTGAACATTCAAGCTCATTAACCACCAAGAAGCTCGAAGAATCATCGTCACCTTCTTATTCCTGTCAAGACTCACGAGCCAGGAGGTCTAGGAGCTGCCCTTTATCATTTCCTCAGGATCTTGAAGCTTTGAAAGGTAGTTCTACACTCCTTGTGGCTTAAAACCACCATTACACTCACATGCAAGACTTTATACACACATGCAAGCATATATTAAGCACATGCACGAATTTATCTTCTGGGTTTGTTGATTTCACTATGTTTTATGATGATCTAAAGTGATTAGATGATGTTTTAGGAAGATCTATGATGATGAGTATATGTCTTGTTGCTTGAAATGATGATTTAAGATGATATAGATACATGCATGTATGATCCATGAGTATTGGAAGGATGTTAGGTATATAGAAAGGTTCATAGATGATATTGATGATGATTTACATGATTAGATTTGGTTAAAATGGCCAAAAGGGTGATTTTTGGTAATCTTTCTATTAATAGAAACTTTATATTTGCAAAATGAGGTTGTGGATGAAATGGTGAACATGCAAGTATGTAGAACTACTATTAGGATGATAATATGATGATTGAAATACTTGGAATGTGATTTTGATAATGTTCATGGTCGTATTTACCGTTATTACTATTTTTAGTAACTTTTTGGGGTAAGAGCTTGATAGATGGCAATTTGGGCTATGTTCACATGTTTAAACGATGTTAGATGACTTATCAAGATGATTCATGATGTGAAATTGGTTTAGAAATGTTAAAGTGGTTATTTCTATGCAAAACTAGAAAGTTACTATATTTAGTAACTTTATTTTCACAAAAACCGACTCGTAAATATGTTGTAGGATTCGAACATGCTACATGATTTATTATATTATAATATGATGTTTAGATGCTAAGTTAGATGGTTTCCGATGCCACGTTTGCTAAAAATGGAAACTTTCCATTTTAGGAAACTTTTATGTGCAAACATGCTATAAACGGCTTATATGAATTCGTATGATAATGTGCTATGTGTTAACATGATCACGTAGGATTAATGAGCATGCTAGAACTATAAAACTGATATGTTTTGTGAACTTTCCATAAATGGAAACTTACTATAAATAGTAAGTTGTCCATAGACGCGACTTACGCATTTTACGCACGACAAACACTACACGATTGCTACACGATTCACAAACCGACACACGGTTCACCAACGGGTCGTTGACTTGACACGGTCAACTTCGGTCAAACACGGTCAAACACGGTCAATGTGGACCAACACGAGCAAACACGGTCACTGTGGACCAACACGGACAAACATGAACAATCGAGGGTTGTTGAACGCAAACACGAGCACTAACACGAACACTAGTACGGTCACTTACACGAACTCACGTACGGTGTACGATATAGGTTGCCGGTGACCGACGTGCCTACTACTCGAGGAGCTTACGCTTACTGCTTTCATCACTAAGGTGAGTTTACGGCCCCTCTTTACTCTTTTCAAACGCTTTTAAACAGGGGGAGAATACTAGTTGCATCGAGTCAAACATTATTGCTATTACAAACATTTTTTTTTGTGTATGCTGGTTTATTGGACAAACATTAAGTGTTGAACTCGTATTAAGCCCTCACAAAGTCTTACCGTTAATGTACGAACAACGTGGTAGATTTGGATGGATCCATTAGGGAATGACTAACCCCACAGGGCACAATGTTGACTGGATGTCATAACCCGTGCAAACTCTGACCTAACTTGCTATGTGTACGAGACATAGCGGAGGCAAGGACAAACAAGTCTAGTTCGGTAGTGACGCACTGACACTTTGGGCCTAGGGCTCGGTACTAACATTGATAAACAGCATGACACACTTTTATTGCTATATGTATATCAAAACCTGTGAACTCACCAACCAGTGTGTTGACACTTTTCTAACTTGTATTCTCAGGTAACTAGCGTGACTAGCAGGGGGACAGGAATGCACAATTTAAGGAACGAGCATTAGGAACTTACATGCATCTTGTCTTGTCATTTTGAAAACAATTTACTTATATTCTGTTAAACAATGATGTGTAAAACTATCTATTTCCGCTGCATATGTCAAACATTTGATTTTCCACTGCTATATGATGAATTACTTTATCCGCTGCAAACTATTTTATGAGTGTATGTGTCAAACTTTGGATTTGTAAACGCATATAGAGGTGTTCTATATGACCTTGAGCTGTGATTCTGGACACGTCACATCCACGTGGACATACGCCACGAGTGGGAATTTGGGGGTGTGACAGACTGGTATCAGAGCCTTGGTTATAGGGAACTAGGTTTGCATGTAGTAAACTTAGACTATAGCCATTGCTCAACTTTAGACACTACACATAGAACTTGCACATTGATGATATTATTGCTTATGTTAAACTATTACTTACTAACTTGAGACTTACAGGATGGCCAACAACGAAGACGCCAGCAGGAACTCAGGGAGACGTCCGGCGACGGACGATGCGGTGGCAGAGAGTCGGCGACGAGTCGACGACATCGTAGCCCAGGTCGACGCAGAGATGGAGAGACGGGCTCGACATGCGGCGCGTACCCGATATTGGGGATGTCTCCCAATGGTCATACGGGACTGGATCATAGCGGAGAGGGTACCTACACCACGGTACCTTAGCGACGCGCCGACAGACCACAGACTACCACCACTTGGAGTGCCGCTGGAGCAGGCATTCGCTGCCCACGTGGCCTTCTCTCGACGCGAGGCCATGAGGAGTGGCGAGCTATCGGACGAGGTCCGAGTTCTTCGCGAGAAGAACGATCGCCTGGAAAGGCGAAACGACAGGCTGGAGGAGCAGGTGGAGACCCTACGTCTCCAGGTGTCCCAGCTTATGACACAGCATGGTCAGATGGTCGACATCATGCAGGAGCATGATGGACGCATCACTGAGAACCAGACAGACATAGCCGAGACTCAGGCGATGGTTCAGGCCAGCGACGCCATGCTTAACGCATGGGCTGCACAGTTTATAGAGGAACCACCACAGGATGATTGTCCCGAATTCGAGGTCAATGACCTCGGAGAAGAGGATTTTGATGAGGATCCCAATGAGGATCCGGAGGAGGATGATGACGACGGAGACCCTGCCAGTGACATTTCACATGTCTCCATGGACTCAGACTAGTAGACTATTTTACTTTGTATTTCTTTCTATGTTTGCCTAGACGAGCGGGATGTGCTCGAAGAACTTGTATTGTATTTCCTTTAAAATTATTGTACTTCAAAAATCTGGTATTAATGAGAATTATGTTTTGTTGTTATCTATTGTATCATTATGACTGTTGCTAACACAACTTCTGACATGACATCTGACATGACTTCCAACATGACATCTGCTAACACTCTACCTCATGCTAACTAACCTTCTGACCTTTCCATATAGCAACATGTCTGGAAGGGGATCCAACGCTCTCAAACTCAAACGCAAGGCCGAAAAGGCGAGGATCGACATGATGGTCGAACGGAAGTTCAACAAAGTGCTCGCGGAGTACGAGGCGAACCGACATGCCAGCGAGACTAGTGGCACCAACAATGGTATTAACCCCTGCCTAACGTGACTAACATAGTATAGGCAACGCGGACACTAACACATTACATTGAACTCCGATGCACAGGTTCACACGGGAGCGTAGCGAAGGGATGCTCGTTCAAAGCTTTCCTGAGCTGCCACCCACACAAGTTCCAAGGTACCGAGGGAGCAGTGGGACTGCTTCGCTGGATCGAGAAGCTGGAGTCAGTCTTCTCTATGTCTGAGTGCTCGGAGGAAAACCGAGTGAAATATGCTACGGGAACTCTGGAGGGACCGGCCCTCACATGGTGGAACACTCATGTTCAGACTCTCGGATTGGAAACCGCCAACTCTATTCCATGGGAGAATTTCACAAGGATGCTTCATGAGGAGTATTGCCCTCGTGACGAAATCCGAAAGCTGGAAGCGGAATTTTGGGTGCACAAGATGGTGGGATCGGAAATCGAGAAGTACTGTACTCGATTTCATGAGCTATGCAAGCTATGCCCGGCAATGGTGACGCCGAAATATAAGAAGATCGAGCAGTTTATCAGCGGACTGCCCGAACCGATCCAGAGCATGGTGACAGCATCCGACCACACCACCATCCAACCACTGATTCGCTTGGCTCACAAACTGACCGATCAAGCGGTAGCACAAGGCAAACTACCCAAACGAGGCGAACATGTGAAGCCTCAAGAGAGCCAGAAGAGGAAGTGGGAACCCAATCAGTACCAATCTCATCAATCTCAACAACAACAGCGATCTGCACCTGCAAGAGCCTTCACTGCCACTCAACCCGACGACAAGGGGAAGGGTGTGTACCAAGGGAAATATCCCTTGTGTAACCGGTGTTCATACCACCACTTTGGGCAATGCGAGCGGTACCGTTGCCTAAAGTGCGGAAGACATGGCCACATGGCCAAAGATTGCAGATCAAAGTATCCTGTCAACAGCAACAACCCTAACCACAACCAGAATAACAACAACCAGAACACCTCCAGAGGGTGTTATGAATGTGGGAAACCAGGCCACATGAGGAGGGATTGGCCTCAGTTGAAGAAGGCCGGAGGGGGAGCGGCCAAGGGACGAGCTTTTGTGATTGGCTTCGGGGAAGCCAAGGACGATCCTAACATCGTAACCGGTACGTTCCTTTTAAATAATGTCTATGCTAGTATATTATTTGATACCGGTGCTGATAGGAGCTTTATATCTAGTGAGTTTAGTAAGTTGCTAGATATTACACCAACACCACTAGACTACAAGTATACCGTAGAGTTAGCCGACGGCAAACTGATTGAAACACAACACATCTTTCGAGGATGCGTCATGGTTTTGGCGGACCATGAACTCGAAATCGACTTAATGCCGGTGACTCTCGGAAGCTTTGATGTGGTCGTCGGAATGGATTGGTTATCCGCTAACCAAGCCGAGATCGTATGCAACGAGAAGGTCGTACGAGTGACGTTGCAGAACGGAGAACAGATCTCGATCCAGGGGGAGAGACGGGGAGTACCTCTGAACATCATGTCATGCATGAAGGCGAACAAGTACCTTCAGAAGGGATACACGGCGATACTAGCCCTTATCACGGAGCAACCAAAGAAAGAAAGGAAGATTGAAGACATCGCCGTAGTCCGCGATTTTCCCGAAGTGTTTCCCGAGGATCTACCTGGACTACCTCCGAAACGACAAGTCGAGTTTCAGATAGACCTCACACCAGGAGCGGCACCGATCGCCAAAGCTCCATACCGACTAGCACCGACTGAGATTCAGGAACTGTCTAACCAGTTGCAGGAGCTGTTAGACAAGGGATTTATCAGACCAAGCTTCTCGCCTTGGGGAGCACCGGTCTTGTTCGTAAAGAAGAAAGACGGATCATTCCGTATGTGTATCGACTATAGAGAACTGAACTAAGTGACGATCAAGAATCGATACCCGTTGCCACGAATAGACGATCTGTTTGACCAATTGCAAGGGTCAAGCTACTATTCGAAGATCGATTTAAGATCGGGTTACCATCAACTAAGGATACAGGAAAACGATATTCGTAAGACTGCCTTCCGAACCCGATACGGACACTACGAATTCTTGGTTATGCCCTTCGGACTGACCAACGCACCAGCTGTATTCATGGATCTCATGAATAGAGTGTGCAAACCCTATCTTGACAAATTCGTAATAGCGTTCATTGACGACATCCTGATATACTCTAAGAATCAGGAAGAACATGCTGAACATCTGAGGCTAGTCTTGGAATTATTAAAGAAAGAACAGCTGTACGCAAAGTTTTCAAAGTGCGACTTCTGGATTCGCGAAGTCCAATTTCTTGGACACGTGGTCAATGAGCAAGGGATACATGTAGACCCAGCTAAGATCGAAGCCATCAAGAACTGGGAAGCACCCAAGACTCCAACTGAGGTGCGACAATTCCTAGGTCTGGCCGGGTACTACCGAAGATTCATTGAAGGATTTTCGAAGATTGCTTAGTCATTGACATCTTTGACTCATAAGGATAAGAAATTTGACCGGGGCGACAAACAGGAAACTGCTTTCAACCTGCTGAAACAAAAGCTATGCACTGCACCCATTCTATCCTTACCCGAAGGATGCGACGATTTTGTGGTGTATTGCGATGCCTCGAAACAAGGACTCGGTTGTGTACTAATGCAACGCGAGAAGGTTATAGCCTACGCTTCACGCCAACTGAAGGTGCATGAGAAGAACTACACAACTCATGACCTTGAGTTGGGAGCTGTAGTGTTCGCTTTGAAGATCTGGTGACACTACTTGTATGTCACAAAATGCACTATCTTTACCGATCATAAGAGCCTACAACACATCTTCGACCAGAAAGAGTTGAACATGAGACAACGAAGATGGGTTGAACTCATAGGTGATTATGATTGCGCCATCAAGTATCATCCAGGTAAAGCCAATGTAGTGGCCGACGCGTTGAGTCGGAAAGAAACAACAAAACGCGTGCGTGCGCTACAACTCACAATTCATTCTGAGCTACCAAATCAAATCCGACTCGCACAGCAAGAAGCTATGAAAACAGAGAACCTCTCTCTCGAAGCTATGCGTGGTATGGATAAACAACTAAGAGCAAGGGACGACGGAGCATATTACCTTGCGGAACGAATTTGGATTCCACACTACGGAGGACTGAGAGATGTAGTGATGGATGAAGCTCACAAGAGCCGGTATTCTGTACACCCGGGCTCTGACAAAATGTACCATGATTTGAAGACAGCCTACTGGTGGCCAAACATGAAAGCAGAAATAGCAACTTACGTGAGTAAGTGTTTAACATGCTCAAAGGTCAAGGTTGAGTACCAGAAGCCATCAGGGTTGCTTCAGCAACCGGAACTGCCAATGTGGAAATGGGAACAGATTTCCATGGATTTCATCACTAAGCTGCCAAGGACAGCAAAGGGTTGCGATACCATCTGGGTTATCGTAGACTGACTGACGAAATCTGCACATTTCCTACCCATCAAGGAGACTGACAAGCTAGACAAACTCACTCGTATCTATCTGAAGGAAGTGGTTACTCGACATGGAGTGCCAATCTCAATTATATCTGATCGCGACAGTCGATGCACGTCGCACTTCTGGAAGTCTTTACATAAGGCTTTGGGCACGAGATTGGACATGAGTACCGCTTACCACCCGCAGACGGACAGACAGAGTGAGCGAACCATACAGACACTAGAGGACATGCTCCGCGCATGTGTTATTGACTTTGGCAATAGCTGGGAAACTCATCTACCATTAGTTGAGTTTTCTTACAATAACAGCTACCACACTAGCATCCAAGCTGCACCATTCGAGGCACTTTACGGACATAAGTGTCGATCACCCATTTGCTGGGCGAAAGTTGGAGACAGCCAACTGACTGGTCCAGAACTGGTGCACGAGACAACTGAGAAGATCGTGCAAATACGCAAACGGATGGCAGCAGCTCGAGACAGACAGAAAAGCTATGCTGACAAACGACGCAAACCGTTAGAGTTCCAGGTGGGAGACAGGGTGTTACTCAAGGTCTCGCCCTGGAAGGGAGTCATTCGGTTTGGCAAACGGGGAAAGTTGAACCCTCGACACATTAGACCTTTTGAGATCACCAAACGAATAGGCCCTGTAGCCTACGAGCTCAACCTGCCAGACGAGCTGAGCAGTGTGCACAACGTATTTCATATCTCGAACCTCAAAAAGTGTTTATCTGATGAAACACTTGTCATACCTCTTGAAGAGATACAAATCGACGAACAACTAAACTTCGTTGAGGAACTGGTAGAGATTATGGACCGGGAAACCAAGAAGCTCAAACTCAGTAAGATACCGATAGTGAAAGTGCGATGGAATTCGCGACGAGGACCGGAATTCACGTGGGAACGTGAAGACCAGATGAAACAAAAGTACCCACACCTGTTCACGGAACAGACAAACACTGGCAACGCAAGTTGAATTTCGGGACGAAATTCTTTCTAACAAGGGGAGGATGTGACACCCCGTATTTTCCAGGTTAGCTTATTATTTATTTAAATGATTATTTAAATACTTTATGTACACGTGGCACTAGAATTAGTTAAATTTAGTGTGACACGTGGCACGACAGTACAAACACTGACACATGACAAGATAATTCGCAGAATTATCGGCAAACAGCACATACGTGTCAAAACACACGAACGTTGGTGAACGTCAAGCACATTGTGTAGCACAACACTCAAAACCTCACGAAACACACACACATTGAACTAGGAAGTTCAAACAAGGCCAAACGATAGTTCGAAAGCGTGAAAACGGTGACGAACAAATCAAATCCATTGAAATAGGCTTATTGGGCTCTCCAGGGGCCCATCGCGGTACGCGATGGCCCAACAAGAAGCATCGTCGCGATACGCGACCAACATCGCGGAGAGTTGACTCCCGAAATCCGCCGCGGTACGCGGAGAATATTTAAACGCCCCATCGCGGTACGCGACACCGCCCAGTCGACAAAATCTTTATAAATCCAAGAATATTATGGCTAGCCTACATCTTTCAATCATTTTACTCGATCTTTCACGCCATACCTCGACCAGAATCGTCTTCAACCTTCTGTAACACCATTTTTCCACCATTGAAGCACCTTTGAAGCTCCACACTTGAACATTCAAGCTCATTAACCACCAAGAAGCTCGAAGAATCATCGTCACCTTCTTATTCCTGTCAAGACTCACGAGCCAGGAGGTCTAGGAGCTGCCCTTTATCATTTCCTCAGGATCTTGAAGCTTTGAAAGGTAGTTCTACACTCCTTGTGGCTTAAAACCACCATTACACTCACATGCAAGACTTTATACACACATGCAAGCATATATTAAGCACATGCACGAATTTATCTTCTGGGTTTGTTGATTTCACTATGTTTTATGATGATCTAAAGTGATTAGATGATGTTTTAGGAAGATCTATGATGATGAGTATATGTCTTGTTGCTTGAAATGATGATTTAAGATGATATAGATACATGCATGTATGATCCATGAGTACTGGAAGGATGTTAGGTATATAGAAAGGTTCATAGATGATATTGATGATGATTTACATGATTAGATTTGGTTAAAATGGCCAAAAGGGTGATTTTTGGTAATCTTTCTATTAATAGAAACTTTTTATTTGCAAAATGAGGTTGTGGATGAAATGGTGAACATGCAAGTATGTAGAACTACTATTAGGATGATAATATGATGATTGAAATACTTGGAATGTGATTTTGATAATGTTCATGGTCGTATTTACCGTTATTACTATTTTTAGTAACTTTTTGGGGTAAGAGCTTGATAGATGGCAATTTGGGCTATGTTCACATGTTTAAACGATGTTAGATGACTTATCAAGATGATTCATGATGTGAAATTGGTTTAGAAATGTTAAAGTGGTTATTTCTATGCAAAACTAGAAAGTTACTATATTTAGTAACTTTATTTTCACAAAAACCGACTCGTAAATATGTTGTAGGATTCGAACATGCTACATGATTTATTATATTATAATATGATGTTTAGATGCTAACTTAGATACGTTTGCTAAAAATGGAAACTTTCCATTTTAGGAAACTTTTATGTGCAAACATGCTATAAACGGCTTATATGAATTCGTATGATAATGTGCTATGTGTTAACATGATCACGTAGGACTAATGAGCATGCTAGAACTATAAAACCGATATGTTTTGTGAACTTTCCATAAATGGAAACTTACTATAAATAGTAAGTTGTCCATAGACGCGACTTACGCATTTTACGCACGACAAACACTACACGATTGCTACACGATTCACAAACCGACACACGGTTCACCAATGGGTCGTTGACTTGACACGGTCAACTTCGGTCAAACACGGTCAAACATGGTCAAACACGGTCAATGTGGACCAACACGAGCAAACACGGTCACTGTGGACCAACACGGACAAACATGAACAACCGAGGGTTGTTGAACGCAAACACGAGCACTAACACGAACACTAGTACGGTCACTTACACGAACTCACGTACGGTGTACGATATAGGTTGCCGGTGACCGACGTGCCTACTACTCGAGGAGCTTACGCTTACTGCTTTCATCACTAAGGTGAGTTTACGGCCCCTCTTTACTCTTTTCAAACGCTTTTAAACAGGGGGAGAATACTAGTTGCATCGAGTCAAACATTATTGCTATTACAAACATTTTTTTTGTGTATGCTGGTTTATTGGACAAACATTAAGTGTTGAACTCGTATTAAGCCCTCACAAAGTCTTACCGTTAATGTACGAACAACGTGGTAGATTTGGATGGATCCATTAGGGAATGACTAACCCCACGGGGCACAATGTTGACTGGATGTCATAACCCGTGCAAACTCTGACCTAACTTGCTATGTGTACGAGACATAGCGGAGGCAAGGACAAACAAGTCTAGTTCGGTAGTGACGCACTGACACTTTGGGCCTAGGGCTCGGTACTAACATTGATAAACAGCATGACACACTTTTATTGCTATATGTATATCAAAACCTGTGAACTCACCAACCAGTGTGTTGACACTTTTCTAACTTGTATTCTCAGGTAACTAGCGTGACTAGCAGGGGGACAGGAATGCACAATTTAAGGAACGAGCATTAGGAACTTACATGCATCTTGTCTTGTCATTTTGAAAACAATTTACTTATATTCTGTTAAACAATGATGTGTAAAACTATCTATTTCCGCTGCATATGTCAAACATTTGATTTTCCACTGCTATATGATGAATTACTTTATCCGCTGCAAACTATTTTATGAGTGTATGTGTCAAACTTTGGATTTGTAAACGCATATAGAGGTGTTCTATATGACCTTGAGCTGTGATTCTGGACACGTCACATCCACGTGGACATACGCCACGAGTGGGAATTTGGGGGTGTGACAGCTTAGCATCTTGGCTCTCAACTCTATTAGTTGTTGAATTTCAAAAATTGAGATGTTTGTCGGTCCATAATGAGACAAACCTTTCTGCAAACTTAGCAAGCCATGTAGTATGTAGATAACTAAGAACAGCTAGAAAACAAAGACAAAAAAATAGTAAAATTAGTTTGATTAATTTAAAAATGGTTAAATGTAATAATATTTCAAAATACACCTAGGTAATCTACCAATAATGCTTCAAGGTCTGTGTAATTTTTCATGTATACAGTTTTTGTTGGAGATACAACTATTGTATTCTACTTATGGAGAAAAGAACCCCAATTCTGTTGTGACTTAATATGTGGCCTGCAATGCTTTATGATATCATTTTGAATATGCCATCTACCAAGTAAATGATTACTTTCCGGAAACAGTACTTCTCCACATGCTTTCATTAAAGCTAGATCTCTATCCATGACAATAGCACGAGGGAAAAAAGATTCGTTAATAGTCAACTTTAAGCGAGTTAGTGCCCAAATGTAGTTGTTTGCCTTTTCTTTGTTCATAAACGCAAATTCAATACAAAATGTCTTATTTGTAGAAGTAACACCAAACAATTTCAAGAAAAGACAAATTATACTTGTTGGTCTTATATGCATCAACACCACATGTGGAAATGCTTGCATATAGTTCATGATCTTGGATGAACGAAGAATAACTCTTCCAGCATATTGATGTGTCGTTATTTACACATTGTTTTCGTATTTAATTTATAGGACTTTATCTTATTTTATTAGATTTTTATTTAGTTTTATTAGATTTTAATGAATTTTTACTTATTTTTATTTTTAATGTCATTTTTATAGGTTTCGCGAAAATAAACGTTCGTAATTGCAAAGAAACCGAAGCCGGAATAAATTTGATGAAGTTGGAAGCTAAAAATATAATTTTTAAAAGTTTCGGGGTAAAAAAAATGGCATTTCAGGAAGTTTCGGGGATTAAAAATAGTTCAGGGGGTAAAATGCAAATTCTGGAACTTGGGAGCCGCCTGGAACACGTGGCAGCACCACAGGCTGCCACATCAGCCCTAAAAAGTTGAATCTGACCCACGCCTGGATCCGCTGGAGTGCTCCAACCCACGTGATACCCGGATACACACACAGCCAGGTCCGTGCCCCACCCGGAGTTGCGGCCCGCTTAACCACGCGCCTAGTGCGCCTGTTGACCGGTCTGTGTGGCCCTTTGGCCAGCCCTTGGACCCCCTTTTGAGCCCTTTGAATTGACCATGAACCCCAAATCGTGACCCTTTGCTTATTTTCACGTATATAAGCCATTTAAAACCCTAATTCGAAAATCCATCACCCCTAGACGGCTGAAAACAAAGGACAAAGGTATTTTTGAAGATTTTGGAGCTTTGGGATCAATTCGGACACTCGGGGGAGGCTCAGATCGCATATACAAGTGCTCGGAACGCGTTTTCGGGTTTGTTTATGCATCGTAGTTGTTCGTTTCAGTTTTTTTTTTGAATTTTCTACCATGTTTAGATCTGATTTCATGTTATTTAATGTTTGGATGATGATTCTAGGCTAGATCTTTAATTCTACCTAGATTTTGGATGATTATCTGATGAAAAATCGGTTTTCGGGTTTGTTTGATTGAATGAATCTTTGCTTTTGATTTGAATCTGATTGTGGATGATTGTGAATGATTTTAGGCTATTGTGAATGATCTGATTACATGGTAAAACTATCTTGTGAATAAAGTTCGACTCGGTTTCGATAAAAACTCGATTTTCACATGATTTTGGGATAAAAACTTGTTTTTAACCTAATTGTGATTTGACTAATCTTAGTAAATCATAAGAATTTCATATAATCAGATTGTAATCAGTGGGATATACCAACTTAAAGGCTAGTCAAGTAATAAGGTGTCGAGATATCGTAGTTTAAACGGGTTTTTCATGTAATTCGCATGATCATTGGGTTATTTGTTGATTGTTTATGCCATGTATTTCAAATTCATAATTAATCTGAATTAGATCGATTCATTTGTGCTTTGGTACATTTTGGTTGTTGAGATTGACCTAATTATTCAATCATAGAAGTCTTAAGCATTGCCCGGTTGGAGAGACCGACTCGGTGATCCATCATTACACCCCGGTAAGCTTTACACAACCTGTAGGATCTTTCTAGGTGTTGGATTGTTTGAACATGAGATCTAGCATTCCTTAAGTTCCTGAATAGGTTGTATCATTAGGTGCGGTAGCATTCAGTTAGGCATTCCCGATAACTGTTAGATTCCTTTAAGATTCCTAGTCTAGGTAGAATCTCCTTCGTATTTGGTTTTCTAGTTCTTGCGGTGTTGAGTTGACTTATTTAGTTTTCTTAATTTCTTTAATTGGTTAAAGTCATTTTCGTAAAACAAATTCCGTTTTCTAAATTTAGTAAGTTTCTCATTTCGTCAGGTTTACAGTTAGGGTTCATTAGCTGATTCCATGTCCTTAGGTTCGATATCCGGACTTTCCTTAGCTATACTTCATACGCCAAGTACACTTGCCTGTAGTGTGTAGTCCGGTTTAGGTTATTTCTATTTATTACTCGATAGTGTTGAACCAATATTTCTATATATATAAACCGGCACATCACATATTAGTAATTTTGTGTGCATGATACTTAAAAATATACCCTTTACTTTGAAAAATGTGCATAAGATTCTGCATTTGGGTTCTGCCTGCTTGCTCGGTCATACGAAACTTATGACGAGCAATGTAAACAATTTTTAAAGATGACACATTATTCTCATTTTTCTTCTTTAAAGTTGTTAAAATATCACATGGTTTTACGTTCAACCTAGTAAGATCTTGCACCAAACGAGTTTCATTATTTGATAATCGCAATGCATTTGCATGACCCTCCATATAGGTTGCGCGTGGGTGATTATGATCATCACATACAACTTTTAACACCCAAACTCCATGTGTCTTTGAATATTTTCCTACTAAATCGAATGGACAATTGATTTTTTTGCATCCAATATCTTTGTTATGATCATCACATGTTTTTTTACCTCATGATACACCACCACGACCACAACCAAGTACGATTTTAGACACGTAGCCAATATGGCTTGCCCTTGATCGTTTAAAAACAATAATGGATCCGAGAGAGCGTGCCATATTTTTCACCCAAGTCATTAGATCTTCACGAGATTTAAACACCTTAAATTAATGAACAACTCATGTCAAAAAAAAATTAGATAAATAAACCAATTAACTTACACTCATGCTAAGAACAAAACTTAATATTATACCTCATCGGTAGAAAATTTTGATCTACTAGTCATCTTTTTTTTATTGGTTAATTAGAAAAAAATATAACACAAAAGGATCTTATGCACATTTTAAGGGGCACATGAAAATTGATAATATAACCAAAAGGATCAGATTGTTAAAACTTAATTTTTAAGGGGTCTAATTTAAATATTCATTTGTACAAACAAATGAATAAATACTGACTTCACTTTTCTAGCCGTACATCTTCACTTTTATATTTATTCAAAGTGCTCTGCCATTTCCTATCTTCACTTTTAACCAAGATCTTTGAAGGAAGCTCAAATGGGTAACCGTTACTACCGGAGGTAGGTCCGGAAGATCGTTCCGTCAAACACTAATCAGGTCAGAGCACGGTTGCTGGTAGTAGGTCCGGCATACCGGTTCTTCGAATCTCAAAAACACTTGTAAGCAAAGCAAGAACAAGATCTGATGATGGATTTCAAAACTTACCAGAAAGCAGAAACAAGATATCTTGATGACGATCAGAAATAAGTGTTGTTGATGAAGATGTGTGTTGATGAATTAGCACATACTCCCAAACAAAAGATGTCACACCCCGAGCCGGCGGGGTTGGATCGGAGTCCCCATCGGGCGGAAGGTTCCCGGGGCGCGATATCGTCAGTGATAATCAAAGTGATCAGATTGTTTAGATTGCACATGATATAAATGAGAAATGCTAAAAAGAATAGAATTACAAAGTTAAATTTACATCCAATTCGTTCATAATTTAACAATGTAAATCTATCATCAACATCATAAAATAACTATCTTGTAACTGCACAAGATATACAAAATAATTGTATAATGATGTTTCCAAAAATATGCAGGTCCAAAAATACTAAGTCTTCTATCTGAAGTCCTAGTCCAAAAGCATAAGCTTCCTAGTTGACCTGTTCGTCACCTGAGAAGTGATGCAAAAATAAAATCAACACATGGTTGGTGAGTTCATATAGTTCAAAGTTTGAAAATGATTTGTAAACCTCTTTCGGTAAAGACCTTAACCTCATTAACTCCACATGTAATATCCGGATCGGTATGCTTATATATAGGGCATATGTAGGGTCGAACTTACCGCCAGCCCAGCCACCGTCCCACCACATACTAATCCGTATATGACACTGTTGTTAATGATAGTTAAGCATTTTTACCCTTCTCATTAAACCCAAAAATCCTTCTGTTCTTTGTCCGTGTAATTACAATCATTTGAAATCCATATTGATTCCATAAGTTCATCACACAATATGATCAACCACAGCAATTGTAGAAACAGTTATAAATGCTTAATTAAATAAATAAATAAACATTTAATAAAATCTAAGTCCTAATGATTGGGCTTTGGTCAAACTCGAGTAGACTAGTCTGTCAATCAAGGTACTTAGTAGTTAGGGAATTCTGTAAATATCATCAAACATATGACCTACAATTCAAACGGTCTAGCTAGGACTTCTTGAAATGTAGGATTTCTTGTTTCGTACTTGATTTGTTTTGATTCGTTGGCATATGTTATCTTTGATATTTCCCATACTTTCCCCAGAAAATGATTTATTGATTCGTCTGATTTTGTTACAAGATGTACTTGATTCGTTGATCATGGAATACTAGATTCGTTGATCAAATGTACTCTTGGTTCATTGTTCATCAAACACTTGATTTGTTGAACATCGAATATTAACTTTGCAAAGATTGTTTCGTTTGATTCGTTGAACCTCCAAACTTGTTTTGTCAAAATGTTTCGTTTGATTCGTTGAACTCACTCACTTGATTTGTCAAAATGTTTTGTTTGATTCGTTGAAATCACCCATTTGAATTGTCAAAATGTTTCGTTTGATTCGTTGAACTCACACACTTCATTTGTCAAAAATGTTTTGTTTGATTCGTTGAAATGTTTAGTTTAACCCAAATTATCCACTTAAGTTATAAGTAGATGAATTTAGTAAAAACCTGCATAAAATTCACCTAGACATGATTCTAGGTTAACCATTCACATATAAAACATATGTTAAATAAAAGCATTTAAGTAAACAATTTAAATAAAACAGTTTACGCATGCTTCTCAGCCCCGCTTTTTAAAACAAAATGTTAGAAAAGGGGCAATGAACTCACCTGTGTTGCTATGTAAAGTTTTATCACAAAATGCGCGCTCTTGTTTGTAGACTATGTATCTTCAGTTCCTGAGTTGTTTTAAAGAAGTTCGAATACTATGAGTAAGCGTATTAGTCGTCGTAACTACGGCTTGGTCTCGGTGTGTGTGTAACTAAGTGTCCTATGTTACTAGTGTGATTCTAAGATCTTACTCTTCTAATCCAATTTGAATACCCATTTATAACCCCGAATCCCATGTTTAATTATAATAACTTACTTTTAAAATTTTACAAAATTTGGGCAGAGTTTCCTTTGTTTTCTGTTCAAATCCAGACAATAATATTGTCTATTTTACAACCAAATCCCAATCAACTATAATAAACAAACTTTAAGAGAAACCAATGACATTTATAACAATTAGCTATTTATTAAAGTCATGCAATTTTTATTAAAAACATAAGCTATTTTTATGAAAAATACAAGTTAAACGTGTTAGAACTTGAGTTAACCCAATTTAGGTCCATTCCAAGTCCTTTGATGGTTCTTTGTTTCCCATAGTTCTTTGTTTCCCATAGTCATTTGTTCGTCCGTGTATATAACTTAGCTTAGGGTGCACAATTGAGCAACCCAATTTAGTTGTATACATTCATATGAGATTTCTAAGTGTTAGATGTAAATGTTAAAATTAGCACTATCACCTTAAGTATCTAGCATCCACTAATGCATGTTCTTAGTTTGTTCTAAACTTTGTGTACTCTTATATTCCTTTCCTTGTTCTTATAACTAAATTCAATAGCCCTAGGTACTGAATTTCCCAAACTTGCTAACACTTTAGGTTCTAACACCATAGAAGCAGCGAACCTATTGACTTTCAGAGCAGGTTCGGCGAACCTTTAGGGTTCGGTCAATCAAAGGTTCGTCCATTCTAGGTTCGTGGCAGCATGGTTCGTCTGACTTGGAAGGTTCGTCTAAGGAAAGGTTCGTTGATCAAAGGTTCGGCCATGTGCAGGTTCGTGAGTCAGGAGTACACAGGTTCGGCTGACAGAACACAGGTTCGTTCCCCAGAAGAAAGGTTCGGTGCAGGGTTCGGCCAGAGAAGATACTAGGTTCGGCTGCCTAGTGCTCGGTTCGTGTAAGGTTCGTTCTCATCATGAAGGTTCGACCAAGAATTCAAGGGTTCGGCCGTATGGTTTTCCACGAACCTGTACTATCCTTGTCTTCCCCATCGATCAGAACCTGTTACAAACTGATTTCTAGGGTTTTCTAGTTGCTAGCCATGGGTTATCTCAAGGTTACTATGTGTTTAAAGCCGGTTAACATGACAATATCTACTATGACTCGTGTAACCCTCTAAAACCGAATTTAAGATTAAGATTTACCTCAAAAATAACGGATGAATTCTAGAAAAACTTGTACTTCCGCGATCTTTGTGTTGAGATGAACGTCTTGACACCTAGAAGGCTTGAATCCGCAAAGAATTCGTCACACAATCGTAGAGAGAAGGTGGAGAAGCTTCTTCTAGAGTGAGAGTGTGTAAAAACGAAAATGATAGAGAAAGGTGAGTTTGGTGGTGGTTGTTGGTGCCATACTGAATTCATTAAAGGCTTAGGAAAAATACCCGGTCGTTCGGTCTCGTTCGGTTTCGCGTAAAATGCCGATTCACGAGGTTTTCGCGATGAAACGACACGGTTTATAAAAATAGAATTTATTTAATTATTCTAAGTTGTGATTCCTAATAAATTAACTAATATCTTTTATTTATTTTAAATTTTCCAAATATTGATTTACTGTTTAAATCGAATCGTACGGTCGTCGCGCGTATTCGTTCGAATCGTCACCCGTACGAGCACGACGATAACTATACTTTTCAATATTGTTTTCTAATTATTGGATATTATTCAGAACATTAAACTTTCAGATATATTCGTACTGATCGTCACCTATACGAATAACCCGTGAATTTAGCATTCACATAACAACATCCTTTTGTTTTGTTCTGTAAAGCCTCACATACGTTTATACATAATAAATCCTAACAAATAATCACATGATGGTTCTATGTTGCCAGATAGTTATCTGACTCAAGAACCCTATTTCTGAACCTTGTTTCTGCTAAATGTTTCTGAACATCTTGTTTGATAACACAAAATGATAATGGCAACTGATATGAATATGAAATGTACTGAAATGTATATGGTTCGTACCTGTTTACTGTTCAGGTCACTGTTTAAGATCACTGTTCTGGTGACGGTTCCGGCACTGATGTTACAGTCTCCCTTTGTTAGAGAAATTTCGTCCCGAAATTTAAGAGTTGTTATCGGTTACGGCTTCCTCTTCAAACAGCTGGGGGTACTTTGACTTCATGTGATCTTCGCGTTCCCAAGTAAACTCGGGTCCACGTCTTGAATTCCATCGAACCTTTACAATCGGAATACGGCTTCGCGTCAGTTGTTTAACCTTGCGATCCATAATCTCCAAAGGTTCCTCGATAAAGTGTAACTGTTCATCGACTTGAATTTCTTCGATTGGAATGACGAGTGATTCGTCAGCAAGACATTTCTTTAGATTCGAGACGTGAAACACGTCATGCACACCACTGAGTTCATCTGGTAATCTCAGCCTATACGCCACAGGACCAATGCGTTCGGTGATCTCGAACGGTCCCACATATCGTGGTGCTAATTTGCCTTTCTTTCCAAAGCGTACTACACCTTTCAATGGGGATACCTTCAACATTACCCGGTCTCCCACTTGAAATTCCAACGGCTTGCGCCGTTTGTCGGCGTAGCTCTTTTGTCTGCTCCTTGTTGCTTGTAGTCTTCTTTGAATCAGAGCAAACTTATCAGCGGTTTCCTGAATAAGCTCTGGCCCAGTTATTCGATTGTCTCCAACTTCAGTCCAACAGATCGGTGATCGACATTTCCGGCCATAAAGGGCCTCAAACGGTGCACATCCGATACTGCTGTGGTAACTGTTATTGTAGGAGAATTCGATCAGTGGCAAATGGGAATCCCAATTCCCACCGAAATCCAACACACAGGTTCTTAACATGTCCTCTAGGGTTTTAATAGTACGTTCTCTTTGACCATCCGTTTGTTGGTGGTAAGCTGTACTCAGATTTAACTGTGTCCCTAGAGATTTCTGTAGTGATTGCCAGAACCTTGAGGTGAATCTGCTGTCTCGATCAGAAATAATAGACAATGGCACACCGTGGCGTACCACTATCTCGTTGATGTACAACCTTGCCAGTTTATCCATCGTGAAGGTCTCACGCATAGGCAAGAAGTGAGCAGATTTTGTTAAACGGTCAATGACCACCCAAATTGTATCGTGGCCACTGGAAGTGCGGGGTAGTTTGGTAATGAAATCCATAGCTATTTGTTCCCCCTTCTAGAGCGGAATCTCAGGCTGTTCCAGTAAACCAGACGGTTTCTGGTGTTCCGCCTTTACCTTCGCACACGTAAGACATTGATCGACGTACTCGGCTATGTCTTTCTTCATTCCCGGCCACCAATAAAACCCACGCAAGTCTTGGTACATTTTATCGGCACCTGGATGAACAGAATATTTTGTCTTGTGTGCTTCATCGAAGATAAGTCTTCTTAATTCATCTAACGCAGGAATCCATATACGATCCTTATAGTATATGATTCCATCAGGCTTCGTGTCAGATTGTTTCTCCGCTCCTCAATCAAGTTCCTTCTTCAGATTACCTCGGTCAAGTGCTTCTTGTTGTGCTTGAATAATCTTGTCACTTAAACTGGTCTGCACGGTTATCCCCATTGCTCTAACACGTAGGGGTTTGACCTTTTCCTTCCGGCTCAAGGCATCAGCTACAACGTTCGCCTTTCCTGGATGGTACTTGATCACAAAATCATAATCATTCAGAAGTTCAACCCAACGGCGTTGTCGCATGTTGAGCTCCTTCTGATCAAAGATGTGCTGCAGACTTTTGTGATCAGTGAATATGGTACACTTGGTGCCATATAAGTAATGTCTCCAAATCTTCAAGGCGAAGATAACAGCTCCTAGTTCAAGATCATGAGTAGTGTAGTTCTTCTCATGAACTTTTAACTGTCTTGAGGCATAGGCTATGACTTTGTCCCGTTGCATCAGTACGCAACCAAGTCCCTGATGGGAAGCATCACAGTATATGACAAAGTCATCACAGCCTTCTGGGAGAGATAGAATTGGAGCATCACATAGTTTCTGTTTCAATGTCTGAAAAGCATCTTCTTGCTTCTGCTCCCAGACAAACCGTTCACTTTTCTGGGTTAGTTTAGTGAGTGGCAAAGCTATTTTAGAAAAGTTTGAGATGAACCTTCTATAATAACCCACCAATCCCAGAAAAGACCGTATCTCCGTTGGCGTCTTCGGAGTGTCCCAGTTCTTTATCGCTTCAATCTTGGCAGGATCAACGTGTATTCCTTCGCTGTTGACTACGTGACCCAGAAATTGAACCTCTCTAAGCCAAAATTCACATTTAGAGAATTTAGCATAGAGTTGTTCTTTCTTCAACAGCTCCAAGATCTTTCTGAGATGTTGCTCGTGCTCTGTTTTGTTCCTGGAATAAATCAGTATGTCATCAATAAAGACAATGACAAAATGATCCAGGTACGGCTTGCACACTCGGTTCATGAGATCCATGAAAACCGCTGGTGCATTTGTCAATCCAAAAGGCATCACCATGAATTCGTAATGCCCGTATCTGGTTCGGAAGGCCGTTTTCGGTATGTCTTCATCTTGAACTCTAAGCTGATGGTATCCAGACCGCAAGTCAATCTTTCAGAAATATTGAGCTCCTTGCAGTTGGTCAAACAAATCATCAATCCTCCGCAATGGATACTGATTCTTGATGGTTAGTTTGTTCAGCTCACGGTAATCTATGCACATTCTGAACGATCCGTCTTTCTTCTTTACGAACAAGACTGGAGCTCCCCAAGGTGAGTAGTTCGGTCTGATGAAACCCTTGTCAAGTAGCTCCTGTAACTGGTTTGACAGTTCCTGCATCTCTGAAGGTACTAACCTGTAAGGAGATTTAGCAACAGGAGTTGCTCCAGGTATTAAGTCAATACGGAACTCTACCGGTCGCACAGGTGGCAAACCTGGTAGGTCTTCAGGAAACACTTCAGGATATTCTTTCACCACAGGTACATCTTGAATCTTTGTCTTGTCTTTCTCCTTCTCCACCACATGAGCCAGGAATGCAACGCACCGTTTCTGTAGACACTTACGTGCTTTTATGCAAGAAATGATTTTGACACTTCGTTTTGCTTGATCCCCTTTAACTTCCAACACGCGATCACTCGGCAATGGAATTCGAAGCAGCTTTTCAGAAAAAATGACTTCCACTCGGTTAGAAGAAAGCCAATCCATTCCAACAATGATGTCAAAACTACCCAACTCCATCGGTATCAAATCGATGGTGAATGTATGACCATTAAGTGTCAATGGGCAGTTCCTATAAACTATACTAACTATAATCTGTTTCCCGTTAGCTACTTCTATAATGTAAGGGGAATCTAACTGAATCTAATTGGCATGCAAAGTCGGTAGAGATAAAACTCTGATCCGCACCAGTATCAAATAGAACAGATGCATAAAAGTCATGTAAGAGAAACGTACCAGTGACCACATTCGGGTCCTGGCGTGCTGCGGGTGCTCCAATAACAAAGGCTCTTCCACGAGGAGCTTGAACTGCCTGTTGAGCCTTCTTCGGGCAGTTCTTGGCAAAGTGGCCTTGTTCGCCACAACTGTAGCATCCACCGTTGTTCTGATTAGCTGGTGGAGGGAGAGCCAAAGCGGCGTTGTTAACTGCTGGGTTAGGTGTCATCCGGCAGTGTTGGACCCAATGGCCCTTTCTTCCACATCCCGTGCATTGCTTGCAGGGAGTGTTAGCAATGTGAAGATATTGACACTTGGCACACAGAGGAAACGTGCCAGTGTAAGGTTTTCGGTTGGGGTTTTGCGGTGCTGCTGCTACTTGTTGAAGAGGTGTGGCCACTGTGTAGTTCTTGATTAGCTTCTGCTTCTTCTTCTGATGGTGGTGGGGTTTCTTTGAAGACTCAGCTTTGTTCTTGCTGGTCTCAGCCTCTTTCTTTAGGACTCCTGAGGCTACCATAAGATCAGTGAGTTTTCCAGACAATCTCACTGCAGACTCGACAGTGGTAGGGTTGGCTGCAACAACCATGCCCTGAATGCAGACGGGAAGTCCGCCCACATATCTGTCTATCCTCTTCTCTAAAGTTGGTACCATGTCTGGCTCCAAAGCAACTAACTCGTGGTAACGAGTAGTGTACCCCATGTGATCAGCCCCCTTCATCACATGGTTGGATAGTTCAACCTCCAGTTTCTGCAACTCGTTCTTAGGGCAGAATTCTGTTCTCAGTAGCGTCTTGAAGTCTTCCCATGGAATGGCCATAGCTTCCTCCCTTCCTCGGGCGTTGATATGACCGTTCCACCATGTCAGAGCCCGTTTGTTGAATGTTCCAGATGTGTAGCGGACCTTGTGGTGTTCTGGACAGCTGCAGAGGTCCAGGGTTGTCTCAATCTTCTCAATCCATTGGATTAATCCAACGGCTCCTTCAGACCCACTAAAGTTGGGTGGTTTACATCCTACAAAGGACTTGTAGGAGTAATGTGATGAACCTCCAGTATTTCCACTGGCTTCTCCTGATGAGTTGCCAGTGTTGTTGATTTCATTGCGGAGACGAAGAAACATCTCCGGTATTGCTTCCTTCATTTGATTGGTCATCTCGCTACTCAGTAACGTCACCAGGGCAATAGTAGCAGGATCCAGAGTCGGTTTTGTGCCCGAGCTAGATGGTTGAGTGATCAGAGGAGGAGGAGGAGGTGGAGGAGGTGGTGGTGGTGAATCATTTGGTGACGGTGTGGAGGAGTGTGGAGCCAAGTCTTGTGGTGGTAGAGGTAACAAGGGAGGCTGTCTTCTCGGCGGCATTCTGATCTTAACCAATAAAGCTATCGGTTAGTGCAATGATCAAATACAGAAGACAGTATGCAAGTAATTCCTAAGTCATGTTTTCTCTATATGCAGGGTCCCTAGGTTATAGCCTAGGTCAAACCATTTAAATAAGTGACCTATATTTCTCTATAACCATAGCTCTGATACCAATCTGTCACACCCCGAGCCGGCGGGGTTGGATCGGAGTCCCCGTCGGGCGGAAGGTTCCCGGGGCGCGATATCGTGAGTGATAATCAAAGTGATCAGATTGTTTAGATTGCACATGATATAAATGAGAAATGCTAAATAGAATAGAATTACAAAGTTAAATTTACATCCAATTCGTTCATAATTTAACAATGTAAATCTATCATAAACATCATAAAATAACTATCTTGTAACTGCACAAGATATACAAAATAATTGTATAATGATGTTTCCAAAAATATGCAGGTCCAAAAATACTAAGTCTTCTATCTGAAGTCCTAGTCCAAAAGCATAAGCTTCCTAGTTGACCTGTTCGTCACCTGAGAAGTCATGCAAAAATAAAATCAACACATGGTTGGTGAGTTCATATAGTTCAAAGTTTGAAAATGATTTGTAAACCTCTTTCGGTAAAGACCTTAACCTCATTAACTCCACATGTAATATCCGGATCGGTATGCTTATATATAGGGCATATGTAGGGTCGAACTTACCGCCAGCCCAGCCACCGTCCCACCACATACTAATCCGTATATGACACTGTTGTTAATGATAGTTAAGCATTTTTACCCTTCTCATTAAACCCAAAAATCCTTCTGTTCTTTGTCCCTGTAATTACAATCATTTGAAATCCATATTGATTCCATAAGTTCATCACACAATATGATCAACCACAGCAATTGTAGAAACAGTTATAAATGCTTAATTAAATAAATAAATAAACATTTAATAAAATCTAAGTCCTAATGATTGGGCCTTGGTCAAACTCGAGTAGACTAGTCTGTCAATCAAGGTGCTTAGTAGTTAGGGAATTCTGTAAATATCATCAAACATATGACCTACAATTCAAACGGTCTAGCTAGGACTTCTTGAAATGTAGGATTTCTTGTTTCGTACTTGATTCGTTTTGATTCGTTGGCATATGTTATCTTTGATATTTCCCATACTTTCCCCAGAAAATGATTTATTGATTCGTCTGATTTTGTTACAAGATGTACTTGATTCGTTGATCATGGAATACTAGATTCGTTGATCAAATGTACTCTTGGTTCGTTGTTTATCAAACACTTGATTTGTTGAACATCGAATATTAACTTTGCAAAGATTCTTTCGTTTGATTCGTTGAACCTCCAAACTTGTTTTGTCAAAATGTTTCGTTTGATTCGTTGAACTCACTCACTTGATTTGTCAAAATGTTTCGTTTGATTCGTTGAAATCACCCATTTGAATTGTCAAAATGTTTCGTTTGATTCGTTGAATTCACACACTTCATTTGTCAAAAATGTTTTGTTTGATTCGTTGAAATGTTTAGTTTAACCCAAATTATCCACTTAAGTTATAAGTAGATGAATTTAGTAAAAACCTGCATAAAATTCACCTAGACATGATTCTAGGTTAACCATTCACATATAAAACATATGTTAAATAAAAGCATTTAAGTAAACAATTTAAATAAAACAGTTTACGCATGCTTCTCAGCCCCGCTTTTTAAAACAAAATGTTAGAAAAGGGGCAATGAACTCACCTGTGTTGCTATGTAAAGTTTTATAACAAAATGCGCGCTCTTGTTTGTAGACTATGTATCTTCAGTTCCTGAGTTGTTTTAAAGAAGTTCGAATACTATGAGTAAGCGTATTAGTCGTCGTAACTACGGCTTGGTCTCGGTGTGTGTGTAACTAAGTGTCCTATGTTACTAGTGTGATTCTAAGATCTTACTCTTCTAATCCAATTTGAGTACCCATTTATAACCTCAAATCCCATGTTTAATTATAATAACTTACTTTTAAAATTTTACAAAATTTGGACAGAGTTTCCTTTGTTTTCTATTCAAATCCAGACAATAATATTGTCTATTTTACAACCAAATCCCAATCAATTATAATAAACAAACTTTAAGAGAAACCAATGACATTTATAACAATTAGCTATTTATTAAAGTCATACAATTTTTATTAAAAACATAAGCTATTTTTATGAAAAATACAAGTTAAACGTGTTAGAACTTGAGTTAACCCAATTTAGGTCCATTCCAAGTCCTTTGATGGTTCTTTGTTTCCCATAGTCCTTTGTTCGTCTGTGTATATAACTTAGCTTAGGGTGCACAATTGAGCAACCCAATTTAGTTATATACATTCATATGAGATTTCTAAGTGTTAGATGTAAATGTTAAAATTAACACTAACACCTTAAGTATCTAGCATTCACTAATGCATGTTCTTAGTTTGTTCTAAACTTTGAGTACTCTTATATTCCTTTCCTTGTTCTTATAACTAAATTCAACAGCCCTAGGTACTGAATTTCCCAAACTTGCTAACACTTTAGGTTCTAACACCATAGAAGCAGCGAAGCTATTGACTTTCAGAGCAGGTTCGGCGAACCTGTAGGGTCTGGCGAACCTCTAGGGTCCGGCGAACCTCTAGGGTCCGGCGAACCTCTAGGGTCCGGCGAACCTCTAGGGTCCGGCGAACCTCTAGGGTCCGGCGAACCTCTAGGGTTCGGTCAATCAATGGTTCGTCCATTCTAGGTTCGTGGCAGCATGGTTCGTCTGACTTGGAAGGTTCGTCTAAGGAAAGGTTCGTTGATCAAAGGTTCGGCCATGTGCAGATTTGTGAGTCAGGAGTACACAGGTTCGGCTCTAGCTTTGGTCAGAGTCGACAGGTTCGGCTGACAGAACACAGGTTCGTTCCCCAGAAGAAAGGTTCGGTGCAGGGTTCGGCCAGAGAAGATACTAGGTTCGGCGGCCTAGTGCTTGGTTCGTGTAAGGTTCGTTCTCATCATGAAGGTTCGGCCAAGAATTCAAGGGTTCGGTCAAGAATTCAAGGGTTCGGCCGTATGGTTTTCCACGAACCTGTACTATCCTTGTCTTCCCCATCGATCAGAACCTGTTACAAACCGATTTCTAGGGTTTTCTAGTTGCTAGCCATGGGTTATCTCAAGGTCACTATGTGTTTAAAGCCGGTTAACATGACAATATCTACTATGACTCGTGTAACCCTCTAAAACCGAATTTAAGATCAAGATTTACCTCAAAAATAACGGATGAATTCTAGAAAAACTTGTACTTCCGCGATCTTTGTGTTGAGATGAACGTCTTGACACCTAGAAGGCTTGAATCCACAAAGAATTCGTCACACAATCGTAGAGAGAAGGTGGAGAAGCTTATTCTAGAGAGAGAGAGAGTGTAAAAACGAAAATGATAGAGAAAGGTGAGTTTGGTGGTGGTTGTTGGTGCCATAATGAATTCATTAAAGGCTTAGGAAAAATACCCGGTCGTTCGGTCTCGTTCGGTTTCGCGTAAAATGCCGATTCACGAGGTTTTCGCGATGAAACGACACGGTTTATAAAAATAGAATTTATTTAATTATTCTAAGTTGTGATTCCTAATAAATTAACTAATATCTTTTATTTATTTTAAATTTTCCAAATATTGATTTACTGTTTAAATCGAATCGTACGGTCGTCGCGCGTATTCGTTCGAATCGTCACCCGTACGAGCACGACGATAACTATACTTTTCAATATTGTTTTCTAATTATTGGATATTATTCAGAACTTTAAACTTTCAGATATATTCGTACAGATCGTCACCTATACGAATAACCCGTGAATTTAGCATTCACATAACAACATCCTTTTGTTTTGTTCTGTAAAGCCTCACATACGTTTATACATAATAAATCCTAACAAATAATCACATGATGGTTCTATGTTGCCAGATAGTTATCTGACTCAAGAACCCTATTTCTGAACCTTGTTTCTGCTAAATGTTTCTAAACATCTTGTTTGATAACACAAAATGATAATGGCAACTGATATGAATATGAAATGTACTGAAATGTATATGGTTCGTACCTGTTTACTGTTCAGGTCACTGTTTAAGATCACTGTTCCGGTGACGGTTCCGACACTGATGTTACAGTCTCCCCTTGTTAGAGAAATTTCGCCCCGAAATTTAAGAGTTGTTATCGGGTACGGCTTCCTCTTCAAACAGCTGGGGGTACTTTGACTTCATGTGATCTTCGCGTTCCCAAGTAAACTCGGGTCCACGTCTTGAATTCCATCGAACCTTTACAATCGGAATACGGCTTCGCGTCAGTTGTTTAACCTTGCGATCCATAATCTCCAAAGGTTCCTCGATAAAGTGTAACTGTTCATCGACTTGAATTTCTTCGATTGGAATGACGAGTGATTCGTCAGCAAGGCATTTCTTTAGATTCGAGACGTGAAACACTTCATGCACACCACTGAGTTCATCCGGTAATCTCAGCCTATACGCCACTGGACCAATGCGTTCGGTGATCTCGAACGGTCCCACATATCGTGGTGCTAATTTGCCTTTCTTTCCAAAGCGTACTACGCCTTTCCATGGGGATACCTTCAACATTACCCGGTCTCCCACTTGAAATTCCGACTTGCGCCGTTTGTCGGCGTAGCTCTTTTGTCTGCTCCTTGTTGCTTGTAGTGTTCTTTGAATCAGAGCAATCTTATCAGTGGTTTCCTGAATAAGCTCTGGCCCAGTTATTCGATTGTCTCCAACTTCAGTCCAACAGATCGGTGATCGACATTTCCGGCCATAAAGGGCCTCAAACGGTGCACATCCGATACTGCTGTGGTAACTGTTATTGTAGGAGAATTCGATCAGTGGCAAATGGGAATCCCAATTCCCACCGAAATCCAACACACAGGTTCTTAACATGTCCTCTAGGGTTTGAATAGTACGTTCGCTTTGACCATCCGTTTGTGGGTGGTAAGCTGTACTCAGATTTAACTGTGTCCCTAGAGATTTCTGTAGTGATTGCCAGAACCTTGAGGTGAATCTGCTGTCTCGATCAGAAATAATAGACAATGGCACACCGTGGCGTACCACTATCTCGTTGATGTACCACCTTGCCAGTTTATCCATCGTGAAGGTCTCACGCATAGGCAAGAAGTGAGCAGATTTTGTTAAACGGTCAATGACCACCCTCCCTTATATCGTTAACCCGTGTTAACCCGGCATTTTTTGCCCGAATCTTTGTTTTTTTTTCATGGTTTTTGTTATACATAAATAGGGGGGTTTCTTTTTTGTGTTTTTGCTAATTCATCACCGTTTAGAAATTATTTACAAATGTAAGTAAGTGTAAGTAACTTACACTTACTTAAATTTGTAAATAATTTCTAAACGGTGATGAATTAGCAAAAACACAAAAAATAAACCCCTCTATTTATGTATAACAAAAACCATGAAAAAAAAACAAAGATTCGGGCAAAAAATGCCGGGTTAACACGGGTTAACGATATAAGGGAGGGTTAACATTTGAACCTCTCCCTATATATATATACACACATATAGGACATGGAATTTTACATAACCCACTAAATGCGCGCTAACCCAAATAACTTTGGCAAGATGAAGCCAAATCGAACATCATTGTAACACATTTAGAACACTATGTTCTTTTATGAGTTTGTGTAAATTCTTCACCGTTTAAGAGATATCAACATTGTAAGTTTTGGGCAAAATTGACTTACATTACTGTAAGTAAAAAACTTACAATGTTGATATCTCTTAAACGGTAATGAATTTACACAAACTCATAAAAGAACATAGTGTTCAAAATGTGTTACAATGATGTTTAAAAAAAATCCAAGATTTGGCTTCATCTTGCCAAAGTTATTTGGGTTAGCACTCATTTAGTGGGTTATTTTTTGTTCCCGGCCCTATATGTGTGTGTGTGTGTGTGTCTTTGATTTAAATTTTCATTTAATTCAAACTGTGATGGTCAATTTTTATGTGTGATTACAGTGGTCAATCTTCATTTAAAAGAAAAAAAAACACAGATTTATATAAAACTAAGTCAATAATGTTGTAGACTAGGGTGTAATTGGAAATTAGGGTAGGGTGCATTTGAAAATACCCTTATCAATGTATTTAACATTCAAAAACCACATGTACATATTTATTATAGATATTGGGAAAGAAAACATGCAATGTTGACCTCTTGGTTTATTTAGCATCACCCTTTATTTATCCCCTCCATGTAATTTTATTATAGGTATTGGGAAAGAAAACAAGTGGGGTTGACCTCTTGGTTTATTTAGAGGATGATGGGAGTGGTGTATGAATATTGGAACTTTATTTAGCATTACCCTATTTGCACTCTATTGTAGTAAAACCTCTATTCAATAATATTTATTACATATTATCTATGTTTTTAGTTATTATTTAATAATTAAGCATTGTCGATAAATGTAGCAATATCTAATCTTACCTAATATTTAATCATCACAATCTCATTAAATACAAAATAATCTTTCATAAAAATTCAAGAATAATTAAAATTACAACTTTTTTATATGTAAAAATCTATTTATTATGACTATAAAAGTTAGTTCTCAAGTAATTCTTATTATGTGATTTTTTAACAAATGTGTATTTTAGTTATAAATTAAGAATATGTAATTTAAAATGTCGAATCAAACCTAGAGGTGGCCAAACCGGTTTAATTATAAATTAAGAATATGTAATTTAAAATACCGTACCACTATACCGGCTGAGTTCACTTGAAGGGGTGTTACCCCTTTGTAGTTTAGCCGTGACGTTTCGAACAGTGTTCAATAGGCTAACCATCGGGTCTCGTACTCTAAGAGCATTAGAACTTGATGAGACATGAGGGGTGTACATGTGTATGTTGGATCCACGTTTAATCAAATAAAAGTCATACATATATTTTAAATTATTAGTAAAAACATTTTTTGCCTCGTTTGAAAAGTTTGTGTCAATCTCATGTAGGTCTAGACCATCATAAACTTCGTCTATCGTACATTCAACCTCCATAACATTTAAGATTGGGTTTAAAGCGGCAGTGCAAGTAAAAACCGGTGGTAATTCAAGAAATATTTTAGTATTTTTCCCACATTGGCAATATCATGTTAGAAAACATTTGTTTTTGAAGTTAAAAATTTTTAAGATTTATGACCATTAAAATAACTCCAAAAGAACCAAAAAACTAGTCAGATAATAAAACCACAATAATTTAGTAGCTAAGGATTTAAAAACTTCAAGAACTTCGGATAGTTGTTGGATCCCAAGAGTTATTTGAAAACCGGCAGCCAATCCATTGACGTAAAGACTATTATGAAACATTTGCAAAGTATATTTTTGTCGTAAAGTACTTTCGAGCATTAAGCAAGTGAAGTTTCATCTATGAGGTACATCCCAATTTGCACCCAAAGCAACCTTTCCCGTATCTTTACAAAATTTCCTGTATTCCATATATTGTTTTCCATTCTTTTTAAAAACATCATTTATCATTTGTCTAAAATCTTTTTTGAATGTCGTAACCTCCTCGGTCCAAATGCCGTCTTGCACAACCAAATATATAGAAAATTGGCAACACATCTTGAGTGAAAAAATACACCATTAAAAATTGGCAAATATTTTAGGTTTAATTTATCAACGGCAGTCGTATTGTTCGAAGCGTTATCAAATGCCAATGAGAATATTTTATTTTCTAACTTAAAAGATCTAATTAAATAATCTAAAATATGAAATAAAATGGCACCGGTATGTAGATACTAGAAAAAGTTCAAAAGCAATGGTGTGTTTCATAATTACCCATGATGATTGTTCTACCCAATGAGCTGTGACACAAAGCTAGGTTTCGGGTAGATTATGTGGAGCCAACCAAACATCACTAGTTAAGTTTACCTCGTATTTAAAATTTTGAAATATTCAACTAGTTTTTGTTTGCCTTTTTTTTTCATATTTTCAAACAATAACGTCTAAGAATCTGATGACTTACGTGGGTTTAGCGTGGTTGAAGCATCTACCGAAGCATGTTTGTCAACCAAGGGTTTTCTAAGTGGCTAAATGACAACGCCTCTTAAATCACGAAATTTGCCATTCAATCCCGAACCGCATCGAGGCCATAATTAAATATTCCACCTTGAGTATCCATTTGCGTTTGCTGGGGCTCGGGATCTATTTTCAACGCCTTGAAAAATGGTTTGTTTGATGTGTTTCTTCAAATTTGAATTTGATTCTTTCCCTAAATATATTCCACAAAACTTGGAATGAGTTTTTGAGACCCGTTACTAAGCTCGATCAAATCCTAATTGCAGCAATCTCCGGGTTCCGAGTGTGTTCAATAACACGAACAAATGTTGCTTCGGTGTTGGAACCTTGACTGATCGACGATTGTGAAACATTCATGAAGAAGAGTATTGAGAGTAGGAAACAAGAAATCGAAAACAAATAAGATAGTAAGAGACTAAACAAGAGCTTATAAAGAGTGTTTTTGCTTCTTTTTTTTGTGTTCAGGTTTGCGTTTTGAGTTGTGTGATCATATGGATGTTCATGGTTCGGTTTCAAACTACGAAACCGACCAAACCGGTCATCGGTTTGGTTTCTCGGTCTGTTTTTTCCCAAACATTTGGTCGGTCGGTTTCAAAATTTCGAAGTCATAGTGAACGGTTCGGTTTATGGTTTTTATCAAAAACCGATAGGAAAAAACTGAACCATACACACACACACACATATTCTCTCACAAGTATTAAAGTATAGAATATTAGAATGGGCTTGGCTTCAATTTGCTAAAGAAATAAATAAATATAAACTAATGGCGCCATTTAGAATATATTCTAAGTATGTATTCTCATCTCAAATCTCAATTTCGATCTTTTCTCTTTTTTCTAACCCATTAATCCTATCGCACATCTTCCGGTGCTCTTTGAATCGAAGAAAAAGGAAGCTGTATTTTACATACTCGTTCTCTTCAATCGTGAAACAAGAGGTTGAAATTGATGATTTGTTTCAGCATCGCTATATTCTTCTTTTGATTGATGATGGTGGGTTAATTGTTCGGTTTTGTGTAAGAACATGTCCGAAACGTATTTCGGTTTCTGTATTTGAATGATTAAAGCGTTTCAATTGATTTTTTTGAGGAGAAACCGGGTATGAGCATGGTCAATCGTGTGAACCATTTGGGGAAGAAAGAAACTTTGTTTCTTTGGCAAAAACAGCCCTCCCTTTTTGATTCATTTGATATTTTCGGTTATATAGTTTAATTTCTAGATTCTAGTTTAGATTTTTACACTAATAACCCCCTTGATTCCAAAATCTAATATACTAACTTGTGATTAAATGGTTTTAGTAATACTAATTAGTTTATGTTATTCTTTTAAACCACTTAATTTTATTGGATTACACATTTAGTATTATACAAACTTATATGTTTATAAATATATAACCTATTTATAATAAAATTCTATTTTAATAAAAGTTAATAACTTTCTTGTGGTCGACTATCAAACTTGTTAAATCAAGTTAAATAATTTTAGTGATTATATTGTTATAAGTATATCTAACTTATACATACATATATATATATATATATATATCCATAATGTTTTGTTCCATATAATTTATTATTAAATTTAGAAATGTTTTACTATTTATTAAGTTTTAAAATCCCTTGGAACTTACTTTTATTATTATTGTGCCACTATTACATGTCACACCCCGAGCCGGCGGGGTAGGATCGGGTTTCCCCGACGGGCGGAAGGTTCCCGGGGCGCGATATCGAGAGTGATAATCGAAATGATCAGATTGTTTACATTGCACATGATATATAAATGAGAAACTTACTAAAATAAAATAGAATTACAAAGTTAAATTACATCAGTTAAGTTTATAATTTAACAATGTAAATCTACTATAACATCATAAATCTTCAATCTTGTATTTGCACAAGATATACAAAATAACTGTGTATGATGTCCAAAAATATGCAGGTCCAAAAAGCTAGGTCCTCTATCTGTAACCCAGTCCAAAAGAAACTGTAGATGCACTTAATGTCCCTAGTTCTATTTTGTAACATTCATCATGTAAAATTCAGGTAATATTAATGGAAGTTGTCTTTCTATATTGTTCTTAATGTTTTATATTGATTATATGATTATGTTATTGGTTGATTTAATTTATTATATATTTGAGTATGAGTATGGTTCATTCGGGCGAATGACTCTATCGTATGAAGTCATTCGCCGAATGAAACCAGAGTATGTCTAGTCAGCGAATGAGTCATTCGCCGAAAGACTCATTCGACTGAATTACTTATTCGACAGGAGCCATTCGCCGAATGAGTTGTTTCGGCCTCTCATTCGGCCGAATGTCAACTGCCTATATATACAAGTTCAAAATCATTTCAACCTTAACTTTTTGAGAGCCCTCCTTCTTCCCTGTGATCCCAGAGTCAAATCCTAGGAGATTAGAGCGGCCATTGATCGTCCAAGTTCGATTCTCAACCCGTGGTGTTCGATTCTTGCTTACAAGTCCTTCCTACGCCTTCGGATCACCACGGTTGCTGTTGGTTTCGATTGGAAAACCCTGGAATAGGATTCCGCACTATTCCAGAGGCTGTCGGGTAGATTTCCATTGGAATCGGATTGTTTCCGAGCTCCTTATTGGTCCTAACAAAGTGGTATCAGAGCTTTGGCTCTAGATTCTACTCGATTTCCACTCTAAATCATCAGATCTCAGTTTTCCAAAACCCTGATTTTCGTAACTTTCATAAACCCTAAGTTTCTTGTTCTCCAAGTTACTATTTCATTGAAAATCCGTGGGTTTTTGTGGTGTGTTTGTCAAAATCTTTTCCCAAGTGGTTGATTATCATGTCATGATGTTCTGTACCAATTTGGTGCATAGATTTGGTCAAAATCGCAAGTTATCACGATTTTCGTTGTTGAAAACCCCAGATCGCCCGAATGTCTATTGCGGCCGAATAAGTTAGGCCGAATCAGCCCTCATTCGCCGAATAGCACTCATTCGGCGAATAGCCTTCTTTCGACCAGTCATTCGGCGAATAGCCTTCTTTCGACCAGTCATTCGGCAAATAGCATCATACTCCACTCTCATTCGGCGAATTACCTTATTTGATCATTCATTCGCCGAATAGGTTTATTTGTTCTACTCATTCGCCAAGTGTCATACTCATCTTCTCATTCGCCATTTTTATTACATTCGGCCCCCGACATTCGCCATAATCATCTTCATTCGGCAGTGATTCTGAAAAATTTTCTAAGTGTTGAATTTTATCATTTCTGATTAAATGGAGGATTTAGCACTCATGGCGAACCAGAATCATCGCATTCAAACATTATTGTTGACAGAGAATGAGACGGGTAACTCCAATAAAGCTCCCAAGTTACTAACCTTAGACGATTATCCTCACTGGAAGTATCGGTTTGAGATTCACATTAATGGGGTGGATACAAATCTATGGAAGATGATTGAAGGAGGATATCTTAGACCTCTTAATGAAGATGGAACTCCTATGCTAGTCACACGGATGACTGAGCCTCAGAGGAAGCTGTATGATTATGAGAAGAAAGCCTATGCTATTCTATCCCAGTCCATTGCCACTGATATTTTCCATCAGTTTAGACAGTTTACTTTTGCTAAGCTACTGTGGGATGCACTGCAACAAAGATATGAGGGTAATGATGCTTTGAAGAGTATCAAGTCAAAGGCACTGAGAAAGGAATTCAATAGCTTTATGTATGTGGGAAATGAGTCACTGGATGAACTGATTGCTAGATTTTATCATCTTTTGAGTGAGTTATTCAATCATGAAGTCAAGACAACAACTCAGGAAAAGATCCTGTGTTTGGCAGATGCTCTACCTCCAAAGTGGGAGTCATTTTTGATGGTACTAAAGCAGAATCAGATGCTGACACATATGGACATAAATGATTTCATCCAGAAGCTGAAAGAACAAGAGATAGTGAACAAGTGGAAAGCAAAAAGAGTTGCTCAAGTTCAGGATCCCTCCTTGTACTATTCTACTCCCACAGTTGAGAAATCATCTTCACATGCTCCATTGAAGACTGCTTTTGTTACTAAGACATCTGAAGCTCCATCTTCTGCTCAGATTCCTTTTAGTCAGTCATCGGCTTCAGCCAGCTCTCAAAAGGATCATCATCAACCTGCTGCAAGTCTGAAAATAGACAACTTTGATAAGGTTACTGTGGAGATTGCTAAGGAACACATGGGTCTTTTATCTACCCTTGTCAGCTCATATGATGATTTAGTGGCTGGTCAAATTGGTAATCCTTATTTGACTAATGATGACTATTCTCAGATAGATCCTGATGACATGGAAAGGATTGACATTATGTGGGCTTTGGCAAGTGCTGTGAGGAGAGCTAAGGAGTTCGTGAAGAGAACTGGCAAAGACATAAATTTAAACAGGGAGTCTAAGTTTGGATTTGATATGGCATCGGTGACATGCTACAACTGTGGAGAGAAAGGTCATTTTGCTAGACAATGCAAGCAACCAAAGAAAGCTGGAAACAAGAATCCATTTCAACATCAAAAGTCTTCTACTGCAAATCCAGAAAGGAGATTGGTTCCCATTGATTCTCCTACTCAGGCTGGATCTTCTACTTCTGCAAGCAAAGCTTTAATGGTGCAACAAGATGAAGGGGTGAACTGGGATTTCAGATTCAATGCAGATCAAGGAGAACAAGACAAAGCTTGTGTTGCTGAGATTCAAAAGGTTGAAGAATACAGTGAGGAAAGCTCTTTGGAAGAAACAAAGATAAATGATACTGAAGCATCAAGTTCAGAGTCTGATAGCATGACTGATTCAGACACTCAGGAATCTGATGCTGAAATTGAAGACTCTTCTACTCAGTTTGCGATGATGGTAAACTCTTCTGCTTCATCAGAGTCAGAGCAGGTATACACTGACTGTTCATCTTCACATTCAGAGTGTTTTAATTGTGTTGATCTTAGAAGTAAGGTCCTTGCTTATCAGACACATAACAGTGTTTTGATGAACAATCTCGACTTATGCATTGAAGCTAACAAAATTTTAAAATCTAATGAAAAAGATTTTCAAGCTAAAATTGATCTTTTAAACAGACAATTGCATGAAACCGAGATTGCAGTGCTGAATAAGCAAGATGCTATCACTTCTTATCTCAATACCATCAATGAGATTAAGAAAAAGTTAGCCATAGTCGAGTGTGGCTATGAGACCTTGGGACAGAAGCTCAAGAGTTATGAAAGCTCATCATACATTATTGAGCACATGATCAGTAGGGGTACTGAACAGCAGGGAAAGAGAAAAGTTAACTATCAAAATTGTCCCCCACCTATCCTCAACACCTTTGTCAATACACCAAATGATAAAGATGTTAAGGATTTTCAAGTTACTACTCCATTAGTAATTGATCCAACTGGACAAATTACTAATCAAGATTCTTCAAAGTCTGAGGAATCTCGGGTGGATGGGACTGTTGAGGATTGGGTTTCAGATTCTGATGATGAATCTGATGATTCATCTGATAGTATTACTGATCAGAATCAACCTTCTGCTGTCATGAAAGGTGACCCAATCTCTTCATCAAAGATTTATCAAGCCTTAAGGTTTGTGAAAGCTTCAACAGAAAATGAAGCTTGTGTGTTGAACAAGTTTGACAATCTTGTTCAAAATGGTAAAAAGGGTTTGGGTTATAGTCAGAACAATCCTAAAACAAATGTTTTTAAATCACATAAGCAGTCTTTCTCTGATTTAAAACATTTTCATAAAAAGGGTGAAAAAGTTTGTTTTGAATGTGGTGAATCTGGGCACATTGTTAGATTTTGCCCTCATTTGATCAGGCCAAAGGTCGTGCCATTCAGAAAACTGAATCCAGTTTTAACTAATCCTGTAAAATCTTTAACTAGGCTTGTTCAAACAAAACCCAAACAACCAGTTCAGATTAAAACTTTAGACAAGGGTAAAGGGAAATTGGAGAACTTGGATGTTCCATGTGTGATTAAAGTTAATCAAACAAAACCATCATCCATTTATCTGAAAAACTCTTTTGATAAAAATGCAATCTGGAAAGTAAAATCTTTTGAGAGTTCAGTTTCACCTATCTCAGACAAAACGCTTCCAGATGGTAGATGGATTGATGTATGGATCCGAGGCTCACTGGGTCAACCCAAGACTGTAAGGGCTTGGGTTCCCAAAGTGAACTGACTGTCATATATTTGTGCAGGTTGCCCCAAAAGCTGGAGTTAACAGCAATTGGATCGTTGATAGTGGGGCTTCCAGACACATGACTGGTGATATCTCTTTACTCACCAATGTGAATGTTGTTCGCGGTGGATATGTAGCTTTTGCCGGTGACAAAGGCGGATTCATTACTGGAGAAGGAATTCTGACAAATGGACAAGTTTCATTTGATAAAGTCAGATATGTTAAGCAGTTGGAAAACAATCTTCTCTCAGTTTCACAAATCTGTGACAAAGAGTACAAAGTGCTATTTGATGATTCCAAATGCTACATTCTAAAGCAAGGTGTTAAGATTCCTGAAGACTGGATTTTGATGTCAGCTCCAAGAAAACAAGACTTGTATGTACTCAATATGGCCACAGCTTCAACTACATCCTCCACAGCTTCTTGTTTTATGTCAAAAGCAACCGAAAAAGATTCAATTCTTTGGCATAAGAGGATGGGTCATTTGAGTCTACGCAAGATGAATCACTTGGTACATAATCATCTGGTTGAGGGAGTTAGCCTGAAAAACTTCAAGTTGTCTGATATCTGTGTATCTTGCAAGAAAGGAAAGCAGACAAAGAAGCCTCACAAATTGAAGAAATTCCATTCAATCAATGTTCCGCTAGAGCTTCTCCATATGGATCTGTTTGGTCCAGTGAACCGGAAGAGTATAGCTGGAGATCAATACTGTCTTGTTATCACAGATGAATATTCCATATACTCTTGGGTTTTCTTTTTGAAGGAGAAATCTGAAACGTTTGAGTGTATTCAAGTTTTGATTACCAAACTTGAATCACTTTATAAGCTCAAGATCCGTCCGCTTCGAACAGATAATGGAACGGAGTTCAAAAATCACAACATGGAAAATTTTTGTAATGCACGGGGAATTGTGCAACATTTTAGTGCTCCATATGTTCCTCAAATGAACGGCGTTGCTGAACGAAAAAATAGGACATTGATTGAGGCTGCTAGGACCATGCTTGCTGATTCCTCTTTGCCGGTTGAGTTCTGGATGAAGCTGTAGCAAATGCTTGCTATACCCTGAACCGGGTTCTTATTGTGAAAAGACATGGGAAGACTTGCTTTGAACTGCTCCATAACAGAAAACCAAATCTGAAGTATCTAGAACCATTTGGTGCACCGTGCACTATGCTTAAGAAACACGAGCAAGGAAAGTTCAATGAAAAGGTGGAAGAAGGGTAATTTCTTGGGTACAGCACTCCAAACAAAAGAGTTTACAACACATCAACTCATAATGTGGAAGAGTGGTATCACGTTGATGTTCAGAAATATTCTATGCCCCCACCAGGAAAAGGCCCAGACTGGTTGTTTGATTATTCTGGTCTTTTTGATTCTTTCAATATGTCTCCCATGTATTCAGATGAAGATGTTGCAGTTCAGATGATGTATGATGTACAGAATGCACCTGATGAACCTTTGCAACCTTCCTCTGCATCTGTTCCAATCACACAGATAAATAATGACAGCTCAGACACAGATGACAATCTTTTTCAGCCAGCTGATCCTGAACCAGCTGTTGACAATCTTGTACCTAATCTTGAGGATTTGAATCTGAACAACCTAGATCCTCAGGTTGAGGTTCCAGCTCATCCTGTTGGAAGAATTAATCGCATTCATCCTCAAGAGAACATAATTGGAAGTCCTTTGGATGGAGTTAAGACAAGAAATCAGCTGTCTTCAGGAGGTCTTGCTGACATTCTTGACTTTGCAGATGTAAGCTTTTGTGCTCATTCCTGCTTTATCTCCCAAGTTGAGCCACGTACTGTCACTGAAGCTCTCAAGGAAGAGTCATGGGTAGATGCAATGCAAGAAGAACTCCTTCAGTTCAAAAAGTTAGGTGTCTGGCAATTGGTTGACAGACCAAACGGTGCAAAAGTAATTGGCACACGATGGGTTCTTCGTTGCAAGAAAGATGATCACGGGATCATAGTACGAAACAAAGCACGTCTGGTTGTTCAGGGATTCAGACAGATAGAAGGTTTGGACTATAATGAAGTGTTTGCACCGGTTGCTAGACTTGAAGCAATTCGTATCTTCTTGGCATATGCATCCTTTAAGAAGTTTAAGGTTTATCAAATGGATGTCAAGAGTGCATTCCTTCATGGTGTGATCAGTGAAACTGTATATGTCAGTCAACCTCCCGGGTTTGAAGATCCATTACATAGAGACCAAGTCTACAAGCTAGACAAGGCCTTGTATGGATTGCACCAAGCTCCGCGAGCGTGGTATGAGACACTTTCTACTCACCTTCTGAACAACGGGTTCAGAAGAGGTGTCATTGACTGCACATTATTCATTCGTGAAAAGGATGGAGACTTACTCTTGGTGCAAGTATATGTGGACGACATCATCCTCGGTTCAACAAATGATGATCTGTGCAGAGACTTTGAAAAGGTTATGAAAGAGAAGTTCGAGATGAGCTCAATGGGAGAGATGAAATTTTTTCTGGGATTACAAGTAGATCAGTCTGAGGCAGGAATCTTCATTCATCAAACCAAATATGTTGGGGATATACTGAGCCGGTTCAGTATGTCTGATGCAAAGCCTGCTGGTACCCCACTGGCTGTCAATCACGGGATTACACCAGATGAAAAGGGGGAGTTAATTGATGCTACTTTGTACCGAGGAATGATTGGGTCTCTTATGTATCTTACTGCTTCTCGGCCAGACATCATGTTCGCCACATGCTTGTGTGCACGGTATCAATCAAAACCAAGAGTCTCCCATCTCATTGCTGTCAAGAGGATTATGCGTTATCTGAAGGGTACACCGGATCTTGGTTTATGGTACCCTAATGATGATAACTTTGAGCTCATTGCATACAGTGACTCTGATTATGGTGGCTGCAAAAGAGACTTCAAGTCAACATCTGCAGGATGTCAGTTCTTTGGAACCCGATTAGTTACCTGGCAATGCAAGAAGCAGACGTCGGTGTCTACTTCAACCTGTGAAGCTGAATACATTGCTGCTGCTAGTTGCTGTTCTCAAATCATCTGGATACGACAGCAACTCAGGGACTATGGGTTACATTTTTCTAACACTCCTATCTATGTTGATAATACTGCTGCCATAGCTGTCACTAAGAATCCTGTTCAGCACTCCAAAACAAAACACATCGACATTAAATATCACTTCATACGTGATTGTTTTGAAAAGAAATTAATCGATGTAGTTAAAATTCACACCGAACACCAGAAAGCCGATCTTTTCACAAAAGCTTTTGATAAACCCAGATTTTTATATCTGTTATCGGCTAATGGTGTTTTCAAAAAGAATGAAGTCCTACCTTCATCTGAATCTAACAAATGATCATCGCATTTTTTAGATAGCTTGTGTTTTGTCTAGTTTCTTCTATATACAAAAACTCAAAAAGATTTTATGTTTTTAGGTTTTTAGGGGGAGATTTATGTAAATTGAAAAACCAAAAACATTTAAAAAATTGAAAATACAAAAACAATAGAAAAATTAAAAATTGAGATGGTTTTCTTTATAAAGTAATACATTAATCTATCATGTCATAGAAGCAGAAATGAATGTATAAGCATTAAACACAAGAAAATTGTGATGGGATGTACTGATAGGCCGACTCTACAAAATGAATAAACACTTTGTGATATCTTAGACAGTCTGATCAGTGGGATCTGTTTTGTTAAACCATTTAAGTGAAAAATAGTTTTTGACTCAAATCAAGCATACACCGGTCATCATGGAATCAAATGAGGTTTTAAACAAAAATAAAAGCAAGCTGGTATTAAGCTTGATGAAAAAGAAAACAAGCTGGTATTAAGCTTGAAGAAAAAGAAAAACAAGCTGGTATTAAGCTTGAAGAAAACCTAATGCAAGCTGGTATTAAGCTTGAGAAATACTTGAACAAATTAAGTTCGATTCCATACACGTGCCATATTGCTGGGACGAACCTAGCTGAAGCCGTCCATTTGGATAGAACAAGAAAAATACAAAAAGACAATAATGTTGAAATCTTATTGAATTTATGATGACTGGTATTAAGATATGCAGAAATGAGTTTTAAACTGATTTTGATCTCTAATGGTGAAATGAAATGGGGAACTCGATCAGAAAATATGAGTGATCATAAAGTTTGTTTAGTAGTTAAGTATTGTTTGGTTTAAAATTGGACAAATATATCAGTAATCGTATCATAATAAACTTGTGTTTGAAGTGAAGCATTCATTGAAAATGATGTGATGTGATTAGAGGTATGTGTTATTTTATCTGTGAATCTCTCACAAAAATATGTGTTTATTTGTCTTTAGTTACTATTTGTATAGTTGTAATTGTTGTTTCAGAAAAATACAAAAAGATTTTCTATTTTCAATTTTTTCTTAGATGATCATTTGTAGGTTCGGATGTCTGTCACATTTGAATCCTGAAACAATCAGACATATTTTCATAATTGTCACAAGCTTGATGCTCAAAATGTTAAATATTGAAAAAGTTTGTGTTTTGGGTGTTAAAAGATCCCATTCGCCCGAATGAGGTGTGAATTTCATTCATTCGGCCAAATGACCTCATTCTGCGAATGAGTCATTCGACCGAATCAATCAGACAAAGCAAATCACATTCGGCGAATGAGTGGTAACGAATGTCCTATTCGTCAAATCACATTCGGCGAATGAGTGGTAACGAATGTCCTATTCGTCAAATCACATTCGGCGAATGTGTCTGAGTTTCAACCGACCTTTCGTCTGTCTCATTCGGCGAATGACTGTGGCTATATAACTGTGTATCGGCCGAATGAAGCTCATTCGACATTTTTCTCTTTCGCCGATTCACTGTGTGCGACATTCGCCAAAACACCTTCTCTCTTCAGTCGTCCTTCTCCTCGTGATTTTTATTGATCTTGCTGCTCATAATATTGTTTATCTTCATCTCAGGTACTTGGAGAATGATTATCAAAGATTTCCAACCGTGAAATCATCAAGAACAGATCAAATTTTTAGATTCTAGGGTTTTTTTAATCGTCTTGTAAATAAATGATCAATATGGACATGAAACCACCTAAGATCTGTTTTAAATGTCTTAATCGGTCGGTTCTGAGTATGTCTATGTAAATTTTGTGGACTGATTTGGGTGTTTTGAAAAAGGGATTTTTGAATTCAAACTGGCTGTCGAATGTCGTCATTCGGCGAATGAAGCTCATTCAGCGAATGGCTCATTCGACGAATGACTAGCTTAGCTTATATCTCATTCGGCGAATGATGTCTATTCGACGAATGAATTCCATTCGACATATGGGTCATTCGACCAAAGGTCTCATTCGGCCGAATGAAACTCATTCGACCAAATTGTTTAAATCTAATTCTGTTTTTTCTGATTTCTGTTTTCTGTTCAACTGAATTGCACTAACATGTTTATTTCTTCTGTTGTTCAGTATGACAGGTTACAAGTCTGTCCCCAAGCATAACATCTGTGCTCATTTGGATCTCAACACACCGAACGCCAAACACTACTCAGAGATTATTACTTTTCTACGGTGTTCGAGGATTTCCACAGCGATATCTACTGTACATGTACCTTACCACTCTCACCAGCAAGATTTCTGGTCTTCCGCAGACATAGATTGTGAGGCTGAGCCTACAGTTATTAGAGGGAAGGTGCAAGGACACGATGTCGTTGTATCTGCTGAGAAATAAGGAGAGTGTGTGGATTTCAGGATACTCCCGATCAGCCATCTCTGCTAGATCGTTTCTTAGTTCGTGGGTGCTTTCTGAGATGCAAGTACGAGGGTGATATTGGAGCGGGAATCCTCAACAAAGCATTCATGTCTCCTCAATTCAAATATCTCGCACATGTTCTGGTTCACTGTCTCGGATCAAGGAGAGGTGGATTCGATGATATGCGAGAGACAATACAGTGTGCTTTTGCTGCATTGGTGCTGAACAAGCCGTTCAACTTCTCCGAGATGATTTTTATACACATGAAGGAGAACGTTGTCTTGAAGGGAGACAAGAAATTTCTGATGTATCCTCGATTTCTGCAGCAGCTTATAGATGCTCAAGTTCCTGATCTGCTAAAGATCAATGCTGATATTGTTCGTCTAGAGCATATGAATGACACTACTCTGAACAGAGTTTTGTCATACAGAGGGAAAGAGAGGAAGCCAGTTACCCGATCTTTATTTGGTCATCTTTCTAGGCCAGATTATCGAGCTCCTGCGGGTCGTAAATGGAGGCACAATGATTCTGATTCTGATGTTGAGGACATTGTTGTACCAGATGATGGTGGTGATAGTGATGGAGGAAATGATGATAATGCAGGTGGTAGTGGTGCTGGAGTTGTTGAAAGCTCAGTGATTGTGTGCACTGCAGCTGTTAGTTCTGTATTGGTGAGTGCGGGTGTAGGTGACATAACCACTGCGGCTGATGTGAGCATGGTTGATGTTGGTGGTGTTACTGCTGGTAGTGATGTTGGTGTTTCTACAGCTCAAGAAGAAGATATAGATGTCGATTCTTTATTAGAGTTGGATTTCTTAGCTACTACTACAGTCACCACTTCTGCTTCACTTGATGCTACAGTTCCTCATTCTACAGAAGGTGGTGATGAGTCAGAGGACTCAAGTGAGGATGAGGGTGTAGCTGGTGAAGGTGATGAAGATAGTACTGATTCTGATGATACTATCGAGGATGGTTTTGAGAAGGTAATGGTTGATGGAAGGATGGTTGTGAGGAAGAGGAAGAGGAGTGAAGAAGAGATGGAGGAGATTACTGATCCTTCTTTTATTCCCGAGTTTGATTTATCTCCTCCACCTCGGTCTTCCGCACCTGTTACAGTGGCTGTTTCTACTGCTCCTTCTCAGACTACATCCTCCAGAGCCGGGAGAGGGAAGAGATCGAGGTTCTCGTTCCAGAGAAGGTCAGAACTGACAGCAGCTGCTACAACTACTGTTACATCAGTAGCAGCTATTTCAGTTTCTTCACTGACACGGTCAAGGGCAATTCATGCTAGTTCTATTACTGCCCCTCTGACCACCTCTATGACTCAGGCTCCTATTTTCACTACTGCAGCTGCTGGCCCCTCTACATCTCGAGCTGACACGTTCATACCTACTGTTTAAGTTGTTGATCAGCTGAGCACACTGAACAGTATGGTTCTTAGATTGATGGAGAGGAGCATGGAACAAGAGAGGAAGAACAGAGAGCAAGAGCTGGTCATTGCTCAGCTCACAAAGAAATTGGAAGAGCAGGATACTCTGCTTTTACAGGCCGCAGATCAGAGAGCTGATCTAAGGGCCAGGTCTGCTCAACAGGAGCAGCAGCTGCTGAAGTACATAGATGAACATCATCAGCTGGCTCTTACTACCACTGATTTCAATGATCGTATTCTTGCACTAGAAGCTGAGAACGCCCGACTTGCTGAACTGGTTGAAGGTTCCAAGGAAGGCACACCCAGAATTGAGGGATCTGCTGCTCGTTCCGATGATTCAGACAAGGAAGATGATGAAGAAGAAGAAGAAGAGTCTGAGGAGGAACAAGTTGATTATGAAGACTCAAACAAATATGATGAGTCTGACGATGATGATGACAATAAGGACGGATCTGGGAGTGGGTCTTCTGATTCATCTGGTACTGACGATGATGATGTTGACGACAATGATGATCAAGCCCCTCCGTCTTCTGAGATCCGGTCCAAGAAGGCCAATGACAAGAAGTCAGAGGCTCCTCCTCCTTCGTCTCCCTCAAAGACAGTCGAACCAGAAGCTACTGAGGAAGTAGAAGCTGTGCCTGTGAGACGTCAGCTCGATGAGACTCTTACCATGATTTTGGACGCTCAAGGCATCATACAGCACTCAGTCAGCTATGACAAGGAGGAGGGAGAAATCATTCATTGCTTAACAAAGGAACAAATAGCTGAGCTATTCAGGTTAAATCCTGATGAGGTTATCACTGATGATACCTCTGTTCCTGTTTTTGATGAGCCTGAGCCAGAACCTTTTGATGATATTGATGAGGTTATTCTGGAGGATATTACAGATGAGGAGTATCCTAAGTACACATCGGCTGAGGATGAGTTGCCTACATTTACTGAACCATTTGATCAAGAAACAGAGGATCTTCTGGTCAGATACTTGGAAGAACAGGTCGAAGCGAGCAAGTCTGAAGCCGATGACAAGAAGAAAAGGAAAGAGGAATGGGAAGCTTACTGGGAGGTCTTAAAGAAGTAAAGTACAGAGAAGATGCCAGCCACTCATAAGAAAGTCTATAGGACCAAAGGCTATAAAGCTGGAGGTCAGATTCTTAGCTGGGCATATTTCCATGACCTCCGATGTTATGCTGTGAAGAGAGAGAAAGGAATAGACTACTTCAAGCATCCCCATGACTACTAATACACATATGACATTGTCGTTAATGATAATTAAGCATTTTTACCCTACACACCTCTGATTTAGATTATGTTTTTCCAAAACTTGATTTACCTTTGATTCTCTTGAGTTCATCATAGATATATGATTTCCCAAAAGTCAATGATAGAAAGAAAATGTTAAATATTTAATTGAATAAATAAATAAAACATTTAAATACAACTAAGACATGATGATTGGGCCTTATATGACTCAATCAATTAGACTTAGTTGTTGGTGGTTGTCCAAGTTGTAACCTCTCACACGTGACCCATGTCAGGCATAACTCACAAGGAGTACACCTGAACTGAGCGGGATTTTAATGATGCCCGTACAGCCTGACCAAATGGTCTTCTGTACCTGAAAGGGACTTTAAGGATATCCTTTGATTCTTGATCTCTTGATTCTCTTGATTTGACTTTGATATTGATTTCATTTGATCGTTCATGTTATTGCCCGTATAGCCAGACTACAAGAGTCTTCTATACCTGAAGGGGACTTTATACGTGTGTTACACGTGGTCTTGATTCCCTATACAACTGACATCCACCTTAACTTGAATATTAATGATTTCATTAGATTATAATGATTCACACATTTATGATTTCTGATTTCTTGAGTCTCTTGATCTTGATCTTTAGAATTTCCATGATTCACAATGATAATTGATTCTTGATTATGATTCTTTGTTCTCAGATTCCACACTGAATTAGATTTCCTTTGAAAATGATCTTTTGATTTAGTTCCTTTGATTTCACTTTGAATTTAGATTCTTGAAATTGAACCGGATGGACTAAGGGTTTATTTAGAGTTTAAATTTAAAGTATTACTCATAAGAGTACTTTAATTAACTTGATAATTTGATCTGTTTAATAGTTACCTAGACAGGAGTCTAGGAGTATCAACAAACATATATATGTAAAACATATAATAAATAAAAGCATTTAAATAAACAGTTTAAATAAAAACAGTTTACGCATGCTTCTCAGCCCCGCGTTTTAAAACAAAAATGTTTAGAAAAGGGGCAATGAACTCACCTGTGCTACTATGTAATGACCTAACACGAATGCGCGCTCTTGTTGTAGCTTAGGTTTCTTCGGTTCCTGAGTTATTTTATAAGAATTCGAATATAATGAGTACATGTAGTAGTCGTTGTGCCTAAGTCTTTGTCTTGGTGTGTGTAACTTAGTGTCCTAGTACTAAGTGTATCTAGAATCTAATCTAACTTAGTTACCCTTTTTAATGATCCCAAATCCCATGGTTAGTTATAATAATTTACTTTTATATTTTTAAAAATTTCGGCAGAGTTTCCTCTGTATTTAGTTCAAATCCAGACAATTATATTGTCTCTTCACAATCAAATCCCAACAATTTAAATCACAATCAGTCTTTAAACCAAACATTACAATTAACTTAATAAACTTAAAAGAAACCAATGACAATTATAAATTTCATTTCAATTCAACAAAATTTTAGAAAATTACTATCTTTAATTAAATAAATCCACAAGCTTTCAATTTTTATAATAAAACATTATTATTTGAATTTGATAAACATTTAACATGTGATGGACTTAATCAAATCCCATTGGGCCCACTTAAGCCCAATGACAACCTTTTGATTCTTTCTTGATCATAATCAAAATTATTTAAACCATATGACATAGATGTCCAAGTTATTCATATTAACAACTCATTTTAAGTTGTTATTGTATGCTAGAAAATATCTTGATATGGAAATCCCTACTCCATGCTCCCATGCAACTTCTAAATTTGTTTATGCCATGCATAGCTTACGTGTATTTCCATGCACACACACATAACCTTAACCCATGCACACACATAAACTTTATCTCATGTATGCCCATGTATACCATTCCTATGTGCCATGAAAACGAATGATTTTAGTGGCCAATCTAGTTTTCACATTCCTAGGGTAGCGAACCTATTGCCATCACCCTAAGGTTCGGCTGAGTTGAGAAGTGTAAAGGTTCGGCTACATCATCCTGCATGAAAGAGATTCGGGAGTTGAGGGTTCGGCAGTGGCCAGGGCCAGACGAATCTACGGGGTTCGGCTCTGATGGTTCGGCTGGATTCAATGGTTCGCTGCTATCTTGAGTGAGGTTCGGCTAAGGGTTCGGTCCAAGGAACTTGTAGGGTTCGCATACAAAGGTTCGTGAATGGTTCGTCTCTACAATGAAGGTTCGTTTCAAGGGTTCGGTTGGCAGGTTGCTCATCACAGGTTCGGTGCAGTGAGTCAGGGTTCGTGAGTCAAGGACACAGGTTCGTTGCAGTTAGCTATCAGGGTTTGTTGCAGAGAGGTTCGTGGCTGATAGGGTTCGCCACCCTCTCCTTCGACCCAAGAATGTTCGGCCCGCTTGTGATCCACGAACCTGCATCGTCTCTTCCTTGTTCACGGCTTCAACCTGTTCCAATCCTATTCCCAACAATACCTAATCGTACATTCACCTTCATCTAAGTGTTTTTAAGTGTTTAATACCGATTCTAATCGCAAGACAATGTGAACTCGTGAAACCCTATAAAAACCGAAAATAAAATGGATATTTACCTCAATTCCCACGGTTGGATTCTTGTTTTTCTTGTACTTCCGTGATCTACGTGTTGAGAGGATCGTAATGGCACCAAAATGGCTTGAATCCGACAAGAGATGGTCACGAGCTTGTAGAGAGAAGTTGAGAGAAATCCTTTTAGAGAGAGAAAGGGGTGGGACGAAAATGAGAGGGGGAGAGGGGAGGGTGGTGGTGGTTGAGGCATTTAATGCCTACATTAATTGTGGGAAAAATACCCGATCGTTCGGTCTCGTTTGGTTTCGCGTAAATTGTCGTTTCGCGTAGTTTTCGCGACAAAACGACACGATTTTAAAAATAGAAATCATTTAATTATTCTAAGTTGTGATTCCTAATAAATTAACTAATATCTTCTACTTATTTAATTTAAAATATTAATTTACTGTTTAAATCGAAATGTACGGTCGTCGCGCGTATTCGTTCGAATCGTCACCCGTACGAATACGGCGATGACTATACCTTTCAATCTTGTTCTCTAATTATAAAATATCATTCAGAACGTTAAACTTTCAGATATATTCGTACGGATCGTCACCTATACGAATAACCCGTCGATTTAGCATTCACATAACAATATTCGTGTGTTTTGTTCTTTAAAGTCTCACATACGTTTATACATAATAAATCCTAATAAATAAACCCATGATGGTTCTGTATTGTCAAATAATTATCTGACTCAAGAACCATTGTTCTGAACTGTGTTTCTGTTAAATGTTTCTGAATTTGTTCTATGATAACACACTATGATAATGATAAATGATATGAATATGAAACGTACTGAAATGTATATGGTTCGTACCTGTGATCACTGTTCCGGTGACGGTTCCGGCACTGATGTTACAGTCTCCCCTTGTTAGAGAAATTTCGTCCCGAAATTTAAGAGTTGTTATCGGGTACAGCTTCCTCTTCAAACAGTTGGGGATACTTTGACTTCATGTGATCTTCACGTTCCCAAGTGAACTCGAGCCCGCATCTTGAGTTCCATCGAACCTTTACAATAGGAATACGGCTTCGCCTCAGTTGTTTAACCTTGCGATCCATAATTTCCAAAGGTTCTTCTATGAAATGTAGTTGTTCATCTACTTGAATTTCTTCGATCGGAATGACGAGAGACTCGTCAGCAAGGCATTTCTTTAAGTTTGAGACGTGAAACACGTCATGCACCCCACTGAGTTCATCTGGTAATCTCAGTCGATAAGCTACAGGACCAATACGTTCGATGATTTCGAACGATCCTACGTATCGTGGTGCTAGTTTGCCTTTTGTTCCAAAGCGTACAACGCCCTTCCATGGGGATACCTTCAACATGACTCGGTCTCCCACTTGGAATTCCAACGGCTTGCGCCGTTTGTCAGCGTAGCTCTTTTGTCTGCTCCTTGTTGCTTGTAGTCTTCTTTGAATCTGAGCTATCTTGTCAGTGGTTTCCTGAATAAGCTCTGGCCCAGTTATTCGATTGTCTCCAATTTCAGTCCAGCAGATCGGTGATCGACATTTACGACCATAGAGAGCCTCGAGTGGTGCACATCCGATACTGTTGTGATAACTGTTGTTGTAGGAGAACTCGATCAGTGGCAAATGGGAGTCCCAGTTCCCACCGAAGTCCAATACACATGTTCTTAAAATGTCCTCTAGGGTCTGGATAGTACGTTCGCTTTGACCATCCGTTTGTGGGTGGTAAGCTGTACTCAGATTTAGCTGTGTCCCTAGAGATTTCTGCAGTGATTGCCAGAACCTTGATGTGAATCTGCTGTCTCTATCAGAAATAATAGACAATGGCACACCGTGGCGTACCACTATCTCTTTGATGTACAATCTTGCCAGTTTATCCATCGTGAAAGTCTCACGCATAGGCAAGAAGTGAGCAGATTTGGTTAAACGATCAATGATCACCCAAATTGTATCATGACCACTGGAAGTGCGGGGTAGCTTGGTAATGAAATCCATAGCTATTTGTTCCCACTTCCAGAGCGGAATCTCAGGCTGTTCCAGTAGACCAGACGGTCTTTGGTGTTCCGCCTTTACCTTCGCACACGTTAGACATTGACCGACGTATTCGGCTATGTCTTTCTTCATTCCAGGCCACCAATAAAATCCACGCAAGTCTTGGTACATTTTATCAGCACCTGGATGAACAGAGTATTTAGTCTTGTGCGCTTCATCGAAGATAAGTTTTCTCAAATCATCTACCGCCGGTATCCATATACGTTCCCGGTAGTAGATCATTCCATCAGGTTTCGTGTCGAACTGTTTCTCTGCTCCACAATCAAGTTCCTTCTTCAGATTACCTCGGTCAAGTGCTTCTTGTTGTGCTTGAATAATCTTGTCACTTAAACTGGTCTGCACGGTTATCCCCATTGCTCTAACACGTAGGGGTTTGACCCGTTCCTTCCGGCTCAAGGCGTTAGCCACAACGTTGGCCTTTCCCGGATGGTACTTGATCACACAGTCGTAATCATTCAGAAGTTCAACCCAACGGCGTTGTCGCATGTTGAGGTCCTTCTGATCAAAGATGTGTTCCAGACTTTTGTGATCGGTGAATATGGTACACTTGGTGCCATATAAGTAATGTCTCCAAATCTTCAGTGCGAAGATTACAGCTCCCAGTTCAAGATCATGAGTAGTGTAGTTCTTCTCATGAACCTTTAACTGTCTTGATGCATAGGCTATGACTTTGTCCCGTTGCATTAACACACAACCGAGTCTCTGATGGGAAGCATCACAGTATACAACAAAGTCATCACAGCCCTCTGGGAGAGATAGGATTGGAGCATCACATAGTTTCTGTTTCAGCGTCTGAAAAGCATCTTCTTGTTTCTGCTCCCAGACAAACGGTTCACTTTTCTGAGTTAACTTAGTGAGAGGCAGAGCTATCTTAGAAAAATTTGAGATGAACCTTCTATAATAACCTGCCAATCCCAGAAAAGACCGTATCTCCGTCGGTGTCTTCGGAGTGTCCCAATTCTTTATCGCCTCGATCTTGGCAGGATCTACATGAATTCCCTCGCTGTTGACTACATGACCCAGAAATTGAACTTCTCTTAGCCAGAATTCACATTTAGAGAATTTAGCATAGAGTTGTTCTTTCTTCAACAGCTCCAAGATCTTTTTAAGGTGTTGCTCATGTTATGTTTTGGTCTTGGAATAAATCAGTATGTCATCAATGAAAACAATGACAAACTGATCCAAATACGGCTTGCACACTCGGTTCATGAGGCCCATGAAAACCGCTGGTGCATTTGTCAATCCGAAAGGCATCACCATAAATTCGTAATGCCTGTACCTTGTTCGGAAGGCCGTTTTTGGTATGTCTTCGTCTTGAACTCTAAGCTGATGATATCCAGACCTCAAATCAATCTTTGAGAAGTATTGAGCTCCTTGCAGTTGGTCAAACAAATCATCAATCCTCGGCAATGGATACCGATTCTTGATGGTTAGTTTGTTCAGCTCCCTGTAATCTATGCACATTCTGAACGATCCGTCTTTCTTCTTCACGAACAAGACCGGAGCTCCCCAAGGTGAGTAGCTCGGTCTGATGAAACCCTTGTCAAGTAGCTCCTGTAACTGATTAGACAATTCCTGCATATCTGAAGGTGCTAACCTGTAAGGAGATTTAGCAACTGGGGTTGCTCCAGGAACTAAGTCTATTCGGAACTCTACCGGTCGCGCAGGTGGCAAACCGGGTAGGTCTTCAGGAAACACTTCAGGATATTCTTTCACTACTGGTACATCTTGTATCTTCTTCTTGTCTTTCTCTTTTTCCACCACGTGAGCCAGAAAAGCTATGCACTGCTTCTGTAAACACTTACGCGCCTTTATGCAGGAAATGATTTTGACACTTCGTTTTGCTTGATCCCCTCTAACTTCCAACACACGATCATCTGGCAATGGAACTCGAAGCAGCTTCTCAGAACAGATGACTTCCACTCGGTTAGAAGAAAGACAGTCCATTCCATCAATGATATCGAAACTACCCAACTCCATCGGTATCAAATCAATGGCAAATGTATGACCATTAAGTGTCAACGGGCAATTCCTGTGTACTGTACTAACTGTGATCTGTTTTCCGTTAGCTACTTCTATAATGTAAGGGGAATCTAACTGTTCCTCTATGGAATCTAGTTGGCATGCAAAATCGGCAAAGATAAAACTCTGATCTGCACCAGTGTCAAATAGAACAGAAGCATAAAAGTCATGTAAGAGAAAAGTACCAGTGACCACATTCGGGTCCTGGCGTGCAGCTGGTGCTCCTATGGCAAAGGTTCGTCCACGGGGTGCTTGAACTGCTGGTTGTGCCTTCTTCGGGCAGTTCTTTGCAAAGTGGCCTTGTTCGCCACAGTTATAGCATCCACCGTTGTTCTGATTAGCTGGTGGAGGAATAGCCAAAGCAGCATTGTTGACTGCTTGGTTAGTTGTCATCCGGCAGTACTGGACCCAATGGCCCTTTCTTCCACATCTCGTGCATTGCTTGCAGGGAGTGTTAGCAATATGATGATACTGACAATTGGTACACAAAGGGTATGGGCCAGTATACTGTTTCTTGGGCACATGTGGTTGTGCCACAGCTGCTTGGTTGAGGGGAGTAGCCACAATGTAGTTCTTGATGAATTTTTGTTTCTTTTTCTGATGGTGGTGGGGTTTCTTTGAAGACTCAGTTTTGTTCTTGCTGGGTTCAGCCTCCTTCTTTACGACTCCAGAGGCTACCATGAGGTCAGTGAGTTTCCCAGATAACCTCACTGCAGACTCGACAGTGGTAGGGTTGGCTGAAACAATCATACCCTGAATGCAGGCGGGAAGTCCACCTACATAACGGTCTATCCTCTTTTCTAAAGTTGGTACCATGTCAGGTACCAAAGCAACCAACTCATGGTAACGAGTTGTATACCCCATATGATCAGCCCCCTTCATCACATGGTTGGATAACTCAACCTCCAGTTTCTGCAGTTCATTCTTGGGGCAGAATTCTGTTCGCAGCAGTGTCTTGAAATCTTCCCATGGCATTGCCATAGCTTCCTCTCTTCCTCGGGCGTTGATCTGACCGTTCCACCAGGTCAGAGCCCGTTTGTTGAATGTTCCAGCTGAGTAACGGACTTTGTGATGTTCGGGGCAGCTGCAAAGATCCAAGGTTGTCTCGATCTTCTCAATCCATTGGATTAATCCCACGGCGCCTTCAGACCCACTAAAGCTGGGTGGTTTACATCCTACAAAGGACTTGTAGGAGTAATGAGATGATCCTCCAGTATTTCCACTCGCTTCTCCTGATGAGTTGCCAGTGTTGTTGATCTCGTTGCGAAGACGAAGGAACATCTCCGGCATTGCTTCTTTCATCTGATTGGTCATCTGGCTACTCAGTAACGTCACCAGAGCAATAGTAGCAGGATCTAGAGGCGGTGTTGTGCCCGACCCAGATGGTTGAGTAATCAAAGGAGGAGGGGGAGGAGGTGGAGGAGGTGGTGGTGGTGAATCATTTGGAGACGGTGTGGAGGAGTGTGGAGCCATGTCTCGGGGTGGTAGCTGTATCAAGGGAGGTTGTCTTCGCGGCGGCATTCTGATCATAACCAATAAAGTTATAGGTTAGTGCAATGATCGAATACAGAAGACAATATGCAAATAAGTCTTAAGTCCTATGTTCTCTACATGCAGGGTCCCTAGGTTATAGTCTAGGCCAAACCATTTAAATAAGTGACCTATATTTCTCTATAACCATGGCTCTGATACCAATCTGTCACACCCCGAGCCGGCGGGGTAGGATCGGGTTTCCCCGACGGGCGGAAGGTTCCCGGGGCGCGATATCGAGAGTGATAATCGAAATGATCAGATTGTTTACATTGCACATGATATATAAATGAGAAACTTACTAAAATAAAATAGAATTACAAAGTTAAATTACATCAGTTAAGTTTATAATTTAACAATGTAAATCTACTATAACATCATAAATCTTCAATCTTGTATCTGCACAAGATATACAAAATAACTGTGTATGATGTCCAAAAATATGCAGGTCCAAAAAGCTAGGTCCTCTATCCGTAACCTAGTCCAAAAGAAACAACTCTTCAGTTGATCTGTTCGTCACCTGAGAAGTCATGCAAAAATAAAGTCAACACAAGGTTGGTGAGTTCATATAGTTTAGAATTTGAAAATGACTTGAAAATCCCTTTCGGTAAAGACCCTAACCTCATTAACTTCAATGTAATATCCATATCGGTATGCTTATATATAGGGCATAACCCTGAGTCGAGCCTACAAGCCCGCCCAGACGCCATCCCACCACATACTAATACACATATGACACTGTCGTTAATGATAATTAAGCATTTTTACCCTACACACCTCTGATTTAGATTATGTTTTTCCAAAACTTGATTTACCTTTGTTCTCTTGAGTTCATCATAGATATATGATTTCCCAAAAGTCAATGATAGAAATAAAATGTTAAATATTTAATTGAATAAATAAATAAAACATTTAAATACAACTAAGACATGATGATTGGGCCTTATATGACTCAATCAATTAGACTTAGTTGTTGGTTGTTGTCCAAGTTGTAACCTCTCACACGTGACCCATGTCAGGCATAACTCACAAGGAGTACACCTGAACTGAGCGGGATTTTAATGATGCCTGTACAGCCTGACCAAATGGTCTTCTGTACCTGAAAGGGACTTTGAGGATATCCTTTGATTCTTGATCTCTTGATTCTCATGATTTCATTTGATATTGATTTCATTTGATCGTTCATGTTATTGCCTGAACTGGTTGAAGGTTCCAAGGAAGGCACACCCAGAATTGAGGGATCTGCTGCTCGTTCCGATGATTCAGACAAGGAAGATGAAGAAGAAGAAGAAGAAGAAGAAGAAGAAGAAGAAGAGTCTGAGGAGGAACAAGTTGATTATGAAGACTCAGACAAAGATGATGAGTCTGACGATGATGATGACAATAAGGACGGATCTGGGAGTGGGTCTTCTGATTCATCTGGTACTGACGATGATGATGATGACGACAATGATGATCAAGCCCCTCCGTCTTCTGAGATCCGGTCCAAGAAGGCCAATGACAAGAAGTCAAAGGCTCCTCCTCCTTCGTCTCCCTCAAAGACAGTCGAACCAGAAGCTACTGAGGAAGTAGAAGCTGTGCCTGTGAGACGTCAGCTCGATGAGACTCTTACCATGATTTTGGACGCTCAAGGCATCATACAGCACTCAGTCAGCTATGACAAGGAGGAGGGAGAAATCATTCATTGCTTAACAAAGGAACAAATAGCTGAGCTATTCAGGTTAAATCCTGATGAGGTTATCACTGATGATACCTCTGTTCCTGTTTTTGATGAGCCTGAGCCAGAACCTTTTGATGATATTGATGAGGTTATTCTGGAGGATATTACAGATGAGGAGTATCCTAAGTACACATCGGCTGAGGATGAGTTTCCTACATTTACTGAACCATTTGATCAAGAAACAGAGGATCTTCTGGTCAGATACTTGGAAGAACAGGTCGAAGCGAGCAAGTCTGAAGCCGATGACAAGAAGAAAAGGAAAGAGGAATGGGAAGCTTACTGGGAGGTCTTAAAGAAGCAAAGTACAGAGAAGATGCCAGCCACTCATAAGAAAGTCTATAGGACCAAAGGCTATAAAGCTGGAGGTCAGATTCTTAGCTGGGCATATTTCCATGACCTCCGATGTTATGCTGTGAAGAGAGAGAAAGGAATAGACTACTTCAAGCATCCCCATGACTTCAAGATGATCTAGAAAATATCTTGATATGGAAATCCCTACTCCATGCTCCCATGCAACTTCTAAATTTGTTTATGCCATGCATAGCTTACGTGTATTTTCATGCACACACACATAACCTTAACCCATGCACACACATAAACTTTATCTCATGTATGCCCATGTATACCATTCCTATGTGCCATGAAAACGAATGATTTTAGTGGCCAATCTAGTTTTCACATTCCTAGGGTAGCGAACCTATTGCCATCACCCTAAGGTTCGGCTGAGTTGAGAAGTGTAAAGGTTCGGCTACATCATCCTGCATGAAAGAGATTCGGGAGTTGAGGGTTCGGCAGTGGCCAGGGCCAGACGAATCTACGGGGTTCGGCTCTGATGGTTCGTCTGGATTCAATGGTTCGCTGCTATCTTGAGTGAGGTTCGGCTAAGGGTTCGGTCCAAGGAACTTGTAGGGTTCGCATACAAAGGTTCGTGAATGGTTCGTCTCTACAATGAAGGTTCGTTTCAAGGGTTCGGTTGGCAGGTTGCTCATCACAGGTTCGGTGCAGTGAGTCAGGGTTCGTGAGTCAAGGACACAGGTTCGTTGCAGTTAGCTATCAGGGTTTGTTGCAGAGAGGTTCGTGGCTGATAGGGTTCGCCACCCTCTCCTTCGACCCAAGAAGGTTCGGCCCGCTTGTGATCCACGAACCTGCATCGTCTCTTCCTTGTTCACGGCTTCAACCTGTTCCAATCCTATTCCCAACAATACCTAATCGTACATTCACCTTCATCTAAGTGTTTTTAAGTGTTTAATACCGATTCTAATCGCAAGACAACGTGAACTCGTGAAACCCTATAAAAACCGAAAATAAAATGGATATTTACCTCAATTCCCACGGTTGGATTCTTGTTTTTCTTGTACTTCCGTGATCTACGTGTTGAGAGGATCGTAATGGCACCAAAATGGCTTGAATCCGACAAGAGATGGTCACGAGCTTGTAGAGAGAAGTTGAGAGAAATCCTTTTAGAGAGAGAAAGGGGTGGGACGAAAATGAGAGGGGGAGAGGGGAGGGTGGTGGTGGTTGAGGAATTTAATGCCTACATTAATTGTGGGAAAAATACCCGATCGTTCGGTCTCGTTTGGTTTCGCGTAAATTGTCGTTTCGCGTAGTTTTCGCGACAAAACGACACGATTTTAAAAATAGAAATCATTTAATTATTCTAAGTTGTGATTCCTAGTAAATTAACTAATATCTTCTACTTATTTAATTTAAAATATTAATTTACTGTTTAAATCGAAATGTACGGTCGTCACGCGTATTCGTTCGAATCGTCACCCGTACGAATACGGCGATGACTATACCTTTCAATCTTGTTCTCTAATTATAAAATATCATTCAGAACGTTAAACTTTCAGATATATTCGTACGGATCGTCACCTATACGAATAACCCGTCGATTTAGCATTCACATAACAATATTCGTGTGTTTTGTTCTTTAAAGTCTCACATACGTTTATACATAATAAATCCTAATAAATAAACCCATGATAGTTCTGTATTGTCAAATAATTATCTGACTCAAGAACCATTGTTCTGAACTGTGTTTCTGTTAAATGTTTCTGAATTTGTTCTATGATAACACACTATGATAATGATAAATGATATGAATATGAAACGTACTGGAATGTATATGGTTCGTACCTGTTTTATTGTTCATATACTGTAGAGATCACTGTTCCGGTGACGGTTCCGGCACTGATGTTACATTACATTTTGAATTTAAATCACAAAAATCGTAAAGTTTACACATGTAAGCAAGAAAACTAATGTTTATGAGCCAAGTAGAAATGGTACAAGTACTTTGTTGACTCATTTGAGAAAATTGTGCAAGTTTAATCCACTAAAATGTCAAAGTAATAAATAACAAAAAAAAACATTGAATATTCAAGGAAAAGTAGAGGGTTGAAATTTAGTGTGTGGTCATTTTACAAAGGAATTAGGTAAACAAGCAATTGCTAAAATGCTAATTGTTGACGAGCAATCTTTTAAATTTGTTGAAAAAGAAGGCTTTCGTTATTTTTGTAGTGTAATCCGATCGGGGTTAGAGTTATCAAGTCAAATTACAATTGTTAGGGAAATTTTAACATTATATGTAGATGAAAAGAAGAAGTTAAAGGACGTTTTACATAGCTCTTCACATGTTGTTTGTCTTACAACAAATGCTTGAACTTCTTGTCAAAACATCAATTATATGGTTTTAACAGTTCGTTACATTGATGGAGATTGGAATTTGCAAAAAAGGATTTTAAATTTCGAAGTTATTTCTAATCATAGGGGTGACACAATTGGGGGAATGAAATTTTAGATGGTCATTATTTGCATATGCGTTGTTGTGCACATGTGTTAAATTTAATTGTGAGTGAGGGGTTAAAAGATTATGATCTTACAATTCAAGTTATTAGAAATGTCATGAGATATGTTAGATCATTGCCTCCAAGGTTAGCTAAGTTCATGGAATGTATGAAGATAGAAAAGCTAGATGTTAGTGGAACTTTTTGCTTGGATGTAACCACGAGAGGGAATTCAACTTACTTAATGTTAGAGACGACTTTGAAGTATAGAAAGGCATTTAACCGGTTGGAAGAAGATGGGCAAAATTCTAGATTTTTTGTAGGTCCTAGTTACTTGTTGAATGAAGAAGATGCTAAGAAAAAGTATGATGTAACTAAAATTGTCCCCCCTTGCGATATTGATTGGGATATTGCACAGTTATTTATGATTTTTCTAAAGGTATTTTATGAAGTGACAAATCGATTTTCAGGGTCTTTTATATGTAACTTCAAGTGCTTATTTTCTAGATACGTGTTTAATGCATCTTCATATTGACGAATTCATTAAAACGAACGATGAGAGGTTGAGCCAAATGGCTAAAAATATGAGGTTAAAGTATGACAAATATTAGGGAGATGTGGAGAAGAGTAACCCTTTATTGTATGTAGCTATCGTTCTTGATCCTCATTACAACTTAAGCTATGTCATTTGGAATTTGGAAGATATGTACCCAACTGGTAATCGTGCAACCAACTTGAAAAGGAAAATTGAAGACACTTTGAAGAAACTTTTTGAATTTTATTCTGCACATGATCCTAAACCTACAAAAAATTGTTCCTTAAACAAGAATAGTAATTCGAAAAGAAATGGTGATGGTCTTAGCATACAAGAGATGCGTATGAGAAAATATAAGTCACATTTGGAAGCTGAATCAATGGGTGAATTAAGTGAGTTAGATAAATATTTGAAGGATGATAAAGAGCCTATATATGTGTCATTTGACTTGCTACATTGGTGGAAGACAAACATAGAAATATAAGATTTTGGCAAACATTGCTAGGGATGTTTTGGCTATTCTAGTTTCTTTCTACAGATGCATTAGAATCTGCGTTTAGCACAGGGTGCGAATTTTGGATCCATTTAGGAGTACTCCTTCCCATAAAACTGTGCAAGACCTTGTTTGTACTCAAAGTTGGGTTCAAGCTGAATTTAGAAACGAATCAAGCGTTGATTAAAAGATGTTGAAAGAAGTTGAAGATCTTTAAAAGGTTGAAAATGGTAAGTTTTAATATTCGCTAAAGTGTATAAATTTTTATAAATGGTTTTAACTTAAAAAGTTAAACTACAAAGTTTAACGGGCCAATCTTACAATTTTCGAGACCTAAACATAAACATAACCTAAAAAAAAATCTTTGGATTATAAATGAGAGAAATCCATGACTATAGGGATTACCAAATTTCATCTTCCTTTCTCCTTCTCATTCGGTTTTTGGTTCATCTATCTTATACCAACTATCCATCTTTCAAGGCTAAGATTTAGGTTGATCAAAAACGTTGGAGATCGTGAACACACCTAAAACTCATATCCTTGTCATCTACTCATCCAACTTACATTATATACTTATCCTAACATAGGACATTGTGTTTTGTAAGGCTTAAATGTAAAGGATAGCAAGTAAAAAGCTCTACAGTTTGGATTTACAGTTTTGACATAAGATAACTTTCGGGTGACTATTTAGCCAAAATTTCCCCATCCATGAACTAAAATTTTGGACCACCAAAATATTCTAGATATACTAGTATACTATGGAGAAACTACGTTCAAACGGTTCCTAAAACCTTGCCCAAACAAAGCAAGAATCAAAAACAAAAGTTTGAGAATGTAACACTTGACTCATGCCAATATCCAAAGTTTAAACCCAATTCTCAACACCATGAATATTGGATTACTCTCTTCCATATGATAGTAATCTGAAAACGATGAACGTGGGCCAAAACCGTGCGCAAAACGGAGTTATAACGAATCGGGAATCACGAAAACAAGTTTGATGTTTGTTGACGAATGAAAAACGCGAATTCTTTTTAAAAACCATCGCACATCACCCAAGAAACCAATATTTTCCTCTTGAAACACCTACCCTATTAAGATCCTTGTTTGGTCCCTTATAGCTTTGAAACTCCTAGTTGAGTATAAACAAGTAGAATAACCAAATTTTGGTGGCTCTACAAGTTCAACATCCATTGGGATGGTGAACGTAGTAGTCTTATTTTATTCTCTTGGCGAGGAGGTGCTGCGCTTCGAGATCGTCTCGTCTGTAAAGTTTCTTTGAGGTAATTTTCTTTTTCTTCTTTTCATTATTCATTTATTTATTTTTTTACTAGTCTAAGTAGTTTAGCTTAGGTTATTAGTTATCGGCATTAGGCTAGTTTAGGTTGCCTTGTTTAGGCCTCCTTTAGAGTTGGTGTAGTCTTGTAGAGGCTCGTTAGGCCAACGAGTTTGGCCTATGACGTCCGTTCATTTAGCTATGTCTAGCATAATGTTTACTCTTCCTTGTTGCATTCTTTTGACTAGGTTGAACCACGTTTGCATTCGGATCGCATACAGGTTCCTTTGAGCTGCTGTCTGGCCACACACGTTCAATCCTCAGGGCATCCAGTTTGATACAACTGTTGATCTTGATTCTTCTTCATTAGTATGTAATCTTTTCGTTTTCTTTTCTTATATTGTTACAGTGCATGCACCGCAGTAGACGGCCGGAGTCACCAGAGTACGCCGGTTTTGCTAAGCCAGAGAGAGTTCCACTCGAGGTTACGATCTCACCTTCTTTTTCACAGCACACACAACACTGCTATAGGAGAGATGGCTGCACCTGCTAGGAGAACCGTTGCTGATTATGCCAAGCCGACTGCTGTTGGCACTCGTTCTTCCATGAGTCGACCAGTTGTCGCCGAGGACAACTGGCACATCCCGACTCAAATCATCAATCTGATCATTAACTCATCTAAATTCCATGGACTGTCCGAGGAGGACCCCAATGCTCATGTGGGTCAGTTCCTTCGTATGTGTGACACCTTTAAGATCAAAGGTGTTTCTGATGATGCAGTCTTTCTACGTCTATTCCCTTTTTCTCTTGAGGACAAAGCCGTCACTTGGCTTGAGTCCTTTCCATCAGGATCGATCACTACTTGGGATGAGATGCAGGAACTGTTTCTGACCAAGTATTTCCCACCTGCCAAAACTGTACGACTTAGGAGTCTGATTCATTCGTTTCAGCAGGAGGAGGGAGAGAGTTTCTTTGCTACTGGGGAGAGGTTTAAGGAGTTGTTGAATACGTGCCCACATCATGGGCTTGAGGATTGGGCATTGGTTGAGAAATTTTATAATGGAGTTACTTTTGCTACAAGGCATCACTTGATTCCACTGCTGGGGTAAGTTGCTTACCAATATGACCGCTGATGAATGCATGAAGTTGTTTGAGAATATGGCTATGAGTAGCTACCAGTATCCCACTGCCACTCAGAAAACTGGGGTCTTGCATGTCGATTCAAACACTGCTTTAACAGCCCAAGTTGAAGCATTGACCAAACTAGTCTAGGACATGCAAGTGAAGAACAGTTCAAGGTGTGAAGTGTGTAGGGGAGGACATGAAACCATTCAGTGTCTTCGGAGGAGGTTGACTATGTGGGAAATCCTAACCGAGGACCTGGAAATGCCTTTGGCAATTCCTATAACTCGGGAGGGAGGAACCAACCAGGTTTCACCTGGAATAGTGGTAACCCGCCTGGGTTTAACTCTAGACCTCCGATGCGGAATCTGTTTAGAGAACCAGGTCAGAGTAGTGGTGGTTATGGGGAGAAGAAGTCCACTTTGGAGGAGATGATGCAACAACAGGCCCAGCTGTTGACTCAATTCATTACTGAGAGTAAAGCTCAACACAAGGAGCATGACACTATGATTAAAAGTCAAGGGGCAGCATTGCAGAATCTTGAGAGGCAAGTAAGTCAGATTGCTAGTCAGTTGGGTGAGAGACAGTCAGGTTCTCTACCTAGCAAAACAGAAGAGAACCCGAGAGGGTATGCAAAAGCAATCACTACGAGAAGTGGAAGGAGTAGGGGGACTGAGAAACGGGTTGGTGAATGGATTGAGGATGAGGAAGTGATGGATGAGGAGATAGAGATGGAGGCTCCAGGAGAGGTGCAACCCACTAGGCTAGTCCCAGCAAGTACAACACAACCTGAGAAGACTCCCGAGAAGAAGAAGGATCCAGAGATTGACCTTTCTAAGATACCATACCTTGCGAGAGTCCTTCAGCAGAAATATGAGAAGGAGTATGGGAGATTTCTTAAGTTGTTCAAGCAGCTCAAGGTGAATATCTCATTTGTTGAGGCACTTCAGCATATGCCTAAGTATGCGAAGTTTCTGAAGGATCTGTTGACAAACAAGAGGAAGATGGAGGAGTTGTCAACTGTTACACTAAGTGAGAAATGTTCTGTAGTTGTTCAGAATAAGATGCCACAGAAGAAGACTGATCCGGGTAGTTTCACTATCCCTTGCACATTAGGCAGCTCATCTGTTAGCTATGCGTTAGCGGACCTTGGGGCTAGCATAAATTTGATGCCTTATTCAATTTTTGTTAAATTCGACTTAGGCAAGCCTGAACCCACCCGCATGAGCATCCAGCTGGCTGACAAATCAGTCAAGTATCCCAGGGGCATTGTGGAGAATTTGTTAGTGAAGATAGATAAGTTTGTGTTCCCTATGGATTTTGTGATTCTAGATATGGAGGAGGATGAGAAAGTTCCACTGATCTTAGGCCGTCCATTCTTAGCTACCGCTAAGGCATTGATTGATGTCTGTGATGGTAAGCTTACTCTTCGAGTTGCAGACGAGACAGTGACTTTCGAGATCCATAGATCTTTGCAGCAAACAGAGAGCCAGGACGATACCTTGTACTTCATTGACACTGTCATGTCACACATGGATCGTTGCTTGAGTGAGATTAGGGTAGGTGACCCTGAGATTGTTGAGGATAGGGAGGTAGAGATGTCTGTTCATTCCAGTGAGCAACATCCGAATGTTTTAATTGATGAGATCCCAATCTCTCAAGAGGTTTGTGAGGTTTTAGACAGAGCAGAGCCAGCTGATAAGCCATCTGTCGAGGCACCCCCGTCCTTGGAGCTTAAAGAATTACCATCTCACCTTGAGTATGCATTTCTGGACAAGGATTCCCGATTACCCGTCGTTATTGCTGCTGAATTGACGGAGGAGGAGGAGGAGAAGAAGAAGTTGATTGAGGGGTTGAAGGCACATAAACAGGCAATTGCGTGGAAGCTGATGGACATTAAGGGTATTAACCCTTCCTTTTGCACGCATAGGATTCTTATGGAGGATGAATTTAAGCCTGTTGTGCAAAGCCAGAGGAGACTAACCCGAACATGCAGGAGGTTGTTAAGAAAGAGGTGCTTAAGTTGTTAGATGACGGTCTTATTTACCCGATCTCAGACTCTGCATGGGTTAGTCCAGTGCAGGTTGTCCCCAATAAAGGGGGGATGACAGTGGTGACTAATGAGAGGAATGAGTTGATTCCGACACGGAAAGTCATAGGTTGGAGAGTCTGTATTGACTACAGGAAGTTGAATGATGCCACGAGGAAAGATCACTTCCCCCTACCCTTTATCGATCAGATGTTGGAGCGTCTGTCAGGGCAACAGTTCTACTGTTTCCTTGATGGATTTTCTAGTTATTTTCATATCCCCATTTTTGCAGAGGATCAAGAAAAGACCACGTTTACATGCCCTTTTGGCACTTTTGCATATCGCCGCATGCCATTTGGGTTGTGTAACGCTCCCGCCACTTTTCAGCGATGTATGGTGGCGATATTCCATGATATGATTGAGGAGTCCCTGGAGGTGTTCATGGATATTTTTTGGTGTTTGGGAGTTCCTTTGATCACTGCCTGAGGAACTTGGATAGGATGCTAGCACGTTGTGTTGAGGCGAATTTGATGTTGAATTGGGAGAAATGCCATTTTATGGTACAAGAGGGGATAGTGCTAGGACATAAGATTTCAAGTGCTGGGATAGAGGTTGATAAGCCTAAGACAGAGACCATCAGCAAACTTCCACCACCCACCAAATTGAAATCCATTAGAAGCTTTTTAGGCCACGCCGGCTTCTACCGGCGATTCATTAAAGATTTTTCCAAGATCTCTAGGCCAATGACTCAGCTTCTGGAGAAGGATGCCCCATTTGTGTTTTCTGAGGAGTGTTTGAGGGCGTTTGAGCTACTGAAGGAGAAGTTAGTGAATGCCCTGATTTTGATTGCCCCTGATTGGAGCTCACCCTTTGAGCTTATGTGTGACGCGAGCGACTTCACGGTTGAGGCGGTTTTAGGGCAGCGACGAGACAAGCACTTCCACCCCATCTACTATGTGAGCAAGACATTGAACGACGCACAGGAGCATTACACGACCATTGAGAAAGAGCTCCTTGCGGTGGTTTCGCATTCGACAAATTCAAATCTTTTCTCGTTCTTTCCAAGACAATCGTGTACACTGATCACGCGGCATTGAGGTACTTGTTCAACTAGAAAGATGCGAAACCGCGCTTGATTTGATGGATTTTGTTGCTTCAGGAGTTTGATATTGAGATACGGGATAAGAAAGGCGCAAAAAATGTGGCCGCTGATCATTTGTCAAGACTTGAGAATCCCGAGCAAGAGGAGATGCGAGATATGGCCATTGGGGATACCTTTCCTCATGAATTTTTTATGGTAGTAAAGGCCGAACAATAGGGGTTGCCATGGTTTGCTGACTTTGCAAACTACCTGGCTGATAGTGAGGGACTAAAGGGGTTGACTCACCAGCAAAAGAAGTTCTTTACCGATGTGAAGCACTACTTGTGGTATGACCCATACTTGTTTAGAGTTGGAGCGGATCAGGTGATTCGACGTTGTGTGCATGGAGCTGAGGCAGCCGACATACTGAGGCATTGCCACGAGGGACCGACCGGAGGACATCATGGAGCGACACTGACGGCATAGAAGGTTTTTGATTCTGGTTTCTTCTGGCCGACGATATATAAGGATGCACATGTGTTTGTGAAGAATTATGATAGTTGCCAAAGAGTTGGCAACATCTCATCCCGCAATGGGATGCCCCAGACTTCCATTCAGGTTTGTGAGATTTTTGACTTATGGGGTATTGATTTCATGGGACCGTCCCCGATGTCTCGAGGGAACCGTTACATCCTGGTTGCTGTTGACTATGTATCTAAGTGGGTAGAGGCCCAACCTTGCCCCACGAATGATGCCCGGGTTGTAGTGAGATTTCTAAAGAAGTTATTTGCATGCTTTGGTACTCCCAAAGCCTTGATTAGTGATAGAGGCACCCACTTCTGCATTAAGCAGATGGAGAAAGCCTTGCAGCGATACGGGGTGACCCATCGTTTAGCTACGGCTTATCATCCGCAGACGAGTGGGCAGGTTGAAGTTAGTAGTCAGGGTATCAACGTATTTTGGAGAAGACTGTGAGCTGGAATAGGCTAGACTGGGCAGATAAGTTAGATGATGCACTGTGGGCTTTTCTCACTTCTTATAAGACACCGACCGGTTCCACACAGTTTCAGATGATATATGGTAAAGCCTGTCATCTACCGGTTGAGATGGAGCATAGAGCTTATTGGGCACTGAAGACGATGAACCTAGACATGGCTACTGCGAAAGATTTGAGGTTTCATCAGTTGCACGAATTGGAAGAGTTGCACGAATTGGAAGAGTTGCACGATCATGCATACGAGCATTCTCACGACTACAAGGCACGCACGAAGGCTTTGCACGATAGGAAGTTGAGGGCTGATAAAGACTTTAAGTGTGGGGATGCGGTGTTGTTATACAACTCGCGACTGAGATTGTTCCCGGGTAAGTTGAAATCCCGATGGTCTGGGCCGTATAAGGTGAAGGAAGTGTTCCTGTATGGCACAGTCGAAATTGAAGATAAGGACGGGGCATTGTTTAAGGTAAACGGACATCGGTTGAAGCACTACATTAGTGGTCCGTTTGAGAAGTAAGTGGTCGAGGACGTCTATCTTAACCCACCAACTGAGTGATTGTGGGTCCGAGTCTGGCTGAAGACTCGTTAATAAACCAAGCGCTTTTGGGAGGCAACCCACATTTATGTACATTTTTGTTTTTTTTAGTATTTGCTATCTCTTTTTAGTCATTTTATTTTATGTTTGTTTGTGTGCTAACCTGATTGTCGAGCCATGCAGTTACGCATAAGCATTTGTTACACGATCCCAGGTACGCTCATGGTTGTTTCTTCTTATTTGGATCTCAGCAGGTCACTATGGAGCTTACGCGTTTGCATGGATTGCGTGTCAGGGAAGTACCACTTTTTCTTTCTTGGTTACTATCGTTTATTAGCTTGTTTTATTTGAGTCTTTGTCTTTCCCTGTTTTAGACACATTAGGGACAATGTGTGTTTCAAGTGTGCAGATGGGGAAATTCCTTTATTTTATGTCTTCCTTTTGAGTCTTGTCTTTTTGAAACAAAAAGAAAAATTTCGAAAAGACCAAAAATAAAATAAAACTTGAACCTTTGTAAGTCTTGGTAACCTTTTGTACAATGCTTAACAAGTCTATTTCATTGTAAATCGTTAACAAAGGGTGAATCGGCATGAGTTATTGAGTTGGTTACACGGTTAGTCTTTAAGTTGCGTGATAAAATTTTCCCAATTGGACTTGTTTTCAAAACTTATGAGTTTGGGATTCTTCAGATAGTGAAACCTGTTTGATACTTGAAAACTATTTATGCTCATATCGTTAACCCTATTCCACACGTTTCTAGTGAGATTTTGAGCCTTAACAGTCTTTATTCAATCACTGATTCGTTTGTGTGTGATTTGACCTACCTGTTGCATTGCTTTAGAACTTGTGCTTGTGTACATTTTGAGACTTTGTTTAAGATTTGACACATATATGATTAAGGCATTAGGTTCACCCAATTCTTAGCCTTTTCTTTTCCTTTTGTTTTACACCATTAAATATACCAAGTGTGCACCCTGTTGAGCCTAAACCCTGTTCATTTGATTGACCCAGTTTTATTTCAGGCATCCGGTTAGCTAGACAGTTATGTGTTTATGTTGGTTGCTTCTAAAAAAGTGAAAAAAAGAAAAAGAAAAAGAAAAAAATGCAGAAATGTGTGAATAAAAGGTCAAAAAGACCAAGTGTTGGTAGTTTATATTGTTTAAAGTCTTATTGGTGTAATAAAGTCAACTATCGGATTTGCTTTTGTGTTTTAGCCACTTTAAAACCCTACAGCACCCACCCATAGCCTAAGCCTACCTTTTAAAGTCCTTTTTGTGACACCCGGCAATTTCAGGTAAATTGCAACTCTTACTACTTTGTATTTCACAATTCATACTTGTTGCATTTAATGAACTAGACACAAACACAAAACAATAATTCGGAGAATTATTGAATTGTGCATTACACGTTGATTAGGATTAATCAAGCGTGCAAACACTTCGTTAAACACAAACACAAACTATCAAAGATAATTCGAAGAATTATCGAAACACAAACGAGTCTCACGAACGTTGGTGATCAATTAAACTAGGTGTTATTTTATGATTATGTGCTAAACACGCGTTAGATGTTTAGGAGAAATTATAAAATCGGGGGTACGCGAAGCCCATGCAGATCAAAAAAAATTATAAAATCAACCCCATTCACTTTCTATCCGGTCTCTATCCATTTTCTTCAAACAACCTCGCCAATTCTCGACCAAAACCCACTGATATCAATCCCAAATCCCCCTGGTAACATCCTTGGAGCTGTTCCTTGCATTGGTGGACCATTTGGAGTTCTTGGCGTTGAGGAAGGAGCTAAGAAGATAGGAACAACCATCATTCTGCTAGATCCTCACAAACAGAAGCTGTTCAACTCAAATCCTAGCATCTAAGGTAGTTTTATATGTTTATCTTTGGTTAGATCGTGCATGCATGATGTAAAAACACACATGCAAGTGTGTTTGAACACATGCAACTCCATATGGCTATTGAGCACGAATTTGTTGGTGATTTGATGTGTTCTTTGATTTAGATCTACTGATTTTAGAGTTTAGAAATGTTGGATTTGAGTTTGGTTGAGTTATTGTTGATTTGATGATGATTTAGGTAAACTTGCCATAAAAGGAAACTTTTATGTTGCATGTCTTAGATTTGTGATGATCTAGACATGTTAGACATGTCTAGATGTTGTCATATGTATATTGGAGTGTTTAGAAACACATTTGGATATTTGATTTTGTCAAAAACATGGTTTTGTAAGAACTTGCTAAATAAGGAAATTTTTGTAAATCAAAAGAGGGCTTTTGATGTCTACGAATGTTTTGATGAACTTTGATTGTTGAAATATGTTTAGAAATGATTTCTAAACATATTGGAAACTGGGATTTGTGAAAACGAGTTTTTAGACGGATACTTTCTAAATAAGGAAACTTTATCCGGGCAAAGTGGCATAAACAACAATTTATGCGCAAATGATGTGTTTTAAGTATTTAAACGTGTTTTTACAAACATACTAGAGTGATTTGTTTTATGAAATAGGATTTCATAAGGATACTTTCCAAAAATAGAAACTTTCTTAATATAGAAAGTTTCCCCGAAACAGAAACGTTACAATTTTCGAAACACGACTTTTGTGAAAACATCATGATTAGTCATAGGAATGCGTGTCGGTGTCTTATTTGCATTAAGACACATAAACACAACAAACGTATCACCAACGATTCGTCGAGTCTCACAAGTCAACACACACACACTCGGTTGAGCACACCGACACTTGGAGTTGTACGGGATACAACACACCACAAAACTCATACTCACAACCTATATGGTTATAGGTGCATATTAGCAGGTGCTAGCATTCGCAAGTAGCGAGCGTATAATCGGAACTGCTCTATTAGGTGAGTTCACGGCCCCTTTTTCTATTTTCTACCTTTGGGGGAGAAAACATTGCATGCAAACTACTTTTGAACAACATACATACTTTTTGGTTACATTTGTACATGCTAATATCGCGTATATGCATATGTGTGGCACTCATCCACAAAACTGATAAGTCCTCATTAAATACATCTCGAACCGTTAATAGCGTGTTGCGCTTAGCGTGGTAATTCTGAATAGTACTATTTGGGCCTGACAAGACCCACTATTGCGCACCGTATGGCCACCCCGACTGGAGGTCGAAACAGTGCATAATTGACCAAACAACATTGCCATATCTTGTTGGATGGATATGGCGGGGGCAGCATGTTAGCTTCGGTTGCGAACCTGCATATCGAATAACTCATATTGACTGGCTATCAATGGATATTGCATTGTAAAGATATGTAAATATGCAAAACTCTTACTTTAAACATTTTAATCAATCTTTGTGTTGACCATTTTACTCACATGTTTTCTCAGGTAACTAAGGCACGTGCACGAGGAATCTAGGATGCTAGGATGGAGTCCATGCATCTACTATAGTGTCTTAGACTATTAAACATTTGTTATCATTTGGTTATATTACTTTATGTACTGTTAAACAACTTAAACCGCTTCCGCAACTACTACTCTGTAATGTTTGAAAACTGTTTTAACAACGCTTCCACAGCTTATGAATTGAATCTGTTTTGATCTTATTAAACTTCTACAACGCTGATTTTACCAAACTGTTTTATCCAAGTTATTGGATGTACGTATAAAACCAGACATGTAGGTCTCGCAACTGTGTCACCGGATACTGCGGTCCTGCCAGATCAGTCTGTGCTCGCGCCCCCGGAAGGGACGGGATTTCTTGGGGTGCGACACTTTTGATATGTGTCAGTCTAGATTTTAGGTGGAAATTTGATTATAGCACAAGCTTATGTTAGCATTGCCTCTGTGTTAGGTTCTGAGTGTTCACTTAACAAAATGCATATACTTAACCGAGGGATGAGTGAAAATTGTAGGGGGTGAATGTAAATGGTTGAATACTTGACAAATAGGTGAATCTTGAATAGGAATCCCGTGTTTCTAAAAATTACTTCGTTCGTGTCCAATTGGGTTGTAAATCTATTGACCGTTGTAAGTCTTGTGATTGAATGTGTAATTAATTCGTAAATTCATGCTCGGTTTTGCTTGATGTGAAATGTTTGTGAATTAGATTTGGTTTGGCGTTGTTCTAGGTTTGCTTAGGGACAAGCAAAGTTCAAGTGTGGGGATTTTTGATGGGTCGTTATTTACACATCGTTTTCGTATTTAATTTATAGGATTTTACCTTATTTTATTAGATTTTTATTAGATTTTAATGAATTTTTACTTATTTTTATTTTTAATGTCATTTTTATAGGTATCGCGAAAATAAACATTCGTAATTGCGAAGAAACCGAAGCCGAAATAAATTTGATGAAGTTGGAAGCTAAAAATATAATTTTTAGAAGTTTCGGGATAAAAAAAATGGCATTTCAGGAAGTTTCGGGGATTAAAAATGGGTTTTTGGAAGTTCAGGGGGTAAAACGCAAATTCTGGAACTTGGGAGCCGCCTGGAACACGTGGCAGCACCACAGGCTGCCACGTCAGCCCCACAGGCTGCCACGTCAGCCCTAAAAAGTTGAATCTGACCCGCGCCTGGATCCGCTGGAGCGCTCCAACCCGGGTGATACCTGGATACACACACAGCCAGGTCCGCGCCCCACCCGGAGTTGCGACCCGCTGACCCGCGCACCCAGTGCGCCTGTTGACCTTTTGTGTCCCTTTGACCAGCCCTTGGACCCCCTTTTGAGCCCTTTGAACCGGCCATGAACCCCAAATCGTGACCCTTTGCTTATTTTCACCTATTTAAGCCATTTAAAACCTTCGAAAATCCATCACCCCTAGACGGCTGAAAACGAAGGAAAAAGGTATTTTCGAAGATTTTGGAGCTTTGGGAGCAATTCGGACGCTCGGGGAGGCTCAGATCGCGTATACAAGTGCTCGGAACGCGTTTTCGGGTTTGTTTATGCATCGTAGTTGTTCGTTTCAGTTTGTTTTTTGAATTTTCTACCATGTTTAGATCTGATTTCATGTTATTTAATGTTTGGATGATGATTCTAGGCTAGATCTTTAATTCTACCTAGATTTTGGATGATTATCGAATGAAAAATCGGTTTTTCGGGTTTGTTTGATTGAATGAATCTTTGCTTTTGATTTGAATCTGATTGTGGATGATTGTGAATGATTTTAGACTATTGTGAATGATCTGATTACATGGTAAAACTATCTTGTGAATAAAGTTCGACTAGGTTTCGATAAAAACTCGATTTTCAAATGATTTTGGGATAAAAACTTGTTTTTAACCTAATTGTGATTTGACTAATCTTAGTAAATCATAAGAATTTCATATAATCAGATTGTAATCAGTGGGATATACCGCCTTAAAGGCTAGTCAAGTAATAAGGTGTCGAGATATCGTAGTTTAAACGGGTTTTTCAAGTAATTTGCATGATCATTGGGTTATTTGTTGATTGTTTATGCCATGTATTTCAAATTCATAATTAATCTGAATTAGATTGATTCATTTGTGCTTTGGTACATTGTGGTTGTTGAGATTGACCTAATTATTCAATCATAGAAGTCTTAAGCATTGCCCGGTTGGAGAGACCGACTCGGTGATCCATCATTACACCCGGTAAGCTTTACACAACCAGTAGGATCTTTCTAGGTGTTGGATTGTCTGAACATGAGATCTAGCATTCCTTAAGTTCCTGAATAGGTTGTATCATTAGGTCCGGTAGCATTCGGTTAGGAGTTCCCGATAACTGTTAAGATTCCTAGTCTCGGTAGAATCTCCTTCGTATTTGGTTTTCTAGTTCTTGCGGTGTTGAGTTGACTTATTTAGTTTTCTTAATTTCTTTAATTGGTTAAAGTCATTTTCGTAAAACAAATTCCGTTTTCTAAATTTAGTAAGTTTCTCATTTCGCCAGGTTTACAGTTAGGGTTCATTAGCTGATTCCATGTCCTTAGGTTCGATATCCGGACTTTCCTTAGCTATACTTCATACGCCAAGTACACTTGCCTGTAGTGTGTAGTCCGGTTTAGGTTATTTCTATTTATTACTCTATAGTGTTGAACCAATATTTCTATATGTATAAACCGGCACATCACATATTAGTAATTTTGTGTGCATGATACTTAAAAATATACCCTTTACTTTGAAAAATGTGCATAAGATTCTGCATTTGGGTTCTGCCTGCTTGCTCAGTCATACGAAACTTATGACGAGCAATGTAAACAATTTTTAAAGATGACACATTATTCTCATTTTTCTTCTTTAAAGTTGTTAAAATATCACATGGTTTTACGTTCAACCTAGTAAGATCTTGCACCAAACGAGTTTCATTATTTGATAATCGCATTGCATTTGCATGACCCTCCATATACGTTGCGCGTGGGTGATTATGATCATCACATACAACTTTTAACACCCAAACTCCATGTGTCTTTGAATATTTTCCTACTAAATCGAATGGACAATTGATTTTTTTGCATCCAATATCTTTGTTATGATCATCACATGTTTTTTTACCTCATGATACACCACCACGACCACAACCAAGTACGATTTTAGACATGTAGCCAATATGGCTTGCCCTTGATCGTTTAATAACAATAATGGATCCGAGAGAGCGTGCCATATTTTTCACCCAAGTCATTAGATCTTCACGAGATCTAAACACCTTAAATTAATGAACAACTCATGTCAAAAAAAAATTAGATAAATAAACCAAATAACTTACACTCATGCTAAGAACAAAACTAAATATTATACCTCATCGGTAGAAAATTTTGATCTACTAGTCATCTTTTTTTTTATTGGTTAATTAGAAAAAAATATAACATAAAAGGATCTTATGCACATTTTAAGGGGCACATGAAAATTGATAATATAACAAAAAGGATCAAATTGTTAAAACTTAATTTTTAAGGGGTCTAATTTAAATATTCATTTGTACAAACAAATGAATAAATACTGACTTCACTTTTCTAGCCGTACATCTTCACTTTTATATTTATTCAAAGTGCTCTGCCATTTCCTATCTTCACTTTTAACCAACATCTTTGAAGGAAGCTCACATGGGTTACGGTTACTACCGGAGGTAGGTCCGGAAGATCGTTCCGTCAAACACTAATCAGGTCAGAGCACGGTTGCTGGTAGTAGGTCCGGCATACCGGTTCTTCGAATCTCAAAAACACTTGTAAGCAAAGCAAGAACAAGATCTGATGATGGATTTCAAAACTTACCAGAAAGCAGAAACAAGATATCTTGATGACGATCAGAAATAAGTTTTGTTGATGACGATGTGTGTTGATGAATTGGCACCGACTCCCAAACAAAAGATGTATGAAGGTGATTCACAGCTCGTTAGGAATTAAATAAAAATTACAGAATGGTTAAAAATTAAAGAAAATTACTAAATGGTTAAGTAGAAGCTTATATATATATATATATATATATATATATATATATATATATATATATATATACACACACACACACATATAGGACATGGAATTTTACATAACCCACTAAATGCGCGCTAACCCAAATAACTTTGGCAAGATGAAGCCAAATCGAACATCATTGTAACACATTTAGAACACTATGTTCTTTTATGAGTTTGTGTAAATTCTTCACCGTTTAAGAGATATCAACATTGTAAGTTTTGGGCAAAATTGACTTACATTACTGTAAGTAAAAAACTTACAATGTTGATATCTCTTAAACGGTGATGAATTTACACAAACTCATAAAAGAACATAGTGTTCAAAATGTGTTACAATGATGTTTAAAAAAAATCCAAAGTTTGGCTTCATCTTGCCAAAGTTATTTGGGTTAGCACTCATTTAGTGGGTTATTTTTTGTTCCCAGCCCTATATATATATGTGTGTGTGTGTGTGTGTGTCTTTGATTTAAATTTTCATTTAATTAAAACTGATGGTCAATTTTTATTTGTGATTACAGTGGTCAATCTTCATTTAAAAGAAAAAAAACACAAATTTATATAAAACTAAGTCAATAATGTTGTAGACTAGGGTGTAATTGGAAATTAGGGTAGGGTGCATTTAAAAATACCCTTATCACTGTATTTAACATTCAAAAACCACATGTACATATTTATTATAGATATTGGGAAAGAAAACATGCAATGTTGACCTCTTGGTTTATTTAGCATCACCCTTTATTTATCCCCTCCATGTAATTTTATTATAGGTATTGGGAAAGAAAACAAGTGGGGTTGACCTCTTGGTTTATTTAGAGGATGATAGGAGTGGTGTATGAATATTGGAACTTTATTTAGCATTACCCTATTTGCACTCTAGTGTAGTAAAACCTCTATTCAATAATATTTATTACATATTATCTATGTTTTTAGTTATTATTTAATAATTAAGCATTGTCAATAAATGTAGCAATATCTAATCTTACCTAATATTTAATCATCACAATCTCATTAAATACAAAATAATCTTTCATAAAAATTCAAGAATAATTAAAATTACAACTTTTTTATATGTAAAAATCTATTTATTATGACTCTATAAAAGTTAGTTCTCAAGTAATTCTTATTATGTGATTTTTTAACAAATGTGTATTTTAGTTATAAATTAAGAATATGTAATTTAAAATGTCGAATCAAACCTAGAGGTGGCCAAACCGGTTTAATTATAAATTAAGAATATGTAATTTAAAATACCGTACCACTATACCGGCTGAGTTCACTTGAAGTGAAGGGGTGTTACCCATTTGTAGTTTAGCCGTGACATTTCGAACAGTGTTCAATAGGCTAACCATCGGGTCTCGTACTCTAAGAACATTAGAACTTGATGAGACATCAGGGGTGTACATGTGTATGTTGGATCCATATTTAATCAAATAAAAGTCATACATATATTTTAAATTATTAGTAAAAACATTTTTTGCCTCGTTTGAAAAGTTTGTGTCAATCTCATGTAGGTCTAGACCATCATAAACTTCGTCTATCGTACATTCAACTTCCATAACATTTAAGATTGGGTTTAAAGCGGCAGTGCAAGTAAAAACCCGTGGTAATTCAAGAAATATTTTAGTATTTTTCCCACATTGGCAATATCATGTTAGAAAACATTTGTTTTTTAAGTTAAAAATTTTTAAGATTTATGACCATTAAAATAACTCCAAACGAACCAAAAAACTAGTCAGATAATAAAACCACAATAATTTAGCAGCTAAGGATTTAAAAACTTCAAGAACTTCGGATAGTTGTTGGATCCCAAGAGTTATCTGAAAACCGGCCGCCAATCCATTGACGTAAACACAATTATGAAACATTTGCAAAGTATATTTTTGTCATAAAGCACTTTCGAGCATTAAGCAAGTGAAATTTCATCTTGAGTGAAAAAAATACACCATTAAAAATTGGCAAATATTTTAGGTTTAATTTATCAACGGTAGTCGTATTGTTCGAAGCGTTATCAAATGCCATTGAGAATATTTTATTTTCTAACTTAAAAGATCTAATTAAATAATCTAAAATATGAAATAAAAGGGCACTAGTATGTAGATACTAGAAAAAGTTCAAAAGCAATGGTGTGTTTCATAATTACCCATGATGATTGTTCTACCCAATGAGCGGTGACACAAAGCTAGGTTTCGGGTAGATTATGTGGAGCCAACCAAACATCACTAGTTAAGTTTACCTCGTATTTAAAATTTTGAAATATTCAACTAGTGTTTGTTTGCCTTTTTTTTCATATTTTCAAACAATAACGTCTAAGAATTTGATGACTTACGTGGGTTTAGCGTGGTTGAAGCATCTACCGAAGCATGTTTGTCAACCAAGGGTTTTCTAAGTGGCTAAATGACAACGCCTCTTAAATCACGAAATTTTCCATTCGATCCCGAACCCAATCGAGGCCATAATTAAATATTCCACCTTGAGTATCCATTTGCGTTTGCTGGGGCTCGGGATCTATTTTCAACGCCTTGAAAAACGGTTTGTTTGATGTGTTTCTTCAAATTTGAATTTGATTCTTTCCCTAAATATATTCCACAAAACTTGGAATGAGTTTTTGAGACCCGTTACTAAGCTCGATCAAATCCTAATTGCAGCAATCTCCGGGTTCCGAGTGTGTTCAATAACACGAACAAATGTTGCTTCGGTGTTGGAACCTTGACTGATCGACGATTGTGAAACATTCATGAAGAAGAGTATTGAGAGTAGGAAACAAGAAATCGAAAACAAATAAGATAGTAAGAGACTAAACAAGAGCTTATAAAGAGTGTTTTTGCTTCTTCTTTTTTTGCGTTCGGGTTTGCGTTTTGAGTTGTGTGATCATATGGATGTTCATGGTTCGGTTTCAAACTACGAAACCGTTTCTCGGTCTGTTTTTTCCCAAACATTTGGTCGGTCAGTTTCAAAATTTCGAAGTCGTAGTGAACGGTTCGTTTATGGTTTTTATCAAAAACCGATCGGAAAAAACTGAACCATACACACACACACACACACATATATATATATATTCTCTCACAAGTATTAAAGTATAGAATATTAGAATGGGCTTGGCTTCAATTTGCTAAAGAAATAAATAAATGTAAACTAATGGCGCCATTTAGAATATATTCTAAGTATGGATTCTCATCTCAAATCTCAATTTCGATCTTTTCTCTTTTTTCTAACCCATTAATCCTATCGCACATCTTCCGGTGCTCTTTGAATCGAAGAAAAAAGGAAGCTGTATTTTACATACTCGTTCTCTTTAATCGTGAAACAAGAGGTTGAAATTGATGATTTGTTTCAGCATCGCTATATTCTTCATTTGATTGATGATGGTGGGTTAATTGTTCGGTTTTGTGTAAGAATATGTCCAAAACGTATTTCGGTTTCTGTATTTGAATGATTAATGCATTTCAATTGATTTTTTTGAGGAGAAACCGGGTATGAGCATGGTCGATCGTGTGAACCATTTGGGGAAGAAAGAAACTTTGTTTCTTTGGCAAAAACAGCCCTCCCTTTTTGATTCATTTGATATTTTCGGTTATATAGTTTAATTTCTAGATTCTAGTTTAGATTTTTACACTAATAACCCCCTTAATTCCAAAATCTAATGTACTAACTTGTGATTAAATGGTTTTAGTAATACTAATTAGTTTATGTTATTCTTTTAAACCACTTAATTTTATTGGATTACACATTTAGTATTATACAAACTTATATGTTTATAAATATATAACCTATTTATAATAAAATTCTATTTTAATAAAAGTTAATAACTTTCTTGTGGTCGACTATCAAACTTGTTAAATCAAGTTAAATAATTTTAGTGATTATATTGTTATAAGTATATCTAACTTATACATACATACATATATGTATATATATATCCATAATGTTTTGTTCCATATAATTTATTATTAAATTTAGAAATGTTTTACTATTTATTAAGTTTTAAAATCCCTTGGAACTTACTTTTATTATTATTGTGCCACTATTACATTTTGAATTTAAATCACAAAAATCGTAAAGTTTACATATGTAAGCAAGAAAACTAATGTTTATGAGCCAAGTAGAATTGGTACAAGAACTTTGTTGACTCATTTGAGAAAATTGTGCAAGTTTAATCCACTTAAATGTCAAAGTAATAAAAAACAAAAAAAAAACATTGAATATTCAAGGAAAAGTAGAGGGTTGAAATTTAGTGTGTGGTCATTTTACAAAGGAATTAGGTAAACAAGCAATTGCTAAAATGCTAATTGTTGACGAGCAATCTTTTAAATTTGTTGAAAAAGAAGGCTTTCGTTATTTTTGTAGTGTAATCCGACCGGGGTTAGAGTTATCAAGTCAAATTACAATTGTTAGGGAAATTTTAACATTATATGTAGATGAAAAGAAGAAGTTAAAGGACGTTTTACATAGCTCTTCACATGTTGTTTGTCTTACAAAAAATGCTTGAACTTCTAGTCAAAACATCAATTATATGGTTTTAACAGTTCGTTACATTGATGGAGATTGGAATTTGCAAAAAAGGATTTTAAATTTCGAAGTTATTTCTAATCATAGGGGTGACACAATTGGGGGAATGAAATTTTAGATGGTCATTATTTGCATATGCGTTGTTGTGCACATGTGTTAAATTTAATTGTGAGTGAGGGGTTAAAAGATTATGATCTTACAATTCAAGTTATTAGAAATGTCATGAGATATGTTAGATCATTGCCTCCAAGGTTAGCTAAGTTCAAGGAATGTATGAAGATAGAAAAGCTAGATGTTAGTGGAACTGTTTGCTTGGATGTAACCACGAGAGGGAATTCAACCTACTTAATGTTAGAGACGACTTTGAAGTGTAGAAAGGCATTTAATCGGTTGGAAGAAGATGGGCAAAATTCTAGATTTTTTGTCGATCCTAGTTACTTGTTGAATGAAGAAGATGCTAAGAAAAAGTATGATGTAACTAAAATTGTCCCTCCTTGCGATATTGATTGGGATATTGCACAGTTATTTATGATTTTTCTAAAGGTATTTTATGAAGTGACAAATCGATTTTCAGGGTCTTTTATATGTAACTTCAAGTGCTTATTTTCTAGATGTGTTTAATGCATCTTCATATTGACGAATTCATTGAAACGAACGATGAGAGGTTGAGCCAAATGGCTAAAAATATGAGGTTAAAGTATGACAAATATTAGGGATATGTGGAGAAGACTAACCCTTTATTGTATGTAGCTATCGTTCTTGATCCTCATTACAACTTAAGCTATGTCATTTGGAATTTGGAAGATATGTACCCAACTGGTAATCGTGCAACCAACTTGAAAAGGAAAATTGAAGACACTTTGAAGAAACTTTTTGAATTTTATTCTGCACATGATCCTAAACCTACAAAAAATTGTTCCTTAAACAAGAATAGTAATTCGAAAAGAATTGGTGATGGTATTAGCATACAAGAGATGAGTATGAGAAAATACAAGTCACATTTAGAAGGTGAATCAATGGGTGAATTAAGTGAGTTAGATAAATATTTGAAGGATGATAAAGAGCCTATATATGTGTCATTTGACTTGCTACATTGGTGGAAGACAAACATAGAAATATAAGATTTTGGCAAACATTGCTAGGGATGTTTTGGCTATTCTAGTTTCTTTCTACAGATGCATTAGAATCTGCGTTTAGCACAGGGTGCGAATTTTGGATCCATTTAGGAGTACTCTTTCCCTTAAAACTGTGTAAGACCTTGTTTGTACTCAAAGTTGGGTTCAAGCTGAATTTAGAAACGAATCAAGCGTTGATTAAAAGATGTTGAAAGAAGTTGAAGATCTTTAAAAGGTTGAAAATGGTAAGTTTTAATATTTGCTAAAGTGTATAAATTTTTATAAATGGTTTTAACTTAAAAAGTTAAACTACAAAGTTTAACGGGCCAATCTTACAATTTTCGAGACCTAAACATAAACATAACCTAAAAAAAATCTTTGGATTATAAATGAGAGAAATCCATGACTATAGGGATTACCAAATTTCATCTTCCTTTCTCCTTCTCATTCGGTTTTTGGTTTATCTATCTTATACCAACTATCCATCTTTCAAGGCTAAGATTTAGGTTGATCAAAAACGTTGGAGATCGTGAACACACCTAAAACTCATATCGTTGTCATCTACTCATCCAACTTACATTATATACTTATCCTAACATAGGACATTGTGTTTTGTAAGGCTTAAATGTAAAGGATAGCAAGTAAGAAGCTCTACAGTTTGGATTTACAGTTTTGACATAAGATAACTTTCGGGTGACTATTTAGCCAACATTTCCCCATTCATGAACTAAAATTTTGGACCACCAAAATATTCTAGATATACTAGTATACTATGGAGAAACTATGTTCAAACAGTTCCTAAAACCGAGCCCAAACAAAGCAAGAATCAAAAACAAAAGTTTGAGAATGTAACACTTGACTCATGCCAATATCCAAAGTTTAAACCCAATTCTCAACACCATGAATATTGGATTACTCTCTTCCATATGATAGTACTCTGAAAACGATGAACGTGGGCGAAAACCGTGCGCAAAACGGAGTTATAACGAATCGGGAATCACGAAAACAAGTTTGATGTTTGTTGACGAATGAAAAACGCGAATTCTTTTTAAAAACCATCACACATCGTCCAAGAAACCAATATTTTCCTCTTGAAACACCTATAAAGATCCTTGTTTGGTCCCTTATAGCTTTGAAACTCCTAGTTGAGTATAAACAAGTAGAATAACCAAATTTTGGTGGTTCTACAAGTTCAACATCCATCGGGATGGTGAACGTAGTAGTCTTATTTTATGCTCTTGGCGAGGAGGTGTTGCGCTTCGAGATCGTCTCGTCTGTAAAGTTTCTTTGAGGTAATTTTCTTATTCTTCTTTTCATTATTCATTTATTTATTTTTTTACTTGTCTAAGTAGTTTAGCTTAGGTTATTAGTTATCGGCATTAGGCTCGTTTAGGCTGCCTTGTTTAGGCCGCCTTTAGAGTTGGTGTAGTCTTGTAGAGGATCGTTAGGCCAACGAGTTTGGCCTATGACGTCCGTTCATTTAGCTATGTCTAGCATAATGTTTACTCTTCCTTGTTGCATTCTTTTGACTAGGTTGAAACACATTTGCATTCGGATCGCATACAGGTTCCTTTGAGCTGCTGTCTGGCCACACACGTTCGATGCTCAGGGCATCCAGTTTGATACAACTGTTGATCTTGATTCTTCTTCATTATACTAGTTTTCTCGAATACCATTAATGTGAGTAATACTATACTCCTTCTTTTACATTTTGTACTTTTGGGATGTTACATATGCCAATATTCAAAATCCAAGTTATTCTAAATTCAAATTTTATAGATGCAATGCTTTTAGTTTATTTTGGTTTGATTCTTTGCTATGTGATACTACTTGTTTTGTGATTATGTGTTATTCTATGCAATTTTATTTTATTCGATACCAAGTAGCCTAAGGTGTTTTAGATACCACCTTCGTTTTGACTTAGGTCAAATGTGTTAAAAAGGCGAAAAGTACAATCATGGGCAGACTTGTGAAACACTTAGCTTTGTGTTTTGTATTGGAATGAGTTTGGAAACGATATAAACTATTGCGGACTTGTAGATATACTAAGTTTTTTAGCTAAGTATTGATACGAGTTTGGAGACGAGATATTCTAAAAACTTAATTGCAAACTAGTAGGATATGCATGCTAGAGTTTAAACTTTGTAGTCTAATTGAATTGCATCAGTTTTCTATGTATACTATATAAACTGTGTGGGTTACTCACCAACTATGCAAATAGTTGACAAAATCTTTATTATGCACATGTAACAGGTTAAATGGATGCTTTGACAAAGACATAGGATATGTTTCATGTTAGTTAAACAATGTTAAAATTATTCAAGTTATGTAATTTGGATCTTGAAAACTATGTAATGAATGTTTGTTCAATTTAATGTAAATTATATCTTGGTTTTAAATCTTTAATATTGATGCTTTAACTATTGGAATTTACAACATAGCACCATGAGCTTTTGAGCATTCGAAATCGTGCCCCGGCGTGTTCCGCCGTCGGTCAGGGTGTGACAATATACTTTTGGGCAAAAAGCACTTACAACACTGTAAGTTTAAAATTTACAACGATGTTAACTCTCAAACGGTGATAACTTTAAGCAAACTCATAAAATAAGAAAGTGTTCTAAATATGTTTACAATGATGTTAAAAAAAATTCGAAGATTTGGCTTGATCTTGACGGGTATTTCGGGTTATTGCGCATTTAGTGGGTTACATATACTTCCATCCCCTATATGTGTGTGTGTGTGGGGGGGGGGAGGGGGAGATGGTAAATTGTTAATCCTACATTATTACGTAACCGTTTAACTCAATTAAGCTAATTACAAAGAGACGTCACCTTCACTTTTTGATATTTGAAGGGGCATTATTGTCTTTTTGGTACAATTCTCATTTAATGTTGGAACAATCATTTTCTTTGGTTCTAATGAACTTTGATAAAGCTTACTTATAATTCAAATCAGCTGTACCAAAGCTTACCCATCACACTGCAACTTCATTATATTAATCCAAGATCTTCTTTCATACCTGCAAATTTCCAAATCCTGGCTTGGATCATATTTCTCTTTGACGTGCAAAACTTACATAGGTTGTTTTTACAAACCTCTCCTTCAGCGATGGCGATGAATTTTTTTTCGTATGAGCCAACAAGTGTTTAGCGAAGACAATTTTCTAGTGTGATGCAGCCATGGAGGTTTTATCCTATTTGCACCGGTTGTTTTTACAAACCCCTCCTCTGGCACGTAACCAAAAACCGATTGGAAATGATTATATGCTTTTTGGTGACCGGCGATGGTGGATGCTCTTGTTTCACGACAATTGTTTCGCGAGGGCCGGCGACGCCTGTCGTCGAGACCTCATCCGGCCATCAAAAACACGTACAAACGTGGCTTCAAAGATTGAAACTTGGCTTTAAAAGAGCTTAGCTTTAAACACATGTACCACGATTTCTTCAATTGACTTTGTTTCTTAAAACTCTTTGTTGATTAAACTGTGTTCATGGGTTGTAGTTAAAATTTCAAACGGCCGTTAATTTTCGGTCCGAACATATCAAATTCGGGTTTCAAGTGTCAAAAACGGAACTTAGTCACTTGCATCAACGTATCCAGATCGAGAAACGAACTTACAATCACTTACATCAACGTAACAATCACTTACATCAACTTACATGAGCTTACATTAGTGTAACAGTCAGCTTACATCATTGTAACAGTCACTTACATCAATGTATTCTTGGTGGTCATGGTGGTGAGTTTTTGTAGATTCTTCAACTATCATTGTTCAAGATCTACTTCAATATATTGATTGTATTCCACAAGGAAGTTGCAGGTTCTTTAAGTTAGACTTTAGGCCCAATTTTGTTTTCATGGGTTGTAGTTAAAATTTAAAATGGCTGTTAATTTTCGGTCCGAACATATCAAATTCGGGTTTCAAGGGTCAAAAATGGAACTTACAATCACTTACATCAACATATCCAGATCGGGAAACAGACTTACAATCACTTACATCAACGTAACAATCACTTTCATGAGTGTAACAGTCATTTACAAAGTCATTTACATTAAATTACAATATTGTAATACTGCTTCATTTGGACATTTATAAAAAAGTAACCGTTATACACACTTTGTTAACTTTTTGTATAGTTTATATAATTAATAAAAAAGTAACTATAGTATACCTTTTGTTTCATGAAAATATACAAAAAAATATAATATATGGAAGATGTTGGATACAAGAATTGTACTATATGGTTAAAAAATTATAATAAACATTAATTTAAGATGCAAAATTACTCATGTCCCTTTTTAACGAAAAAACAAATATTTTACATGAATTAAAAAAATTAGAAAAACACTACACCATTAGATCATGTTTTATGTGGGCCCAAAATTAATACGATGTGGTTATTTGGTTAACACATTAAGACAATGTTAACAATAAAACCATACCCTATATATATATATATATATATATATATATATATAATGATTAGATTAGTTTTAATGATACATAATATTTAATGATATATAGGAATTAATTTGAGTGTGCCTGAATTCAATTATTATAACCTTATGTCAATTGAAACCTCTTTGTAAAGTCCCATTAATTAAACACGTAATTACCAAGTAAAATTTTAAAAAACATGATATTAATCATGTTCCAATCAAATAGGAACAAAAAAAACATAAACAATATGAGAAATCAGTGTAAGCATCACATTTGATCATGAAATGTGATTGTAAAACCTGTACGTATGACGTTTTAGGTTATATGTTAGCTCTAGATTCATATATGCATTTTTGTTTTAAACAAAAACTACAAAAGAATCTTCGTTATGAAACAATTCTTACTTGAGCATTGCAACCAACACGAGAATAAACCTACGAGACCCACCTCCCTTGGTTCTAACTTGTCCTCCTCTCGCCTTTGCAAGACTCGTAGAAACTCGTCTGAGCTTAACCTTCCATCCCGGTTTGCATCAAATAAGTAGTATATAATATCAATCACATTGTCGCTCAAACCAATCCCACAAACCTATCACCATATGAAAATAAGTCCGTAATTTGCGTCGTGTTACGACTCCTATTTAAAAAGACTACTTGTTTCAACAGTCGATTGCAAATAAAAAAAATATATGAAGAGTTGAAACTGTATGTCCCCACCTATGGACATACATAAAAGCGATGGATCATTTATATGTGGTTTTTGTGGTTAAGATAATCAAATAAAAACATATAAACAACTATTTTTTGTACTATATTTGTCTTCTATTTGTATTGTAATTATGATTTGTGTATTGTATTTAAAAATACAATACACAAAGATACAAATCCAGTACTAAAAATAGGTGTTTTTATGTTTTTTTGGAAAATCTGTTTTTAATGGATCGTCCCGCATATATGTATAAAGGTGTTGATTTTACCTGCTTAGTTGCTCTTTGGAAATCCTTCTTTGTAAGGAGCCCATTAGCTTTTCCGTAACTAAAAATGGCAAGAGATAGCGGTCTCAATTGTGTTCGTAACTCCGCAAACTTCTTGAAATCTTCGAATGTAATCCGGATGTTATTGATATCTGGTTCATCTTTTAGCTGGTCAACACGATCAAGAAACTTGTTTATGTGTTTCATATCGGCTGATGCCACCATTGATAATGCAAAGTCCTTTGCAGATATTGTTCCTCTTGATTTGTAGTCGTAATGAGCAAACTCAAGTAACAAAATCTAAAGAAAATGATCAAACATATATGCCCATTAGTACAAAATCAAGATATTTCATGTTTTCTTATAGATGATGCATGTAACTCATTTATTTACGAATGGCAACTCCGATGAAGTTTCACTTCAAACAGGCCAAACAAACAACTCTTCTTAGTAAATCTTCCTCGTAACATTACTATTTATAAGATGTGGGAAATGGTGGCATATGAAGATAAATAGCAACTATTACACGCAAAATGGTGCCATGGTATGTGACAGCTATTTGCTGCAAATTTCTCCTAAAAATTGAAATAAGAAATTATTAGGGGTGAGCATTGTGTTACCATAACCGAAAAATAATTAATAACCGTCCCGAACCATAACCTATTTTAACTGGAACCGACTTTAACCGATGGTTATGGCTACGCTCAGTCATTAACTGACTAATTAGATTATGGTTATGGTTAAGCTAAGTCATTAACCGACTTTACAGAACCGCACAAATTATTGTATATTTTTTTTTATATTTCTATCTGTGTGTGTGTGTTTTTTTTCAAGAAGTTATGATACAAGTCACAAGTATAGAAGGTGAGCCATGATTTTTTATTGGATGAAAATATTATGTCTCACATTTGAGACTAAATATATTAGAAGATGAGTTAGTGTTAACTTGATTTTTACTTTTTGTTCACTTATTCTCGGTCACTCTAAAGTCCTACGAGCTTCACTTAGATTTTCATCAACACTATATCTCTAATCCATAAGCTTATTTACAAGTTTTTCTTAATTTTTCAATAATTTCATTATTAACCGAATCTAACCGAAACCGAACCATAACCGGTTATTAACTGATTAATGGTTAACCGATCAATTGGTTATAGTTATGGATATGAATTTAGAATTAACCGAAGTTGCATTTTTGGTTATGGAAATGACCATAACTGCATCGAAAATAACTTAAAAAGAAAGGAGTCAAGCAGGGTTGAAAGCCGCAGAAAACATGTTTCTAATGCCAGAGCAATCGTTTCATCCCAAAATATATCATCTAAATATAAATCATATTTGATTATGCATAATTAAGGAAAAATGACATTTTGATGTAGAGTGTGTTTCTGTCACCCAACCCAACCCTGGCAGTATGAAATCTTTACTCAACCAGTATGATGAAATAAGAGGAAACATGGACCTCATTATTCAAGTCTTTGAAAAACTGAACGAATTTCTCAAGAGCAAGAGACGATTTCCCGTCTTTCCCAAAAAAATGTTGAAGAAGGCCACCATTTTCAACAGGAGTCGAAACCTTAAGCCCATTACGCAACCCACCCCTGTGTCGAGACCCTTGTCTATGTTGAGCCCGCATCATCGCCATCACTTTCTTGAACTCCTCCTTGTCAATTTCCCTATTCACAAATCAAAATCAGATTGCACGAGTTCAATCAAACCTAATGAGTTGTACAAAATCCTTGAAAATCTTTGAAATTTTACCCGCTGTTATCAAGATCGAACATCTTAAAAGCTATCGAAAAGCTTGATTCCGGAATGCTTAGCAACGTCACAAAGAATATATACCTGTTTTCAGAAAATTAAAATCCCCAAATCTATGAAATTCATAGAAATTAAGGATTTCAAATGCTTACTCAGCGAAAGAGATAAGCCCATCGTTATCAGTATCGAAAAGCATGAAGAACTTTGAAGGAGCACAATGTAACTCAGTTGGTACCCACTCCCCCTTCAAACTTCCCTCTCGAACACGAGAAGCTTCCGAAGGCGGAAACACGGGCACCACCGCCCTCATCAAATCCGCCGGCGTCATAAACGGCTCACCGGAAGGAGATCGGTAAGATGCAAAATACTCGAACACCTAGGGTTACACACAAATCCACAAATGTTTTCGGTTCAAAACTTTTTCTGTCGAAATCAAAAACCATACCGAAAACAAATTTCGAATTCAGCTAAACCGAATTAGTTTTAGAATCGAGTTAACCGAACCAATAAGCCGAATTGCTATTCTATTAAGATTCAATCGGTTTCGATTCGTAAATACCTTTTCTGGTGGACTATGCGTTCTGATTCGCTTCTCATATTTGAAGTAAACTCTCTTCCGGTAGGAATCCGAAACTAAATGCCTCGATCTCTTATCCGATTCTGATGATTGCTCGATAGAATCGGAGTACGCAAACGCAAAATGCAAGTTCGATTGAGGTGCAGAGATGAGGCAAACGAGCCCTAGGCTCATTCCCACAACAATCGCACCAGACGTCAGCGAATCGAGAACAGATTCAACCGTTTTGTGACGATCGTAACTCGAACTCCGTCCGGCAGATGACGATTGTTGGCTAGATTTTGTAGAGATGAAACGATTATGGTCGTGGCGGTGGCATTGGGCGGCGATTGCACGACGGGCGGTGGAAAACGACAGTGTTTTTCGTAATAAAGCGGAGGAATAGTGCATAGTAACGTAAATTTGTGATCGTTTTGGGATCAACGGGTATTTATATGGGTGATATGAGCGACAGAACAGCGAGGTAGGATAAGTTTTAGCGGGAACGACGGGGGTTCATTCGTTGACTGAGTTTGGGTCAAACCGTAATTGTTTGTTGTGTAATGGGCCTCAAATGTGATTGTTTCTTTTTGGCCTTTTGGGTCTTGTGATGTTAAGGCAAGAGTAGTTTAAAACATAGGTGCGCAAAAAACCCGGAACCGAAACCAACAACCTGAACCGGAGGTTCGGAACTGGAACGTACCAGAACCGGTGGGTACAGGTGGTTCCATATTTTCAGGGAAATCGAAACCAAAAAAACTAGAACCGGTTCCACCTTTACCCGGGCAAAACCCGAACAGAAACTGGTCAAAAACCGAAACCAGAAACGGTTCCGATAGCGGACCGGTTCCGAAAAAAATCCGGTTTGCCCATTTCTAGTTAAAAGTAGGAGTGTTCAACAATTCGGGTCATGATTTAAACAGTCTATTCAATTTGGTTTAAACGGTTTTTTCAATTTTTTTCCAGACTGTAAACCAAACTGAACCGTATTCAAGATGAGCAAAACCGAAGTGAATTTAACCGAACTCAAATCAGGTCGGATTCAGTTTAATAACTGAACAACCCGAATTAAACCGTTTCAACAGTATTCAGTCAAACGTGAAAAAACTCTAATTATATAAACCCTAACATGTAAGAATCGTTCAACTTTTCATAAAACCTTACTGAAATAACCTACGAGAATTTAATTACATGTTTGGAACTATCCATATTGAGTTTATCGCGACTTGGATTGCAAATCAATGGTTGCAACCGTGCAGATCAAGTTAACAGCGGCATGGAGTGCAGATCGATAACAGGAACCGTGCAGATTGATAGTACTGCAGATCTCTTAGAGTGCATATCGACAGGAGTGCATATACATCGGAGTTTTGAAGTGTAGATGTGTAGATTGGTCGTAAGAGACAAATGGAGCACAGCTCAGATCGTGTTCTCGAGGCTGGAGAAAACGGGCATTGATCGCACCGCTATGGTGGGGTGAGTGGTGACTGCCGATGGCGATAAGCGGTGATAGCCGTTAGGGTGAGCGGTGGCCGGTGGGAGAGCGGTGATATTCCACACAAAATAAATAAAAAATTACATACTTCAAAACTAATTCGGTTTAAACCAAATTTTAAAAATACTACCATAAACCAATCCGAAAACCGAATTTGTTGTTGGATATTGGATTTCCGATTAACGATAAGTTCAACGTTACTATGGTAGGTATGATCCAAAGAGTTACACTTTGGAAGGCAACGACTTGATGTTTAATTGTTAAACATAATATACGATCACGACCTATCGGTTTTAAGAATTTGGTGATATTATTATTTATGAAATAATAAATAGGTAGGAATTAATTATAGAAGTAATTAATTTAATAAACAAATAAAGTTTTAAACTTTATTAGGGTTTAAAAGGTATTATTTAAAAGGGTTTTAAATGAAAATAATACTTTTATAAATAAAGGATTTGACATCCCACTTTAGGTGGATCTAGATTTGAATAAATAAAATCACAAAACCCTAATTCTCCTCTTCCCTCCCTCTCCCTAGCCGTCGACCACACCACCACCCTTTGGGGTTTTTTGTAGGCATCGCAAGCAGCAACCTAGCCAGGCCGCACCAAGGGCTGAGCTGGGCGCAACCAGGCCGCACCAAAGGCTTCATCGGGTGCAAGCAGGCCGCACCAAGGGGCAGCCACCGGGCTGTTATAGTGCCAAGCCGTGGGGCCAAAAGGAGCCGCATCAGGGCTGCCTTGTACGAGCCAAGGCCACGTAGCCGAACCGCGTGTCGAGCTGTGAGCCAAGCCGAACCAAAATTAGTTTTGATCCATTCCGGTTGTTCGTAGGACGAGATCTGGACTCGAGTGATCATAGTGTGTCAACTAGCGAGACCGTTTTCGATCCATCGTGTGGATTTGGAACCGCTTCATAAAAGGTCAATTTATAAAACCCCCTATGGTTGTGTTGTTTAAATTTAATTGTTGTTTAAACTGTTTGTAACTGGATCCTGATTTGGGAATTGTTTCGATTACGAATCGAAAGGTTATAAAACCTAAATGCTTCCGTTGTGTCAGATCTGATCTGTCAATTTAATCTGGTTTTATGAAAACTGATTTGATCAATTAATGTGATTAATTGAATCTGATTAAATGAAAAGTAACCTAGATTTCCCAACAATGGTATCAGAGCGGCTTTTACAAACGTTTAAATGCAATTAATAATCGATCTTTGTTTTTTTTTGTCAAAACTTTTATTTGACAAAAAGATCGAATCTTTGAATGTGATGATTGTGATTGTGATTATGATTATGATTCGAGCCCTAGGATCCGACCCATATGATTGTATCTTTTGTTTTGTTTGATTGGTTGCTTTTGAAATCTTGTATTTCTACGGGTATTTGGAGCCGATGTAATAGATTAGGTTTCAATTCTTGTAATGTAATTTGTACTTTACAAATGTAATCAAGCAATGGATACAAGACGGAAGATAGAGACAATCGAGGAGCTTGAAGATGGAGATCTTGGATCAAGTGGGAGACAAGATTCAAGGCGTTGAATTGTAAACCCTAAAATTGTTCGGTTTGTGTTTGATAACTCGAACTAAACCGAACAAATGAGACTTTGGCTCGTTTCATAATTACATTTTGTTGTTTATGGTTGTTTAATGTTTAGGAAATATAAAAACTAGTAAAAACAAATATTTTTCACAATCATTGCAAAACAAATAAAGTAATACAAAAGGAGTTTTGTAGTTGCTTTAAAAAGGGTTTTTGTTAGGCGCAAAATATTCTCACTCGTGATATTTCAGGATCCGGGATATTTCGGGATTAGGGATATTTTAAGAATATGTATTATCACTAATAATTATCTCTGTTGCTTAACATTTATTGCGAGATTTCAGGGATTGACAGGTTGTCCTACGGCTGGCCCTAATATCACGGAAGCATGCGTCAACTAACTCAATTTGAATGTGGAATCAAAGAGAGATTTATGCAATCAGTTTGAATCAGTCTCCCACGTTTGGAAGGTGCCGGAATAATCGGAACTACCATATGAACGTTGTTGACCGTTCTTTTGTATATTCTTATTATAAATACTGAGGCTATTGATCGATATAGGACACTGGATACTTAGAAAACACACACGAAACTCACTTAAGCTTATTTAGCTGCTTAGCATCGATCAACTGGCGCTCTTTCTTTGTATTTGGTTCATTTGATTATTAATAATACTAGGCAGAGTGACAATTGTCACCTCCTGAGGTTTTTATGCCGGCAATCCTAAGGGATTAAGGGTTTTTCCTCGTATAAATCTCGTGTGTAAGTTGTTCGTTTTGTTTAAATATCCTGGAAATATTCTCAGGGATATTCGGGGATATCTTGATCATAACAATAATATACTCAGCATATTTGTTTATAAAACACAATACCCCACTTTTCTAATTCGGTTTTGCTAAAAGTTAAGCTTGTTAATTTTTACCCGAAACAATTTTTTTAAATAAAAATGTTTTATTTTAATGGAACAGTTTATAAAATAAAATGTTTATTTTATAAAATTAGAATTTGTTAGTTTAAAATGATTCGCGATAATTACCGACTTTGTTTAAATAAGGTATTTAAAACTAATCGAGTCGAGAGTTGAAAGGAGTTTCAAACTATCACAAATCAAGAGCAAAATATGATTTTGTTAAAATGAAATTTCATGATTTGTGTCATTCTTCAAAACGTTCAATAGTTTTAAACTAAAACAATAAAATCAATATGATTTATTAAATAACAAATTCTCGATAATGATCAATTGAGTTTCAATAAGGTATTAAAACAAAATTAGGTCAAATTGAAATGGGATTTCAATTACATAGCGAATAAATAAAATAGTGATGTTATATAATGCAAAACTATCCTCATTTAAAATTAGTTGTCAATAATGTTTTTGAAACATAAAAGCGATTAATTAAAGTAATTAAATGGCTTATTGGTCAAGATGTTTATTTTCTAAATATGTAAACAGAAAAGGATAAGCATTTTGATTTAAATGACACCTTAGATTTGAGACATTTTATCAATTTGACCTAAAATCTAGTGTTAGTGCTTACCCTGCACTAGGTCTATGGTGTTATTGAAAAGGAATGATCGCGATTCCTAATACACTTAGGCCGGTCATTCGGTCAAAAATCATAAGGCGTATACTTGAATACTCAAGTTGGCATAGTTGGGGTAAATGTACAAAGTTAGAAATTAGTGTTCTAACAAACCCCAAACTTGAGGATTATGATTGTCATAATTGGTTATCGTAACCCTCCTGTATTATTTTGAAGAGTAAATAGAGAGCTTAGCCACATTGCTGTTCATTAAATAAACAGGATTTCACAATTCTAAATTAATTTTGTTAATAAGTCATAATTAATTTGGGTTTATATAAAGCATGAAATACTAAGACTTTTCTTTTGAATTTTTTAGATCTCTTTCATTGATGCTACTAAACCTCATAGGATAAGCCTTTTTCGAAATCAATTCAATGGGAGTAATTTTTCAACCTGGATGCATCACCTCAGAGAAGTCCTGAGAATAGAAGGAAAACTGTATGCTTTGGATAACCCTATTACTCCTGAGTCACCAATAGGTTGCACCACATCTGAAAGGTTGATACATATTGGACAAGAATGTGAGATAAAATATCTATTAACTTTAGTGTTGTGACAATCCGACTTTTTGAATTAACCTCGTTAACTCCCGTAGGCCCAATTGAATAGAAGCAGGCCCAAGTAGGCCCAATAAGGCCAAGGTAGGCCCAAGTAGGCCCAATGAGCCCAAGATAGGCCAATTGTATATATGAGGCCCAATTGGATTAATCAAGCCCAATAATATTCCAATTGGCCGATTAGTGATGATTCGGTATTCCGAATTAACTCCGTTAACCCCAGAACTAATCGAAACAATACGAAATCAAACAAAATTGAGCTAGAAAGTGTATAATTAAGCTAATTGAGTTTAGAAACACCTAATTTATAATAATTACGTTTGAAATTGACCAAATTGGGGATTTTGACTTGAAAAAGTCAAAATTCGGTCAAATGGAGCAATTGAAATTGAAATTTATGATTTTCGGTTGTAATGAACCGAATTAAACATCTCATTAACTCGTGTTAATGATAATAGGCAGTTATCATCATAATTATCACTATAATTAACGAATTAAGTCGAGTAAATGTCGAGTTATATTGAAACCGTAGCTTTTAACTCTCAAGACTATGAAATTCGATCACATTTCATGAAATAGGGTATACAGAAATCTTAGTCGGCACTTTTAGGAGAGTTAACATCAATCAATTTGATCGTAGAAGCTGCAAATCAAAGAAACCGTTCGGGGGTCGACCAAACTCAAACTACAAGTGGAACTACATCAATTCGATATCTAATCAGGTAAAAATCAAACCCTACACACTCTAAGTATGCCGACTAGGCATAGCCACACCTTATTTTTGACTTCTAACATCGAATTGTACGAATCCGAGTTCTAGGGTTCTTTGGTTTGAACCAATTGGGGGTTTTCGAGTTAAACAGTCATAGAATCAAATTAAACCATACATGAAGCTTTGGAAACATTTATTAAACGAAATCCCCATATCAATTGAAAGTAATAGCAACGAATTGATAGACTTCGATTTCTAGGGTTTATGTTAAGAAACGATTTGGGGGATTCAATCTAAATGCTATTTATAATCGAATAAATTTATACAGAAGGTGTCGAAATGCTTTAATAAAAGAAAACATCACATTGATTTTGCATAGCAATCACGAATTTAACGAATTTAAGTTGGTGTTAACGAACTTGAGTTCGAATACGGATGGGATCGATTAACTCATTGAATCTGAATAAGAATTCAAATTAAACACATTTTCAGGGTCGGTTGGATGATAGGAACCAAACCCCTAAGGGTTTGGGTTCGACCGAGTTCGAATAATGGACCGATTTGGGTTTGATGGTTCGGGTATGAGGACAAAGGGGAAACCGGCTTGTATGTGTTTAAAATCTTTTGAAATCAAACTATAACAATAAAACTGAGTTAGTTCAATTGGTTTAGGCGCGTGTTAGGGTCCAGGAGGTCCAGGGTTCGAACCCTGCCTCTGTTGGACTTTTTAATTTAAAAAAAAAACCATTTTGGTTTTTAACTCATAAATTATTCGTTTCAAGTCCGATTCGACTCATTCGAGTTGCGTTGGAACCGTATCGCGAATACGGACAATCTAAAATAATAAAACTTATATTATTACCCGAAAAATATAGTCGTGTATAAATACGAACATATTATTATAATCAAATATATGTTTATTTGATTTAATTAAACGATTTCAAAGGCACGCGTAATTTCGTATGCACTTATCTAACACTTTAACATACGTGTGTTGACACGTATGTGATTTTAAGCACAAAACGACTATTCGAATAACACTAAGTTATTGTTTAAACACAGATCCTTCGTAAGAGGATTATCTACACGATTTCACGTGTATTGATCATTCTGCAACTATCAAAGGTGCGTACACGGCCCCTTTCTTATTTTAACTGTTTTGGGGGAGAAAACATGTGCAACAAACACTTTTAGATACATATCACTTGCATGAGTTAGCTGTTTACATGAAGTGCAAACATAGCATTACAAAGCCTTCCATTTCGAACCGTTTAGTTTGCCGTAGTGCAAAGCGTGGTAGTTGAAGATAGATCTATTGGGTTTGACAAACCTCACTTGGTAGATGGGATCTACGCAGGTGTTTGACTGACCAAACATACATTTCTATTGTTTGTGCTAGACAATAGTGTTAAGGCAAAAACATGCTATAGCATGGCAATTCGTCAGCTTCGGTGTCGACCACTTATGTAAATAGTTTATATGACTAGCTATCATGACTGTGCATGTGTGATTATGTTATCTACAAACTTGATATTCAAACTGCTGTTTTGAACACTGTGAATGCTTAAACCTGTGTATGCACCAACCATTGTGTTGACTTGATTTACATGTTTTCTCAGGACACTAAGACACAAGCAAGGACAAGCAGGGACTAGGATGTTGAGTCTCATGCATACATTTCAGTTCAAGTGTTTTAGCTTTGATCAATTAAGACATTGAATGTTAATGGATTTGTACTTTACATTTTCAAACCGTTACGTTTTGTTATTGGTTTTTTTTAAACGCTTCCGCAAACTTTGAAAACTTTGATGTTACAGTTTTAGACCAAAGTATGTTTGAAATTCATATAGAGGTCTTCGTTATGTCTAATGATCTGAGATCCTGGTTTGTCACGTTCCCAAACGGTATGATTCCGTTAGTTGAAAATTGGGGGTGTGACAGATTGGTATCAGAGCCCTTGGTTATAGCGAACTAGGTTTGCATTTGTAGACTTAGACTATAACTGTTAGACATTAGACACTTACTTACACGATAGTTTATATGCATTTACATATGGCATTTTGTAACAGACATGGCATCATCATCTACACCTACTCACACTGAGGGACAAGTAGTAGCATTGTCAGAAATCATGACAAGGAGGATCGAACCAGAGGGTGATACGATCCACTATGGGGAGGAAACACATGTTCAACAAAGGGGGAACAACCAATATTGGCAATGGTTTCCTGATCTCATACGCAGCTGGGTGTGGGAAGAACGAGTGCCACCACCACCAACTGCCAACACTGCTAATAGCCTTTGGACGTTACCTGCTCTAGGATATCCACTAGAACAGGCATTTGCTGCTTTTGTTGCACGCATGGAGCGTGAAATCCGCAACATGCGGGAAGTAGCAGGGATGATCACAGAATTGCTTGAGAATAACAACTGGCTGACACAAACGTGGGATAACCTCACTGAGGAGTTGGTTAGGACTAATGAAGAACAGGAAAATTTGGTGGAAACGATCTGGATGATGCGAGGGACGATCCTCGAACTCACTGCACGATTAGAAACTACTGAATTACGTGTAGCTGTAGCCGAGGCAAGGGCTGAGGAAGCCAATGCACGGGCTGGTGCAGCGGCGATTGAAGCCAACATAGTGAGAGATTTGGCTGGGGAGGCCATGACCCTCATCACTGGGCATATGCGTTACCAGCATGGTGTAGTGACTGGTCCAGCAGAATTGGAAGATTCATCATCAACCGTTGATCAACCAAACGATGGAATCTAGTTATTTTTATTTACTTTCTAATTAACAAACTTATATGAGTGGGTTGTACTCATAAAAGTAGATTTCGTGTTTAGTTGTTTTGCATATCTTTGACAAACAATTGTAAGCACTAATTTATCATAAATGATTAAGAATTGTTACCTTAATGGCTATGGTAGTGTGTTACATTTACTTTGTGCATGAGTGATGATTATGCGATGGGTGTAGTCTCATTATGTATATTATAGGAAGATCATGATTGGAGGAAACATTAACATGACTGCAACGGAAGTTGAGGCACTTATTAACACTCGAATTACCGAGACAATCGCAAACTATACGCAAACACACCAAACAGGACCACATGATTCAACGGGGGGACGGGTAAACCCACAAATATGCACGTTCAAGACATTCTTGAACTGTAAACCACGTAATTTCAAAGGATCGGAAGGAGCCATTGGACTTCTTCGATGGATTGAACAGTCAGAATCGGTATTTGAGACGTGCAATTGTCCGGAAGAAAACAAGGTCATATACGCTATTGGTACTTTGGAGGGTTCAGCCTTGGCATGGTGGAACTCTATCGTACAGACACTCGGCTTGAATACAGTCAATGCCCTTACTTGGAACGGATTCAAAATCCTGTTGCAGGAGGAGTATTGTTTCCGTAATGAAATACAAAAACTTGAGGATGAATACAGACAACTCAAGATGAAAGGTTCTAATATTGAGGAATACACTACTCGATTCCAGCAATTATCAAGACTCTTACCGCACAGGGCAACCCCACCTAGCAAGTGGATCAAGAGATACATTGGAGGGCTGGTATCTCAGGTTCGAAAATTGATCATATCTGCAAATCCTACTACCATACAGCAAGCTGTTCAACTGGCACACCAACTGACTGATCAAACGATGCAACGAGGGACACTACCCAAACGAACAGTAACAGCTAAAGTGGGAGACCACAAAAGAAAATGGGATAGCATTGATTCCAAGAATTTCACTCAGCCGTCATTTCAGCAGAATCGCAAGCAGGAATCCAACAATATTCATCACAATCCAAACAATAACCAACAGTCATCGGGAGGGTATAATGGTAAATATCCAAAGTGCAACAAATGTGGATTCCATCACTTTGGGAATCAATGTGACAAGTACCGATGTCAGCGATGCAGAAAGATAGGTCATGTAGCAAAAGACTGTCGAGGGGAACTTCAGACAAGCTCACTCAACCGGAACAACACACAGAAAGGATGTTTTGAGTGTGGCTTATCAGGACACTTCAAGAAGGAGTGCCCACAACTCAAGAAAAGAAGGGCTAATGACATAACTACAAAAGGAAACAGCAACCACAACACGAATGTTGTTCGAACATGGCTTTTGTGATTGGAGGACGTCAAGCACGGGAAGATCCCAACGTCGTTACGGGTACGTTTCTCTTGAATTATCACTCTGCCTCTATGATATTTAACACTAGTGCAGATCGGGGTTTAGAAAACCCATACACTATAGAACTAGCTAATGATAAGTTAGTTGTTGTAAACCATATTTCTAAAGGATGTGTTCTTGACTTGATGGGTCAAACACATGACATTGATTTTATGCCTACTGTCTTAGGCAGTTTGATGTTGTCGTTGGCTGGTTAACCAAAAACCAGGTTGAAATAGTATGCTATGAAAAGATCGTTCGTATATCTCTTCCGTATGGAGAGACACTGTATGTACAAAGTGAGAAGCGCAGTACGCCACTGCGTCTCATATCTTATATGAAAGAATACAAATGTCTGCGTAAAGGTCATACGGAAGTTATAGCACTTATAACTGAGAAGCCGGTAGTTGAGAAGAAGATAGAAGACATCACAGTAGTTTGTGAATTCTCTGAAGTATTTCCAGAAGACCTACCGGGATTACCACCTATCAGACAGGTGGAATTTCGAATCAACCTTACACCAGATGCAGCATCGATAGCTAGGGCGCCTTATCGACTTGCACCGTCAGAGATACAAGAATTATCTACACAATTGCAAGAGTTGTTGGACAAAGGTTTCATACGACCTAGTTTTTCACCGTGGGGAGCTCCAGTCTTATTTGTTAAGAAGAAGGATGGGACTTTCCGTATGTGTATCGATTACCGGGAACTGAACAAGGTTATCATCAAAAACCGGTATCCATTACCTAGAATTGACGATCTGTTCGATCAGTTGCAAGGTTCGAGTTACAACTCGAAGATTGATCTCAGATCGGGTTATCATCAACTCGGAGATCAAGAAGAAGATATTCCAAAGACAGCATTCAGAACGCGCTATGGCCATTATGAGCTTTTGGTCATGCCAATTGGGTTGACAAACGCTCCAGCAGTATTCATGGAACTCATGAATCGTGTTTGTAAACCTTATCTTGATAAGTTTGTCATTGTTTTCAATAATGACATTCTCATCTATGCTCAGGCTGAGGGGGAGCATGCTGAACATATTCGATTGCTGTTGGAATCACTGAAACAAGAACAACTGTACGCTAAGTTCTCGAAAGGTGATTTCTGGATGCGAGAAGTACAATTCTTGGGTCATATAGTCAACGAAAAAGGCATACATGTTGATCCAGCAAAGATTGAAGCGATTAAGAATTGGGAAACGCCAAAGACACCTACCGAGGTACGACAATTCCTTGGTTTGGCGAGTTACTACCGAAGATTCATTGAGGGATTCTCAAAGATCGTTCAACCACTTACAGCTCTTACGCATGAGGGAACAAAGTATAACTGGACAAGTAAACAAGAAGCTGCATTCCAGTTATTGAAACAGAAACTCTGTAGTGCACCGATTCTGTCCTTACCGGAAGGGACAGAAGACTTAGTGGTGTATTGTGATGCATTTGCACAGGGCTTGGGATGTGTATTGATGCAACGTGATAAAGTGATTGCTTACGCTTCAAGGCAACTACGATCACACGAAAAGAATTACACTACTCATGACTTGGAAGTTAGGAGCAGTGGTTTTTGCTTTGAAGATTTGGAGGTATTACCTGTATGTAACTAAATGTACCATTTACACTGATCATCAGAGTTTGCAACATATCTTTGATCAGAAGGAACTCAATATGAGACAGCGACGATGGGTTGAGTTGTTGAACGACTACGAATGCGCGATTAAGTATCACCCGGGAAAAGCTAATGTGATAGCTGATGCTTTAAGCAGAAAAGACACTTCAACAAGACGGGTTCGCGCACTTATGATGACGATACATACTGATTTGCTTGACAAAGTACGCAGTGCTCAGCTCGAAGCTCTAGAAAAGGATAACTGGGAACAAGAATCCTTACGAGACATGGAAAAGCAATTGGATGTTATGCCTTATGGAACTCGTTGTTTCACTAATCGACTGTGGATACCTTTGCAGGGTGGTTTAAGGGAACTTGTGATGGACGAAGTGCACAAATCTAGATATTCGGTCCATCCGGGATCAGACAAGATGTATCATGACTTAAGGGCACTGCATTAGTGGCCTCACATGAAAGCCGACATTGCTAAGTACGTTAGCAAATGTTGACTTGTTCGAAAGTCAAAGTTGAATATCAGAAACCATCTGGTTTACTGCAACAACCAGAGATACCGATGTGGAAATGGGAACAGATTTCGATGGATTTTATTACTAAGTTACCCCGTACACCAAGTGGTTGTGATACGATATGGGTGATTGTTGATCTATTAACGAAATCTGCACACTTCTTAGCAATCAAGGAAACCGACGAAATGGAGAAACTGACTCGCATTTACATCAAGGAAGTGGTAGCACGGCATGGCGTGCCAATCTCTATCATATCAGATCGGGATGCTCGATTTACTTTCAACTTTTGGAAATCAATTCATAAGTCATTGGGGACTCGCTTGGATATGAGTACCGCCTATCATCCACAGACCGACGGTCAGAGTGAACGTACGATTCGGACACTCGAAGATATGTTGGGAAAACCATTTACCGTTGGTGGAATTCTCTTACAAATCCGGAACCGTATGGCAGCGGCTCGGGCTTGACAAAAGAGTTACGCTGACAATCGCCACAAACTATTGAAATTTCAAGTAGGAGACATGATTCTCCTAAAAGTGTCATCTTGGAGATGACACAATACATAGGACCTTTTGAGATCCTAAAAAGGATTGGTCCGGTAGCGTATCAATTCAATCACCGAATAAACTCAACGGAGTTCATGATGTATTTTATGTTTCGAACTTGGAGAAATGTCTTTCTGATGAGACATTGGTAGTACCACTTGAAGAAATGCAAGTGGACGAACAGTTACGAATCGTTGAGGAATCAGTTGAAATCATGGACCGAGAGGTCAAACAACTCAAACAGAGCAAGATTTCAATAGTCAAAGTTCGGTGGAATTCAAGACGTGGTCCTGAATTCACATGAGAAAGGGAAGATCAAATGATGAAAAAGTATCCCCACTTATTCAAAACAACAACAAACATTAAGAATGCACGTTAAATTTCGGGACGAAATTTCCTTCAACAAGGGGATGATATGATATTTCACACTTTAACATTTTCAGATTTCAAACTGTAAGCACAAACACATGATACTATTGAAATTAATAGGAACAATTGTGCTGAACACAAGTGAAGCCAAGCAGAATGCAAACACAAACATTTCATAGTAGTACATACATGATTGATTTCAAACAATATGCTACATTTCAAACATTTCATTTGATGTACTACATTTCATGGTGGTACAATCATGAACGGTTAAACAATGGTGGAGTTACATATAGAAGGAACCAGAATAATTGTGTAAGGTAAATTGACGAATACAGGGGCCCATGTACTCGTGAATTTACAGGTACGCATGAATTTTGGAAGTTTCTATTTTGTCGACTATATTCAAACATTTGCTATGTGTGAGATTACATAGTACAGCATACAAACACTTTATTCAATTGGTTTTGTTACAAACATTTGTGCTACATTACATTTTATACATTTTATGTGCTACATTTCATATGTTACATGTTATGGTAGTACATGCATGATTAGTTACATACATTTTGCTATGTGCGGAGTTGCATAGTACAAACGGTTACAGACACTCACTATGTGTGAGGTTACACAGCACAGTATGATCAAAAACAAACAGTCACAGTTAGGTGAACTAACTAGTGTACACGCAAACAGTCACATTGAACGATCACATTTAGTTGTGATGTTGTAAGCATTAGACTTTGTGTGTGAGTACACACAAGCACACAGAATGATCAAATCACACTAACACGTACGATTTAAACTCGTAAGTAGTTTCCTAACTACTCCTAACATTTACTAATTTTCGGGACGAAAATTCCTTCAACAGGGGGATGATGTGACAATCCGACTTTTTGAATTAACCTCGTTAACTCCTGTAGGCCCAATTGAATAGAAGCAGGCCCAAGTAGGCCCAATAAGGCCAAGGTAGGCCCAAGTAGGCCCAATGAGCCCAAGATAGGCCAATTGTATATATGAGGCCCAATTGGATTAATCAAGCCCAATAATATTCCAATTGGCCGATTAGTGATGATTCGGTATTCTGAATTAACTCCGTTAACCCCAGAACTAATCGAAACAATACGAAATCAAACAAAATTGAGCTAGAAAGTGTATAATTAAGCTAATTGAGTTTAGAAACACCTAATTTATAATAATTACGTTTGAAATTGACCAAATTGGGGATTTTGACTTGAAAAAGTCAAAATTCGGTCAAATGGAGCAATTGAAATTGAAATTTATGATTTTCGGTTGTAATGAACCGAATTAAACATCTCATTAACTCGTGTTAATGATAATAGGCAGTTATCATCATAATTATCACTATAATTAACGAATTAAGTCGAGTAAATGTCGAGTTATATTGAAACCGTAGCTTTTAACTCTCAAGACTATGAAATTCGATCACATTTCATGAAATAGGGTATACAGAAATCTTAGTCGGCACTTTTAGGAGAGTTAACATCAATCAATTTGATCGTAGAAGCTGCAAATCAAAGAAACCGTTCGGGGGTCGACCAAACTCAAACTTGTAACAACCGGTTTTTAATAATAAATGTATTGTAAATAATCGTTAATTGAACGATTGTGGTTGTTGTGATTTGAAAATAGGTGAGATTACGTCATCAATGGGAAGAGCACATGTGATCATTCTAGAAATCCACGTTAATTTGACGATCGTAATTGTTACAAGTTGATAGTATGTGAGAAATGATGAACGTAGGCGAAAACCGTGCGCTAAACGGAGTTACGGATTGTCCGGAATCGCGAAACGAAGAAAAAAATTAGATATTATGCATTGGGACTCTTCGCGGTACGCGAAGATGGTTTTAAGGTTTCTTCGCGGTACGCGAAGGACTAAAAATATCTAAAAGTCCCGAATTTCTTCGCGGTACGCGAAGCATTTCTTTGATCCTCGTCGCGGTACGCGACGGGTGAGGCGGTTCAAAAACACCTTAAGTTGATCAGATTTCTTGCAGAAGAGTTTGAAAACTCTTTCTGTCGAATTCTCTTGACCCACATACGAAAATTGAAGCTGTCAAACTCAGATTGAAGCCGTTTAAACCCACGGATCGTACCAGGGAACGTATCTGCAACATCTGATCGTTGTTTTGCGACTGAATATCCGTTCGATTGGGTAACGATTCGTTTTATCCTACTAGTTTAATATTGTGTGGATTAAATCTAGTTTTGATTGTAATACTATGATTATGGGTATTGATTATTGCCTAGTTGATAACTAGGGATTGTTAGAAACGAAGAACTTGTTGTTTTGATGGTGAAATCTTCGTTTTGAAGCCGGGATAATGTCCGGTTGTTATGAAACCCATATCATAGTGTGATAACTAGCAGGATGGGTTGAATATGATTTTAAATGAAATATGGATTATGATCCATGGATTAAACGATGATTATGATGAATTGATCTTAAAATAAAAATTGAATAATAAAAATAATTAAAGATCGTAACTAATATAATGAACATCAATTATTTGATAAATTGCCTGGGAAGGCATGAAATATGAATAATTGTGATAATTGACTAAAACTTGCTAAACGTAGTAAGTTAGAGTCAGTTATGTGATAAATTGACTTTGAGGAAGTCAAATCAGTCAAGTGTGTTGAACTTGATTGTATGTGTTATACGTGTTGAAACTAGTTGTATATATGTATTTTTGCAACTAGGTGGTGGTAGTGGAAATCAAACCACTAGTCATAGAGCAGGAAAGGAGCCTGCAGTTGTTAATCCCTTATCTGATTAAGGTAAGTAATCCCACAACTATGACATCACATAATAAACATTGAAATTGTTGTTGAATAAATTATATAATAAATATGGCATTGGTAATAGGGGAATGTTGAATAATAAAAGTTCAACAACCTATGATAAATCCAATACCTTGGTAAATAATAGTGTGGGACTTCTATGATGGAAGTACCGGTTGGGTGAACATCATAGTAATTTGATTGAATTATATATGACTCCACAATGGTGGATAGCCAGAGGTGCTGGCAATTGTCTAGATGGAAGTACCGGTGGGTGAACATCTTAGACTAAATAAATATGACTCCACAATGGTGGATAGACAGAGGTGCTGTCAATTGTCTTAGATGGAAGTACCGGTGGGTGAACATCTTAAGACTTGAATTATATATGACTCCACAATGGTGGATAGACAGAGGTGCTGTCAATTGTCTTAGATGGAAGTACCGGTGGGTGAACATCTTAAGACTTGAATTATATATGACTCCACAATGGTGGATAGACAGAGGTGCTGTCAATTGTCTTAGATGGAAGTACCGGTTGGTGAACATCTTAAGACTTGAATTATTTATGACTCCACAATGGTGGATAGCCAGAGGTGCTGGCATTCGGCTATGGTGGAAGCACAGGAATGTGAACCCCATAGTGTAATATTGATTAAACTATTGTGAGCAATAGTTGATGATTGGTAATGTGATATTTTATATTGTGAGAGTCAATTCAAATAGAAATGACTCAGTTGAATGTTGATTGTGAAAAATGTATTTTTACATTTTATTGTTGAGAAACCATTGGAGTTTACTTACTTAGTTCTTATGAACTAATGGGAATTATTGTGTGATGTTTGTAGGTCAAAAATGACGTACACGGCTGTAAGGATCGAGGTGGACTGGGAATCGAACAGATAAACCTTGTTGCAAACGTTTGAAATTTTGGTTTAAACTTACTTATGTAAATAAGTATTGTAAAATGTGAGGCACGTTTACGTTTGCGTTAAACTTTGTTTAATATTATTAAATAAGAGGGTCAGACAAGGTTTTAAAAAAATTGAAAAATTTGCTGGGACCAACTCTGATATTATTTAAAAATATTGTATAGTAACCGGGGGTTACAAAGCTGGTATCAGAGCATTGGTTTGAGGGATTCAAGTGTTAGAAATACACTTGAACTCAAATCTTATGCTCTTGATATGTGATTAAACGTTCGATTCCAGCCTCGATCATTAAGCCGGAGATATGAGGTCAGTATTTATGTATTGAATTGTACATGTACACATTGTTGTGTGTATGAATTGTGTGAACCGAACTTCTCAATTATGAAATGAAATGATGAAGTTAAGGGCACGAGTGTGTGATAAACATGTTATTATGCCTGGCCAGTATAATGAAATGTTTATGACATAACCGTTCCTTAATTAAGTCAGATTGTATCATGATTTTGAATATTAGGTAAGGTGATTATGTACTATATAAGTACAAGATTGTTAAATATTGTAAATACATGATATTGATTGTTTAATTATATGATTTCAGCCACGAATGGCTGACGAGCATACCTCTGGTGTAAATAGCAATGAGAAGGTGGAACTCACTGAAATTCAAATAATGGTGAAGGAAGAGGTGGCAAAGGCTTTTGAAGCTGCTTTGCCTACATATATTGATGAAATTAAGTCTTCCTTAAAAGAGTTCCTTCATCAAGAGTTGTCTGAATTTGAAACTGGAGTGGAGATGAAACAATCTTCTAAGACAACTACTTTTAAAGAATTTATGGCTTGTAAGCCAGCTGAGTTTAAAGGGGAGGTAGATCCCTTGATTAGCCAGCGTTGGATATCCGATATTGAAAGTACGTTTGAAACTTGTCATTGTGACTCGGCTGATGAGGTCATGTTTGCTGGCAATCAGTTAAAGGATCGTGCCAAAGATTGGTGGGAGTTGTTGAGGAAGGAAAAAGGCAGAGATGGAATAAAAGGGCTGACGTGGGCCCAGTTTAAAGAACTTTTCTTGAAGCGGTTCTGTCCTCAAGCCGCTATTGATCGTATTACTGAGGAGTTTCTTCATCTACAGCAAAAAGATGAAAGTATTGATACCATCACTGCCATTTTCTTCGATAAAGCTAAATTTTGTCCGGACCTCCTTCAAACTGAAAGGATGTGGATAAACCGGTATCATACTATGTTGAACACAAAGTACCGGGAGTTTCTCACGCCTTCTAAGTGTGAGACACTTAATGAGTTGATCAATTGTGCCCGAGAACGGGAATTGGAATTGAAACGACAAGAAGATCGAGGAGATAAACGAAAGGCTGAAACAGAAACAGGTTCGTCTAAAAAGGCAAAGTTTGCCAAATTGTTTAAAAAGCCTGTTTTTACTAAACCTTGTCCCAATTGTGGGAGGATGCACGCGGGGGAATGTCGTGTTAGGCCTGTTGTCTGTTATAAATGTGGGAAGCCGGGACATTTGGCAACCCAGTGCATGAGCTCTCCTAGTCTGTGCTATCATTGTTATAAGCCAGGTCATAGGAGGAGTGAGTGCCCTGAACTTAAGAGGGCAGCACCGATTAGTGATGATAGCCGATCGTTTAAATCTCAAGGCTCGGGAAAGAAACCGGAAGCGCCCAAACCAAAAGGGAGAGCTTTCCAGATATCAGCAGAGGAGGCTAAAGTCACATCTGATGTGGTGACAGGTACCTTCTTTGTTAATTCAATACCTGCTTATGTGTTATTTGATTCTGGAGCCAATCGATCTTTTGTGTCTATAAAATTTGTGCATCATCCATCTTTTGTCTTAGAAAAGTTGCCTGTACCGTTAGAAGTAGAGGTTGCTGATTCTAAAAGTTTTCGTGTGTTTGATATTTATCGAAACTGTAAGCTTACGATCAATAACGAGGATTATGTTGTTGATTTAATACCCATGGTATTGGGGGAGTTTGATGTTGTTATTGGAATGGATTGGCTATCTTCTTATAAAGCCAATATTCTTTGCAATCGTAAAGTTATACAATTGATAACCCCTAGTGGTTATGAATTATCCATTCAAGGAGAAAAACGTGGAGGGGTTGTTTTGTGTTCTTTGGTCAAGGCCATGAAGTATATGAATCATGGGGGCCAATCTTTCTTAGCTTATGTTATTGATGCTGAGAAAACAGTAAAGTGTTTGGAGGATGTCCCGATTGTTAAGAATTTTCCTGACGTTTTTCCGGATGACTTACCGGGAATCCCCTCTGATAGAGATGTTGAGTTTAGAATCGATCTTATTCCAGGGGCCAAGCCTATAGCAAAAGCTCCTTATCGTTTAGCACCGTCTGAATTGCAAGAGTTGATGACTCAATTGCAGGATCTTCTTGATAAAGGTTTTATTCGTCCAAGCATCTCGCCTTGGGGTGCTCCAGTTCTTTTTGTTAAAAAGAAGGACGGAAGTTTTCGTATGTGTATTGATTATCGAGAACTTAATAAAGTGACGGTGAAAAACAAATATCCTTTGCCTCGGATCGATGATCTTTTCGATCAGTTACAAGGGGCTTCTTGGTTCTCTAAAATTGACCTTCGGTCGGGTTATCATCAAATTAAAGTTAGGGAAGAAGATATTCCTAAAACAGCGTTTCGAACCCGATACGGTCATTATGAATTTCTTGTCATGTCTTTTGGGCTGACTAATGCACCGGCTGCATTCATGGACTTGATGAATCGGGTGTGTCGTCCCATGTTGGATCGATCTGTTATCGTTTTTATTGATGATATTCTTGTTTATTCCAAAAATGAAGGTGATCATGCATGTCACTTACGGGAAGTACTTGAAACTCTCCGTAGGGAAAAGTTATATGCCAAATTTTCTAAATGTGCCTTTTGGCTACATGAAGCCAAATTTCTTGGGCATGTGATAAATCCAGATGGCATTCTTGTTGATCCTTCTAAAATTCAAGCGGTGACTAATTGGAGTCTACCCAAAAATCCAACCGATGTCAGAAGTTTTCTTGGCTTAGCTGGTTATTATCGTAGATTTATTCAAGACTTTGCCAAGATTGCTTCATCTTTAACCAAACTTACAAGAAAAGATGTTAAGTTTGTGTGGGGTGAGGACCAAGAGAAAGCATTCCAAGAGTTAAAGTCAAAATTAACTCAGGCACCGGTATTGACATTACCAGATGGTCCTGATGATTTTGTGGTATATTCTGATGCTTCTTATCTTGGTCTGGGTTGTGTTCTCATGCAACGGGGCAAGGTGATTGCTTATGCCTCGAGACAACTGAAAACCCATGAAATCAATTATCCTATTCATGATTTAGAACTTGCAGCAGTCGTATTTGCCTTAAAAATCTGGAGGCATTATTTGTACGGTGTAAAGTGTACAATTTACACTGATCATAAGAGCTTGAAATATTTCTTCACTCAGAAGGAATTAAATATGAGGCAAAGACGATGGCTGGAATTACTCAAGGACTATGATTGTGAAATCCTTTATCACCCAGGGAAAGCAAATGTAGTGGCAGATGCCTTGAGTAGAAAAGAAGAGTGTGAACCAATCAAAGTGAAAGCTATGCAGCTTGTGATTACTTCAGGGCTAATTGAACAGATCAAGGAAGCCCAGACTGAAGCGTTAAAAGAAGAAAATTGGAAACGAGATAGAATTAAAGGGCAAGCTCATAATCTTGATGAAGATGGTCGTGGTTTAAAGACTAGGTGGGGTCGAGTGTGGATACCTCCCACTTGTCCACTTAAGTCTGCATTGTTGGAAGAAGCGCACAAGTCAAAGTACTCAATTCATCCCGGGGCTACTAAAATGTATCGTGACCTTCGGGTGAACTATTGGTGGCCAGGTATGAAACGAGATGTAGTTAAACATGTGTCGAAATGTTTGACTTGTATGCAGGTAAAAGCAGAGCACCAGAAACCTTATGGTAAGTTGCAACCATTGGAAATCCCAATGTGGAAATGGGAACATATCACAATGGACCTGATTACTAAACTTCCTAAGACAAGGAAGGGATGTGATACCATTTGGGTCATTGTGGATAGATTGACTAAGAGTGCTCATTTCTTGCCCATTCGTGAGACCTATTCTTCTGATAAAATGGCAGAAATATATGTGCGAGAAGTAGTGGCTCGTCATGGTGTACCTATAACTATAGTCTCTGATCGAGATACTCGATTTACTTCTCGATTTTGGAGAAATTTTCAGGAAGAATTAGGAACAAGACTGTTGTTAAGCACTGCGTATCATCCCCAGACTGATGGACAAAGTGAAAGAACCATTCAGACCCTGGAAGATATGTTACGAGCGTGCATTATTGACTTTGGAGGTAGTTGGGATGATTACCTACCGTTGGCAGAGTTCTCGTATAATAATAGTTATCATTCCAGTATTGGAATGCCTCCATATGAGATGCTCTATGGGAGGAAATGTCGAACTCCCGTTTGTTGGGGAGAAGTTGGGCAGCGTGAACTCGCACACAAAAATGTTGTTAAAGTTACCAATGAACGGATAGATCAGATCCGTGCCCATCTGAAGGCGGCTCAAGACCGTCAGAAATCATACGCTGATAAGCGTAGAAGACCCATTGAATTCCAGGTAGGAGATTTTGTGTTATTAAAAGTCTCACCGTGGAAAGGTGTTATACGTTTTCGTAAGCGAGGAAAGTTAAGTCCACGCTTTATTGGACCATTTAAAATTATAGCTCGTGTTGGTGAAGTTGCTTATCGCCTTGAGCTACCTGAGGAATTAAGTGGAATTCATAATACGTTCCACGTTTCTTACTTACGAAAATGTTTAGCAGACGAATCTGCGTACGTACCACTGGAAGACATAGAAATTGATGACAAGTTGAATTATGTGGAAAAGCCAGTGACAATACTTGATCGAAAAGTCAAGCAACTTAGAAATAAATCATTGAGCCAAGTGAAGGTTCAGTGGAAAAATAGAACCGGTTCTGAAATTACGTGGGAGTCAGAAAATGAAATGAGAAAGTATTATCCTTTCCTTTTTGAGGTTTAATCGGTTTCGGGGACGAAACCTTTGTAAGGAGGGGAGATTTGTAACAACCGGTTTTTAATAATAAATGTATTGTAAATAATCGTTAATTGAACGATTGTGGTTGTTGTGATTTGAAAATAGGTGAGATTACGTCATCAATGGGAAGAGCACATGTGATCATTCTAGAAATCCACGTTAATTTGACGATCGTAATTGTTACAAGTTGATAGTATGTGAGAAATGATGAACGTAGGCGAAAACCGTGCGCTAAACGGAGTTACGGATTGTCCGGAATCGCGAAACGAAGAAAAAAATTAGATATTATGCATTGGGACTCTTCGCGGTACGCGAAGATGGTTTTAAGGTTTCTTCGCGGTACGCGAAGGACTAAAAATATCTAAAAGTCCCGAATTTCTTCGCGGTACGCGAAGCATTTCTTTGATCCTCGTCGCGGTACGCGACGGGTGAGGCGGTTCAAAAACACCTTAAGTTGATCAGATTTCTTGCAGAAGAGTTTGAAAACTCTTTCTGTCGAATTCTCTTGACCCACATACGAAAATTGAAGCTGTCAAACTCAGATTGAAGCCGTTTAAACCCACGGATCGTACCAGGGAACGTATCTGCAACATCTGATCGTTGTTTTGCGACTGAATATCCGTTCGATTGGGTAACGATTCGTTTTATCCTACTAGTTTAATATTGTGTGGATTAAATCTAGTTTTGATTGTAATACTATGATTATGGGTATTGATTATTGCCTAGTTGATAACTAGGGATTGTTAGAAACGAAGAACTTGTTGTTTTGATGGTGAAATCTTCGTTTTGAAGCCGGGATAATGTCCGGTTGTTATGAAACCCATATCATAGTGTGATAACTAGCAGGATGGGTTGAATATGATTTTAAATGAAATATGGATTATGATCCATGGATTAAACGATGATTATGATGAATTGATCTTAAAATAAAAATTGAATAATAAAAATAATTAAAGATCGTAACTAATATAATGAACATCAATTATTTGATAAATTGCCTGGGAAGGCATGAAATATGAATAATTGTGATAATTGACTAAAACTTGCTAAACGTAGTAAGATAGAGTCAGTTATGTGATAAATTGACTTTGAGGAAGTCAAATCAGTCAAGTGTGTTGAACTTGATTGTATGTGTTATACGTGTTGAAACTAGTTGTATATATGTATTTTTGCAACTAGGTGGTGGTAGTGGAAATCAAACCACTAGTCATAGAGCAGGAAAGGAGCCTGCAGTTGTTAATCCCTTATCTGATTAAGGTAAGTAATCCCACAACTATGACATCACATAATAAACATTGAAATTGTTGTTGAATAAATTATATAATAAATATGGCATTGGTAATAGGGGAATGTTGAATAATAAAAGTTCAACAACCTATGATAAATCCAATACCTTGGTAAATAATAGTGTGGGACTTCTATGATGGAAGTACCGGTTGGGTGAACATCATAGTAATTTGATTGAATTATATATGACTCCACAATGGTGGATAGCCAGAGGTGCTGGCAATTGTCTAGATGGAAGTACCGGTGGGTGAACATCTTAGACTAAATAAATATGACTCCACAATGGTGGATAGACAGAGGTGCTGTCAATTGTCTTAGATGGAAGTACCGGTGGGTGAACATCTTAAGACTTGAATTATATATGACTCCACAATGGTGGATAGACAGAGGTGCTGTCAATTGTCTTAGATGGAAGTACCGGTGGGTGAACATCTTAAGACTTGAATTATATATGACTCCACAATGGTGGATAGACAGAGGTGCTGTCAATTGTCTTAGATGGAAGTACCGGTTGGTGAACATCTTAAGACTTGAATTATTTATGACTCCACAATGGTGGATAGCCAGAGGTGCTGGCATTCGGCTATGGTGGAAGCACAGGAATGTGAACCCCATAGTGTAATATTGATTAAACTATTGTGAGCAATAGTTGATGATTGGTAATGTGATATTTTATATTGTGAGAGTCAATTCAAATAGAAATGACTCAGTTGAATGTTGATTGTGAAAAATGTATTTTTACATTTTATTGTTGAGAAACCATTGGAGTTTACTTACTTAGTTCTTATGAACTAATGGGAATTATTGTGTGATGTTTGTAGGTCAAAAATGACGTACACGGCTGTAAGGATCGAGGTGGACTGGGAATCGAACAGATAAACCTTGTTGCAAACGTTTGAAATTTTGGTTTAAACTTACTTATGTAAATAAGTATTGTAAAATGTGAGGCACGTTTACGTTTGCGTTAAACTTTGTTTAATATTATTAAATAAGAGGGTCAGACAAGGTTTTAAAAAAATTGAAAAATTTGCTGGGACCAACTCTGATATTATTTAAAAATATTGTATAGTAACCGGGGGTTACAAAACTACAAGTGGAACTACATCAATTCGATATCTAATCAGGTAAAAATCAAACCCTACACACTCTAAGTATGCCGACTAGGCATAGCCACACCTTATTTTTGACTTCTAACATCGAATTGTACGAATCCGAGTTCTAGGGTTCTTTGGTTTGAACCAATTGGGGGTTTTCGAGTTAAACAGTCATAGAATCAAATTAAACCATACATGAAGCTTTGGAAACATTTATTAAACGAAATCCCCATATCAATTGAAAGTAATAGCAACGAATTGATAGACTTCGATTTCTAGGGTTTATGTTAAGAAACGATTTGGGGGATTCAATCTAAATGCTATTTATAATCGAATAAATTTATACAGAAGGTGTCGAAATGCTTTAATAAAAGAAAACATCACATTGATTTTGCATAGCAATCACGAATTTAACGAATTTAAGTTGGTGTTAACGAACTTGAGTTCGAATACGGATGGGATCGATTAACTCATTGAATCTGAATAAGAATTCAAATTAAACACATTTTCAGGGTCGGTTGGATGATAGGAACCAAACCCCTAAGGGTTTGGGTTCGACCGAGTTCGAATAATGGACCGATTTGGGTTTGATGGTTCGGGTATGAGGACAAAGGGGAAACCGGCTTGTATGTGTTTAAAATCTTTTGAAATCAAACTATAACAATAAAACTGAGTTAGTTCAATTGGTTTAGGCGTGTGTTAGGGTCCAGGAGGTCCAGGGTTCGAACCCTGCCTCTGTTGGACTTTTGAATTTAAAAAAAAAACCATTTTGGTTTTTAACTCATAAATTATTCGTTTCAAGTCCGATTCGACTCATTCGAGTTGCGTTGGAACCGTATCGCGAATACGGACAATCTAAAATAATAAAACTTATATTATTACCCGAAAAATATAGTCGTGTATAAATACGAACATATTATTATAATCAAATATATGTTTATTTGATTTAATTAAACGATTTCAAAGGCACGCGTAATTTCGTATGCACTTATCTAACACTTTAACATACGTGTGTTGACACGTATGTGATTTTAAGCACAAAACGACTATTCGAATAACACTAAGTTATTGTTTAAACACAGATCCTTCGTAAGAGAATTATCTACACGATTTCACGTGTATTGATCATTCTGCAACTATCAAAGGTGCGTACACGGCCCCTTTCTTATTTTAACTGTTTTGGGGAGAAAACATGTGCAACAAACACTTTTAGATACATATCACTTGCATGAGTTAGCTGTTTACATGAAGTGCAAACATAGCATTACAAAGCCTTCCATTTCGAACCGTTTAGTTTGCCGTAGTGCAAAGCGTGGTAGTTGAAGATAGATCTATTGGGTTTGACAAACCTCACTTGGTAGATGGGATCTACGCAGGTGTTTGACTGACCAAACATACATTTCTATTGTTTGTGCTAGACAATAGTGTTAAGGCAAAATCATGCTATAGCATGGCAATTCGTCAGCTTCGGTGTCGACCACTTATGTAAATACTTTATATGACTAGCTATCATGACTGTGCATGTGTGATTATGTTATCTACAAACTTGATATTCAAACTGCTGTTTTGAACACTGTGAATGCTTAAACCTGTGTATGCACCAACCATTGTGTTGACTTGATTTACATGTTTTCTCAGGACACTAAGACACAAGCAAGGACAAGCAGGGACTAGGATGTTGAGTCTCATGCATACATTTCAGTTCAAGTGTTTTAGCTTTGATCAATTAAGACATTGAATGTTAATGGATTTGTACGTTACATTTTCAAACCGTTACGTTTTGTTATTGGTTTTTTTTAAACGCTTCCGCAAACTTTGAAAACTTTGATGTTACAGTTTTAGACCAAAGTATGTTTGAAATTCATATAGAGGTCTTCGTTATGTCTAATGATCTGAGATCCCGGTTTGTCACGTTCCCAAACGGTATGATTCCGTTAGTTGAAAATTGGGGGTGTGACAAGTGTCCCCTGAATATGTGGATCAGCTTATGTATCTCTCAAGTCATGAGATGAGTGATGAGATCAAAAAGAGTTTCCTGCCAAACAGGTTTTGGCGATTTGAAATTCTTAAAGAGGTCCAAAGGGTTTGAGACCGGGTGGAGACGTAGAAGCTCACGTTGATAGGTTGCAAGGCTATATTGATAGACTAGGCAAACTAGGTTATCCCATGAGCCTTGAGATTGCTATAAATTTCATCCTCATTTCCCTACCAGAGGAATATGAATCTTTTGTAAAGAGTTACAAAATAAATATCTATGGAGGGATAATTGATGAACTCAAGGGGATGCTCTTGGTTGAGAAACCAAGATGAGGGTAGAGGTGAGTAGTGGGAGGAAGAGACATTTGACCGCGGTTGATGAGGTCCAGTGCATTGTTGCTCGGCGTCTGAGTTCAGATTTGCCGGGATCTTCTGGTATGCCTTGTTCATTCAACATATTTCTTGAATTAGAAAATCTTTGATAATAATGTGAGTGTCACAATTATTTCAATTATTTGCAGGTATTCAAGGTGGTTTGATTAGCTGGGAGCTTGAGTCTTTGAATTCCATGGGATGGAAGACAAGACAAATAGAAGAAATGTTCTTTTATTCTTTCATTTTTCATTGATTGTTTAAATTGTTTAAAACAATTATAAATATTTTGACATTCTTAGTTTGACTAAGAATATTGCTTCTGGTATTATTTATGCATTAATTGATTAATTATATTTATGCTTGATAATTGTTTTGATAGCATAATTGATAATAATTATTGATAATGCAAAGTGAATCCTATATGATAGAATTACTAAGAAAGGCAATACTCATGATTCATATTAATAGAATAATTTAAAGTGTTTAAATAATTATAATTAGACAAGATTAACTTTTAAAGCAATGTGTAATATATGAATCTCTAAACAATTGAAAATGGAATTCATTGTTACAAGAGTTTGATGATTACATGATATGCTTAAGGAAGGCTAATAAGATTATGATCTTTAATATGCAATTCTTTTGCATAAATTGTCTAAAGATTAAATATGAATATTTCATAAGGTTTTGAACCTAATGAAATCTTTGAAAGAGTTTAAAGAAGATTTCCATAAAATTAAGATCTAAAAGCAACAATAGTTATATATGAGATATAACCAAATGTTACCAAATTAATACATGAAATGTGAAATTGTTTCACAACCAAGTACACAATGATGTAGGTAATTTGATAAATAACAATACATAGTGTGTTCTTCTCTTGAATGTGATCCAATGAATGAATATCCCAATAAGAGTTATAAAATAAACATGTATAAATTCCAATTTGGGGTTTGAGGATTTAAAAAAGAGTTGTTAACCATTTAAAATTGGATCCTCATGGATTATAAAGATTGTTATCATAAATCCCTAAAATCGAATAGATAGAATTTTCATCAATTGCTTCCTAAGATAAGGAATTGTATTGTTGAAAATTAGCTAATGCAGATTGGAAGAGTTCAATTCTACAATGATATGATATATATGTTTCAATCAACACAAAATGTTTGAATGGATCTTAAAAGAGTTTAAGAGCTAGTTGTTATAAATGACATCTGTAGAAGCTCATGGGATCACTGTGAACCCAAAACTTGCAGAACTGTAATTGTTGATTGATTTTATATGACAAATGGTTAAGAACCATAAACATAAGATGCAATAAAACAAAGTAAGAGACTTGTTTAACAACATTTAGATGTTGTATAGTTGAAAATAGAGAATTTCAATGACAAGATCAACATGGATATATTAGGATACTACAAATTCTGTAAGCAAGAGTTGTTTGACAGATAAGTAGTTAAATATAAAAACTGAATTACCAAAAGAACACCTTAACTGAGTATTCTTATAAGTAATTAGAAGGTTTTGAAATCCCAATATAGAAAATTTGTTGCGTTAAATCCATGGTTGATAAAAGCATCTCAAGTGGGAATCTTTGTCATGGTATGAAACTAAGGTGTTAGTTTTACCTAAAAGACTAATATGTTAAACATATATATATGTCAAGGCTAGTGGGAGCGTAGTAAGCTCTAATGATAACATTATGTACGTATGTATATGGCATACTAATTATGGAAAGGAAGTCTTTATAATAAAGACATAAACTTTAACATATGATGTTAAACGAAATAAGTAGCAGTTTTATTTCATAAAATTGAGTATGTATTAATGGTTAATATATGCATTATCCAATGACATTTTCAATAGAGATTGAAAAGAAATATAAGATAAATTTTGCATAAGATGAAGAGTCACATGCAAATTGTCTATGTCAAAGCATGAATTGTTCACTAAAGGTTAGAGAACACAAATAAACGCATCAGAATGCTTTGAATAAAAGAGTTCATTACTAATCTCAATAAGATTCCTAATGACTAGGAATGGTTTGAGAAACATATGACAACAATACAGCATGGCTAAAACTATGAAATTGTAGTCATGTTATAGTAGAAGCATTATGAGAAAGAACTGAAAGAAAGACATAATAATAAATAAAATTCATAAATCAGAATCTAGCAATTCAGTTCACTAAATCTATTTAAAGAGCTAAATATGAGGATAAGGTTGACAAATGGATATTAGATATGCTAGATGGGGAATATGATTTAACTTTAGTATTGGGTGCTTTACAATCGAAACAGGAAACATTGAATGTTCATTTTGATTTAATGGTTAAAGGCAAAATGAATTATGTTTCTAAATTCGAAATTTTGTACATTTTAGTATCCTTGAATATAGTATTCTAAATGTCCGTAGTCGATCAGATTCATGAGAATCAATCTGAACTAAGACTACTTGAATGCTTGGTTAGTTTATAGAAAAAAAAGCTCAAGTGTTGAGAACCAAGATTCATAGGCATTCATTAGAGAATGATGTCGGACGTAACTCGCTTCAAAACATTCTTCATGGATCGTTTTCATAAGATGTTTTGATATTAAAGTATATTCGATTTACACAAATATCCTTAGACCTAAGGAGTATATTGAACTAACATTAATCAAAGGTCAATTTTTGATCTTACCTAACACTGTCTTGAAAAATAGGCAGTAATAAGGGTAATGATTGGGAATGGTTATAAGATTAAGTGGGAGTTATATGCTGCCAAAGGGATTGTATACTCTTATACAGATTAGAGAACATATTCTGGCGCCCTTGTTAATTTAAACTGATATAAATGTATGGCCACGCTCAAACTAAAAGTAGTTTGTTAGATCATTTTAAATTGAGAACGAGAATGAGAATACTTAAACAAAATATGAGATTAAAAAGAGATCCATGTCTCATGTTCAAGGAATATCAACTAGAAAGGATATACAGATAAAGGTTATATGAGACTATAATTGTTAGTTAAAGTAAAGAGTTACTTAAACTAAGGAGTATTAGTCGGCTTGAGAAGTCATACCTTACTAGGGGCAGCGTGATGCAGCTAGGCGTCCAACACTGTCTACGTTGAATCACTTAGTCGATGAATCGGTCAAGTGGGAGTCTGTTGGATATTGGATGTCCGATTAACGATAAGTTCAACGTTACTATGATAGGTATGATCCAAAGAGTTACACTTTGGAAGCCAACGACTTGATGTTTAATTGTTAAACCTAATATACGATCACGAACTTTCGGTTTTAAGGATTTGGTGATATTATTATTTATGAAATAATAAATCCGTGGGAATTAATTATAGAGATAATTAATTTAATAAACAAATAAAGTTTTGAACTTTATTAAAGGGTTAGTTATTAATTAATTGTTAATTAATAATGTTTAATTAGTTAAACATTAACTATTTAAATGATAACTAATTAATTGTTAATTAGTTAAAAGGAGATTATAATAATTAAAATGTTTAATTACTATAGGGTTTAAAAGGTATTATTTAAAAGGGTTTTAAATGAAAATAATACTTTTATAAATAAAGGGTTTGGCATCCCACTTTAGGTGGATCTAGATTTGTAAGAATAAAATCACAAAACCCTAATTCTCCTCTTCCCTCCCTCTCCCTAGCCGTCGACCACACCACCACCCTTTGGGGTTTTTTGTAGGCGCCGCAAGCAGCCACCACCGAGCCACCTAGCTAGGCCACGACCAGGCCTCACCGCGCAAACCAGGCCGCACCAAAGGCTTCATCGGGCGCAAGCAGGCCGCACTAAGGGGCAGCCACCGGGCTGCTATAGGGCCAAGCCGCGGGGCCAAAAGGAGCCGCATCAGGGCTGCCTTGTACGAGCCAAGGCCACCTAGCCGAACCATGTGTCGAGCCGTGAGCCAAGCCGAGCCAAAATCAGTTTTGGTCCATTTCGGTTATTCGTAGGACGACATCCGGACTTGGGTGATCGTAGTGTGTCAACTAGCAAGACCGTTGTCGATCCATCGTGTGGATTTGGAACCGCTTCATAAAAGGTCGATTTCTAAAACCCGCTATGGTTGTGCAGTTTGAATTTAATTGTTGTTTAAACTGTTTGTAACTGGATCCTTATTTGGGAATTGTTTCGATTACGAATTGAAAGGTTATAAAACCTAAATGCTTCCGCTGTGTTAGATCTGATCTGTCAATTTAATCTGGTTTTATGATAACTGATTTGATCAATTAATGTGATTAATTGAATCTGATTAAATGAAAAGTAAACTAGAATTCCCAACATTTGTAATATGGATACGGTTTGAAACCGAACAGAAAACTGAATTCACAATTCCATTCAGTTTGTTTCGGCGATGCATACGGTTTTAAACGGTTTTCATATATTCTAAACACACGTAGTTAAAAGAGGACCCAAGTATGGGTAGAGATGGGAAAAAAACGGTTTTGAAACTGAAACCGACTACATTTATCCTGTGAAAATTGGAAGTAGCCAAAAACCGGTTAAAACCGTTGAAAAGCCCGAACCTAACTGGAACTAGTTTTTTTTTTGTTGACCAGGATCAGAACCGTTTAAAAAAATCCCGATTTGTGGGCAAAATAACGGAACTGACAACCTGAACCGGAACTGAAACCAATCATACACGAACCGGTGGGTACAAACAAAACAAACTATGAGGCACGTAGTTTTTGCGACACTGCCATGAGGGTCCGACTCGTGGCCATCACGAAACAAGCAAGACTACTAAAAACATTACAATATTTATTATGATTTAGAATGTTAGTAATCTAAAATTGCCATTCATACAATACGATAATATATAAAAAGTAAATGTGTTAACATTTACTTGTATGTTTGTTTTCTTCTAGCTTATTTTTATGACAATATAATTTTATGTTTATTGTTGTATCTATGTTTACATTCAGGTTTCATGCCAATAACTCTAGCTTAGCACAATTTTTAACATTTTTTATTTAAGTTGTATTTAGAATCATGTTGCTGCCATCACAACATATTAGTATGTTATTTTACCATCGTATTTGGCTCTAGGTCTCCATTTAAGTTTATATAATAATCAGTTAGCCACCAACACATACTGAGGTTGTAAAACCATGCTAAACGAAGCAGGTCATTTACAACAACATGCAATTAAGTTCCATCTAATTAATTATAATAAAAAAAGAGAAAATATTTATAAACATTAATTAAACAGATTTTGTAGAAAATAATCTGTAAAATATATAATTTAGGTTTTTAACTTTTCAAAAATGAATGAATATTCAAGAAAATTGTGAAGCTGAAGAAACAAATTTGGTAGCTTAACTTGAAGATTTAGATGAAATATTTTGTATCTAGAGCAAATTATTTAATGTGAATGTACACAGAAAGTAAGTTAGATGAAGTATTTAAATTTCCAGTATTTTTAACAAAATTATAAATTACAACGTATTTTTTCTTAAACAAGTTTAATCATGTCATAAACAAGTAAGGAATTGTCAACCCTAGATTTGATAAATAATAACCAAGTATAAGGCACTCCAAAGTCAGTAGAGTGTAAAAATCAAAGCATAAAAGTTTTTGGTGTATGATAAATGTTGAGAAAACAGCAAACAAGTTAGTGTTGTAGAGTGTCAATAATGTCAATGCAGTTCTTCATTAATGACTTGGCATGCTCGTTTTTTTCGATCTCCCATTGATGAAGAAGCTCGGTTTTAAAAGGAACTTGTACAGGTGCCACGCGTCCTGCTTGTGTAAAAGCTCTGTACAGCTTCATTATCTCCTCAAGACACTCTGAGGCCGCGATGTGAACCTGATGACACACGATCGCTTGTTGATACGGACATTTGTAATCTTAGTTAAATGAGAGATAATGGCATACCTGGGCAATCTTTATTATGGATATACAGTCAATCACCTTCGGGCACAAAGAGTATAAAAACTGCAACCAACGTACGAATTTAGCCCAATTCATAAAGATTGTTGGCTATGAAATTATGTTACCTCTGTAATCAACGTCGAAACATCAACTTCTTGGTTAGATTCCCTCAACCCTTCATTCAACCTTGAACAAACTTCTTTAAGTGATGTGAAAACCGAAATTTTAACTGTTCACATCAATTTTTATTAAGCATGACAGTCAAAATGCAATATAAGAGTTAAAAAGTTATAATATTAAAAAAAAAATTAGCACGTACCTGTCCAAGGAATAGCAGGTGCTAGGGAATTTGAATAAACATGCACCAAGTCCTTTTGCGACATGAGAATGTCATTTAATCGAGCAAGAACGACGCAAGATGTAATGCAATCTACAATCTTGTTATGGGGAATAGAAGTATCTTCTGTCTCTGCATCATATGAAAGTAGATTGTAATATATCCGTTCATGTTTTTTTAAATATGAATTAAAAGAACTGATATGCATGTCATTGATAAATCCCCAGGTTTATAACTTCTTGTATCTCCATTTTATAATATAAAATATAGCTTCTGATGGTTAAAAAGTACAGCTGACCTTCTTTGTCAGTATCATTTAGCGGCCTGGAAATGGAGGCAAAGGCCACGTTGCACATTTCAAACAATATCGGGAAGACCACACCGAAGAAATCTGGATTTTTGAAGGCTTTTAAAACCTAAATAATTTGTCAACCAAAGTTATTTCACAAATCATTTTGAATTATACTGTATAATTTTTTTTACCTTGTCTAGACAGCGAAAGGCTGCATCACGAAATTTGTTAACTTTCTTGTTACAAGCTGAGGTTACAACACTCAAGATAGCATTTTCAACGGTCGGATCAGCAGCAGAAATGGCAGCATGACAGGATGTACAAAGCGAAGACAATGCTTCCAGTATATCCTCTTTTCCCTGTCAGAAACGATCTACTTCTTAAAATTTAGGATAATAACTGCTTTGGAATAATAATAATAAATATAACAATGATAAGAAAAATAATAGTAAAAATAATAATAATAATAATAATAATCAAATGGATGCTTTTGAGAATTGTACAAGACTTCATTATCACATGTTCAGCTAGTCCAACTTTGACATGAATTGTCAAACAGACTATTTCCAGTTTTAAAACTAATAATGATGCTTAGCTTCTGAAGAAAAATAATAGCAAGATAATCGCATCAAAAGTTGCAATAAATAATTAATGCTAAAACCATGAGAGAATATACTAAAAGTAGAATTCTTAAATAAAAGTTTGCCATTGAATCTATCTACAGATAAACCAACCTCCCAGATACGGCCAGGAACTTCTTTCAAAAGAGATGTGAGCAACACTTGATGATATGAAGAAACAGATTCCTCCAAGACTTCACAAAGCTTTACAATTGCTTTTGCTGCCTACAAAGCAACAGAACTTGTAATAACATACAACTCTATTTCCGTAATGTATTAGAAGTGATAATAAATGAAGTTACCTTCTTCTTACTAGCCCAGGACGATGATGCAATTCCTTCTGTAATTAAAGTAACAATTTCACCTATATACAACTGAAGGGTGAGACGTTCGCTGGTCATATTTTCTTCCCATAATTCCTCATATAGTCTAGACACGTTACTGTCATCCTCAAATCTGTGTAAAAACCATGGCAATAACATATAAATACCTAATGGAACACAAGGCAAACTATTCTACCATTCTATATTGCCATGACTACAAAGTCTGTTGTTCATAAAAATCCTTTTTTTAACTCCAATAAACTAACTCTCAATTGTAACATTGGCAATCAATAATATCATGAATGCTAACAAGAACTACATATCAGAAGCTAACCTCGAAAGAAAAATAATTGGAACAACTGCAGCATAATAACTAGTGAAGATATCAGAAGAGGTAGATGCATAGCTTTTTAATAAGAAGGCGCATGCGATCTGTGAATTTCTGTCACCATTATGCAAAGCGGCAGTTTCCTCAATAAGCATATGGACTTGGGAAGGAGCTGCATATTTTATAAGAAAAGCACAAGCATTTGCAAAGGCACGTTTGGATGCTGCACTTCTCTCCTCCTTCACCACCACAAAAAGAAGCCTAACTAGCATGCTTGTGAACGGTTTAATACTGTCACCAACTTTTTGAACTAACAAGCTAATAAAGCTTGCAACACCAACCCTGTGCGCCATCAAATGAAATTAATTATTACTTGTTTCATTAGAAATATTTGGAGAAAGTTTTGATGCTGAGAACAGGTTTCATCTCAAATGTTCATGACCATTGCATGGAGAATCCATACTTAGGAACATGTCCGAAAAGCAACTCATTCATATCCATGATGCAAGGAGCCAAAAGCTATTTAATGCAGTTGATGACTTTTTATAAGAGTTGCATATAAATAACTACCATGCTTATATAGGTTTCAGTGTTGGAAACAAAATTATTTGAGGTATAAGAGAACAGGTTATACCTAGTATTCAAACCGACACCAGATCGAACCAACTGAGAAAGACGAGGAATCAGCTGTTCTAGTGATTGGTCATCAACAGCCTCTATGCACAAGTCAAGAGTTTCCCACAGTGCAGAGCCCTTTGCAATTGAAATTCGTAAGTTTTCAAGCTTCTCAGTTTGTATGCCAGCATTTTCTGCATGCCTCTGTCGTGCAAAAAAGTATTATCATAATACAAAGAATGCAGGTGTGTGTATGTGTGTGTGTGCATGCATGTGTGCAGGAGAGAATGAATTAGTGAACACTGATAAAAACAAGAGCCAGAAAGTTATAATAAACTTTTCACATATCAATGGGCAGTGACATGATTATACAAACCTCAACATAATTCAGTCCTTGATCCTCAAGACTAGATAAACTTTCAAGCATGCAGACTACCAATTCAGATAAATGAGGACGGATTGCAACCCCTGCACCCTGGAAACATGAATGTAAATTTCAAACAGAAAAATAGAGAAACTCCAGTTGCAGATTTACAAGTTGCAAGATTAATAAATTTTAGTTGCTCACAGTAAGAAAATACAGGAGAAACTAAAAGTCGCATTATCAGTCTAATCTTCTTTTTCCCAAAAAAAAAAAATAATAATAAAATAAGCAAACTAATTAATAGTTATAATAATAAATAAACACACTAGACATCTAGAAAATAGCTTAAAGTAAGTTACATCCTGAACTTCGAATGAAAATCCTGCAGTAGTAATATTTTTACCTTTGCAAGTTTTGTAACCACTGTAATTGATGCCTTGCGGATATCATCTACTTTACTCATTATTCCATCTGTTAGCAGCAAAGGCAAAACAATATCCATTGTTTTTCTTGCATCAGAAATTTCTGTGAGAGAAATGTCACATAGCCTTAATGTTAATGAAGTAACAGCACGACTTAATCTTTCCCCAGAAGTCCTAACAGTCTCCTTAATGTCATCCATTGCACGAAATGCAGCTGTCCATATGTTCTTTAGATGCTTACTAACCTACATCACATTAGTACAAAAACGAAAAAGTTTAATTTTTCACTAAATACAGTGAAATACCATTTATAAAGATAGACGCGCAAATATATAAAAAAAGCATCAAGTATAAAACCTGATCAAATTTACGCCCTTGAATTAAATCTGCAAGAGCAAGACAAGAAGATTCACGGGAACGCCAAAGCCTGGATCCACATTGCACTAACAGATCTTCAATGATAAGATCCAAATATTCATCAATAGTTTTTTTTGAGTCTGCAACAAGTGATTTCCAAATATGTGCCATCGCATCCTATAGGTAAAAAGAAATCAAATAAATAAATAAAATAAACAAAACTGTGTTTGAAATATGATCAAAAACTTTTCGCTGATGCATAATGTATAACAAAATATTCTCTCATTTATAAGCAGTGTCTCTATCTATTACGATAAAGGCAAAGTTCATCTTCATCTCACCCTCCTAGGCCTTGCTATACGAGCGGGATATTACATGGCATGTTTGTTTGTTTGTTTTTGGTATGTATGTATGTGTGTGTGTGTGTATATATATAGGGGAGGGATATTTTAAAAAGGCTAAAAACCATGAGAAGCGTGAGAAGCAATCTTGGACGTAGATCTGTGGTGTTTTACGGTCAGATTTGCGCGGTGGCAATTCTGTAAATAGTATGGTGTTTGAAAGTCGCGGGATGGGCATAAAAGTAATTTGGTGTTTTTTGAATTAGAACTAACCTCCCCAATTTATCTCAATTTCGTAAAAGTCGCCTTTAACCTATATTTTACCCATTGACGAAAACGCCAAAAGCCCCAATGTCAACCGTCGATCGCTACTCACTGAAATACCAAAGTCCCCAATTTATCTCAATATGGTTTTTTTGGTTATTTTGGTGTTTTTGGCGTTGATTTTGTATGTGTTTTTACTGTTATGTATCTTCTTTGTTGTTCTTGGTGTTCTGTTAAGTTGTTATAGTGTTTTTGAAATTGATTTAGTTTATGGCGTCTATGTTGTTTTGTTCATTTTAAATGGAGATTAAGATTATAGCTTTAGGGTGTTTTTGGTGTTTTTGGCGTTTATTTTGTATGGTGTTTTTGCTGTTATGTCATAGTTGTCAAAAGCCCTCGGGCGCTCGCCTAGGCCCCAAAAAAAAGCCAGGCGCATGAAACGCGCCTGGTGGTAGCCTAGGTGCACTCCGGTGACTTTCCGGCTAGATTCCGGCAAAATTTTGGAATATCCGGCAAAGTTCAAAATATCCAACCATAAACCAGTCTAAAACAACCATAAAAAAGTTTTATATTTTAAAAACTCTATATAACTAGATTATTAATTGTCTTATAGTTAGACTTTATATATTTTTAAAAAAATTTTAAGCTCAAAACATGTCAAACTTCTAAAAATGGTAACTTAATACTATTCGCCAAATTTAAAAAAACCCTCGTTATTTTTGCGCCTTACGCCTAGGTTCCGAGCGCGGCTTGTGCGCCTTGAGTGCGCCTTGTGCCTTTGACAACTATGTGTTATGTATCTTTTTTGTTGTTTTTGGTGTTATGTTAAGTTGTTATTGTGTTTTTGAAATTGATCACGTCTTTACAATGCTAATATAAACACCATAACAGAAAATATGAAGCTAACTGAAAACGCCAAATAACATCATATTATTTAACAACCCATTAAAACACCATACATGTTTATAAAATCAAAAAACAGAGCATTATTTAAAAGAAAAAACACCATAAAATTTTAAAATATCATGGTAATTAGGGCTTTTGGATTCAAAATAAGTTGTAATACTTGGATTCAAAAACACCATACAATCCAAAAAACACAATACAATCTGAAAAAACATCATACAATTTGAAAAACATCATAATATAAAAAAACAGAGCATACAACATACGAAATAACACCATACAATCTGAAAAACACTATACAATTTGAAAAACACCATAACCTTCTGTGTTCGATTCCATCACGTCGTTACCCCTAAAAACACTATACAATATGAATCTAACCGATAACGCAAAATAACATAATGTTAAAAACACCATAACCTTGCGTCTCCTCTGTGTTCGATTCCATCACGACGTTACCCTCAAAAAACACCAAACGAGCATTCGCCAGATGAAATTAGAATCATAAAATCAATTACAATCTGTGATTTCTTCTTGTAATCGATAATTGATTTGGATTTTGAAAAAATGTTTAGCGACAATCATGGTATTTTCCCAAAATAACCGCCAACAATAATGAGAAGAAATTACGTTAATACCCATATCTTGAAAACCTTTGAAAATACACGTGTAGGGCTAAGATTACTTTTCACACTTTTTATGGTTTTAAGACTTTTTAGCCAAACCTCAATATATATATATATATAGGAAGGTTCATGAGAAAGCTTCTCATTTTGGAGAATACCAAGAAAACTCACACTAACCAATATATTTTTAAAAATTTTTTTTCACAATTTTATATTATAAGGTTAGAAATGTTATAATAAAAAAGAAACTTTTGAAAAACATACGTAGATCACGAAATTACGTATATGTAACTCAAAAAGTTTCGTATGTAACTATAAAGTTACATATATGTAATAACGTAAAATATATATTTTTTTTGATTTTTTTACATTTCTTATCTTATAATAAAAGGACATAAAAATGAAAAAAAAATTAATTGGTAATTTTTGTAATGAGTTTTCTTAGTTTTCTCGAAAATGATGGTTTTCTTAGGAACCCTACCCTATATATATATATATATATAGAGAGAGAGAGAGAGAGAGAGATTGAATCCTATGAAAACCCAATCTTAGAGAGAAAACCCTTAAACCCTATGTGAGCCATTGATTTGGAATCTTGAAATAAATATGTGGTTCACATTAACTCATATTAAAAATGATTTGTTTATTCAAAACCCAGTTTTTTATTCAAGTTTAATTTGGACCACATATTTATTTTCAAGATTCTAAATCAATGGCTCACATAGGGTTTAAAGGTTTTCTCTCTAAGATTGGGTTTTCATAGGATTCAATCCCTATATATATATATATAACCCGCCTTAATTGAGTAAACGCAATAACTCAATTTGATTTGTTGCTTAATATATATATATATATATATATAACCCGCCTTAATTGAGTAAACGCAATAACTCAATTTTATTTGTTGCTTAATATGATGAATTTGAAATCAGTGGTGCATATTAATTATGGGAAAAATAAGTGGCTGAGATTTGTTTAAGGGTATTTTGGACATTTGTTGGGCATAGTTGATTTCATTTAAAAAAAAAGTTTACCCCCAAATTTTTTTAAACCATCATAGCGTTTATATACATTATTATTTTTTTATAAAAATTACACCATTAAATTTTTCACCTTTTGATCTTTAATTCAAGTATAGTCTTGTCAAATTTTTTCAAAGTGTTTGTAATTACATTGATGTAACGAGCTGAATTTTTTCAAAGTGTTCATAATTACACTAATGTAACCAGCTGTAACTTATTATTTTTTTATAAGAAGTTTTCGGCATTTTTTCAAAAAAGTTTTTTATCTTTAATTCAAGTATAGTTTCGTCAATTTTTTTCAAAGTGTTTGTAATTACACTAATGTAACGAGCTGAATTTTTTCAAAGTGTTCGTAACTACACTAATGTAATGAGTTGAATTTTTTCAAAGTGTTCATAATTACACTGATGTAACGAGCTATAACTTATTATTTTTTTATAATAAGTTTTCGGCATTTTTTGTAACAAGTTTTTTCTTCCATTTTAAAAAAATCCCCATTAAAAAAATATTCACTTCTACAAAACCCACATAAGTTTTTTATAAAAATGTTTTTATAATTACATAATTAAATACTTAATCTTACATTAACGTAATTACAACTTTTTACGTAATGTTATACTTTATATTTATGTTACATATCATTACATTGATGTAAATTACATTAACGTAATTGAAGCTCTTTACGTAATGTTATACTTTGTATTTACGTTACATTCATCCAACTTTCAATATTATATTTATGTAATTAGATAATGAATTAATTTTTATAAGAGTAAATTACTAATTGTGTCCTTTAAAAATGTAGCAATTTGCTGGTTTCGTCCTTTAAATTCAAAAATTACTAGGTGTGTCCCTATTTTGAAAATTTTGCACTGATTTTGTCCTTTGTCACTAACCCCGTTATGTTCTTTCGTTAGAACTCCCATGTGCCAGTCACATGAGGGGTAAAATGGTCAAATCCTCATCTTCTCCTTCACCTCTCCAATGAACAACTCAGACCAGCCGTGAGCGGCGAACCGGCAAGAAAACTAACCCCACTCGACCCTTCAAGCACCGGCACAGCAGGCGAGTAGTTCGAAAAGTAAGCAACCCCAGGTGTCCCACCCAAAGGTCCACTCTTAGCCTTGGGTCGCTTCTGAGGCGGTGTCGCCACTGTTATGCAGACCCCAAAACCCGACACCGGACTCGTGATCCAGCGCTCGGCATCAACCCATTTCGATGGCGGTGTTCTTCCGCTATTGAACGGCATCAATGCCGCTGCACTTATATGCCTCCGGCTACTGTTGTTCAAGGGTACCCTCTCCGAACACCAACCCTTTTGAAATCCAAATCTATTGTTATCGCCATAATCGGGAGTTCCGGGACTGGTGTATGCACCAGAATTACGGAACGAAGACAGAATTACAGAACGAAGATGAATTCTTGTTTCGAGATCCTAATTGCGGTGAATAGTAGACTTGCATTGCATCGTCTGGTTCGCAAAACCCTAATTTGATTTATTACAAAAATGTGGAATGATTGTTTTGGATTCAAAGACGAGACGATCAAAGGGTCAGCAAAAATGCAATAATTAAGCAGAAGTGTGTGTTGGTTGACTGGAGTGTGAAAACACGTTGAAATGAGAACGCCGACAGGATCCATGTGACAATGGCCTGAAGTACGGGGACCGTCTCACATGGTCATAGACCCTAGGTGGAGTGGGGAAGGATAAGATGAGGATTTGACCATTTTACCCCTCATGTGACTGGCACATGGGAGTTTTAACGGAAGAACTTAACGGGGTTAGTGACAAAGGACAAAATCAGTGCAAAATTTTCAAAATAAGGACACCCCTAGTAATTTATGAATTTAAAGGACGAAACCAGCAAATTGCTACATTTTTAAAGGACACAATCAGTAATTTACTCTTTTTATAATAAAAAATAAGTTTGTAATGTATATTTAATATGATGGAAAAGTTCTTTTTTAAAGATGGAAAGGTTTTGAAACAGGAGGGGAAATTATTGCATTATTGCTCGTTATGTTGGTGTAATTACGAACACCCGAAAAAAAATTTGACATGACTATAATGGAATTAACAAGAAAAATATGACCAGTTTAATGGTGTAATTTTTATAAAAAAATAACATAGTATATGATAAGAAATGATACCACAATAACCACGATAATGGAATTAGAAACGAGTATTAGACTGAACACATAAGAAAATCAGGTTATAGCTTATACTGAGCAATCGATTACAAAGGAAGATGATAGATTCCAGGGTTACACCCGGTCCCTAGGCCCCATTGCTGGAAAGGCTCGGCTTCAAAACCGTATGTGGAGTTTCCGCATCATACGGCTCCTCTAGGGATGGAGGTAGGCCTTCTCACTGCACAAGCAGGAGCCAATACTAATTTCTAAACAATTTTCTTCACACCCTCCACTCATCAGCCTTCCCTCTATTTATAACCTACTAATCAAATAACTAGAAATGAATATTACCAAACTACCCTTATCTAGAACCTACTACTACTAACCATGACTAACATATTAATACAACTCTAATCTCTATCATTACTCCCCCTTGTTTAAAAGTCTTGTCCTCAAGACTTGGGAGTTAATCATTGATCCCGCCTCACTTTAATGAATGTGTCTCCGCACATTTATGAGCTGGCCCATAACGATTACCCCAATGCAAACAATTTCCTTTCTTCATACGCCCTTTCCATTCCAAGCGCAGAAGATCTTTAACTCCTCGATCACGACATAAAACATGTCCCAACTCAAAAGTAGAGGAATGTAAATGTGAAAGGAAAGATTGTTGTGCCGAAGTCAAGACCACTGAATTGGAAGGAACCGGATACTGTTCCACATCAACCAACTGATAATCAACTTCCTCACCGAATAACCATAGGTTAAGAGCAACCTTGGTTAAATGAGTTTTTGAAAAGCCTTGCAGCATAACCGAATGCTCTTCGTGGGTGAATTTCATCAATGAATGTTGCCAATCATGGATTACTTCCTTCAAGAATTGTAACCTAGCCATACCCAATAATACTTCCCATGTCCCAGTATCAAAAACAATTCCTTGTAATACCCTCTTGCAACGACGTGTTGTAGTTCCCCCAATATCAACTAAGAGACGAGTCGATTCTAATGGCAAACAAGTGCTCATTAACGAAGGATCCGCCTAGTTAGGATAATTAGCAACTCCCAACAACAAATGTTCACCCTCCCCATTATCGGAGACATCATTCCCCAACAACAGAACACGCAGCTTTCCCTCGGAACATTTAGGAGTCGGTTCGAATTGTTGACCCCGCCAAAAACATAGCCCCTGCTTACGTCGGTCCTCCCACTCGGTTCGAAATAAAGAACGACCCCTCTATCACTGGACTTGGCCTGCCCCTGCTCAGGCAACAAAAACACCCCTGCTTTCGAGTACCTATTTGGTCGAGACCCTTCCCCATGTGACTGAAAACCTTCTCTGTTGGACAGGAATTATAAGATGTGTTGGGTTGAGGTTGGCCCATACCCAACAGCCCATCATTGTATACAGGCCCAAACCCATTTGAATAACAAAAACTAGAAAAAAGACATTACCGTCGTTGGAATCAAGGCGCAACGTATCCTCTACATCCCTACCGGCGACGAAGTCATCGATATAATCTGGAATCAAATCCAATTGCTCATAAGGATCAGAACCAGAAAATTCCGGAAGGTTGCCCTTCTTTACCGCCCACGGAAATGGGGAAGATGATCTATCAAATGGAAGAGTCGTATGAACAGGGGTTTGAAAGTATCGGTCACCATATGACCCGTACCTGATCCAGAAGAATCATGGTTTAAAAAAACGGTCTGAGGCAACGGAGGAAAAACGTTTTTGAGGCGGAGCCTCACAAGATCTGAAGAAACGCACGCCTCATTGGGCCGAGGCGGTCTGAGGCGGGCTGAGGCGGTCTATATAGGCTGATGCTTTTTTTAAACATTCCAAGTCTTTTTGTGTTATATAGACTTTGTCCTTTTTATGTTTGTTGAATGATGTTGATCTTAGCTATAAAAGCTCTTTAATTGGTGTTTAGTATTTTTTTGGATATATATATTATAAAAATATTTATTTATTTGCTACCGCCTCGGACTTACGCCTCGTTTTGCCATGAGGCGTACGCCTCGTGAGGCAGAGTGAAAACACCTCGAAGCGCGATTCCGTTCTTTTAAACCTTGAGAAGAATCAATTGATTTTTTCTCTTGCTGCTTCATCCAAGCTAACACCATATTGCGGAATTCTGTGGATTCCTTTCGATCCTCCGACATCATTTGCTTGATTTCAAAAACATCCAATTGAAGTTGTTTGATCTGTTGCTCATGAACATTGAGGTGAGACTTCTGGTTATGGGTCTCCATTTCCGGCAAGCCGTCGGCAGAAGATGATCGTGAGAATTGCGAAGATGAAATCGAAACTGGAAGATCCTAAAATCGGCGGCTAATTGGACGACAAATCGGGAAAATCAATTGACGATTGTCTGAAATTGGGAAACCACGGCGACGACGAAATCCATGACAGATGAAATTGGAATCGAATTGTGGGCGTAGAACGGCAGAAGATGATCGTGATTTGAAAGAGACGAATGGAATCAAATCAGAAATGCGAAGATGAAATTAAAATTGTAAGGACCTTAAATCGGCGGCGACTTGGGGATGAATCTGAAAAATCAATCGCAAATCGCCTGAAATTGAGGAACAGCGGTGACGATGAGAGCCATTAAAGAGGAAATCGGAATTGAAATGCTGGTGGAGAACGGCAGGTCGGACCAATGATAAGAAATGATACCACAATAACAACGATAATGGAATTAGAAACGAGTATTAGACTGAAGTCACTAAACACATAAGAAAATTAGGTTGTAGCTTATACTGAGCAATCGATTACAAAGGAACATGGTTGGAGAAATCGCTAGTCGCTAGTCGGTCGGCGAGGTAGGGACTAGGGATTAATCGGGATTAATCGGATTGGAATTTTATATGTAATTTTCAAAATTATATACATGTATACAATTTTTTTATATATAATTTTTCAAATACCTAAAAATTTTAACCAATTATTTCATGATTTATAGGGTAATTAATACCTCTTTTAATTTTCTTCCTTTAAAAAACCATAAAGAATAAAAAAAGCCCATAAAAAATAAACCCAATATCCTTATTTTAAAAAGTTAGGCCCATAAAAAATAAAAACTCAATGTTCTTCACGTTCCCAATATTCTCCTCGTTCCCGACTTCCCGTTCTCCAGCTAGGGCAAAACGCACAGTTGCTGCTTCTTCTCCATCTCGAAGGTTTGTTGCTGCTTCTTCTCGCCACCTCCACAAAATCCGACAGCCACATAATCCGACAGCCACAACCATCTTGTATTGCCAAATTTGAGTTGTAGTTCGGCTGAATCCCAGGTGAGTCGTATTTTCGTACTTGTTGGTTAGTTTGAAGATTTCTTGCTGGATCGCCGGAATTTGGCCGATATGTGGCCGATTAGGACTGGCTAAGTCGCCGGAATGGTTGGAATCGCTTGATTTTAAGGTGACCGATTAGTCAGATTATCCCGACTAGAGCCGATTTTGACCGCTTAGGTCCGATTTTGACCGACTTGCGATTTTTCGACCGAGTAGCCTAAAATTAAGTAGTTAATGGCCGATTACCGATTAATCCCGATTTTTACAACACTGCAAAGGAAGATGATAGATTCCAGGGTTACACCCTTCTCACTGCACAAGCAGGAGCCAATACTAATTTCTAAACAATTTTCTTCACACCCTCCACTCACCAGCCTTCCCTCTATTTATAACCTATTAATCAAATAACTAGAAATGAATATTACCAAACTACCCTTATCTAGAACCTACTACTACTAACTATGACTAACATATTACAACAACAACAACAACCTTACCCAGTATATTCCCACTTTTCAGTAGGGTCTAATATAACTCTAATCTCTATTAGTATAAAAAGTTATAAGTGTATAAAAATCAATTGGGAAACTTTGATTTAAAAATAGGAAAATGGATGGATTTTTAAGAGTGTGATACTTCTCACTCTCTTATTAAATTTGATTTTTGATATTAAGACAAATGACTAAAATGCCCTTATATATTTAAAAGTAACTGGTGACACTTGGCACCATCTTATTAAATCTAGAATTTTTTAACTATTGGATTTGAGTTATTGAGTTTACTCAATTAAGGTGGGTTGTTATATGATCCCATTCCTATATACATATATTATATATAAAACAAAAAATTTAATTACCATGTTATGGGAAAGAATCAACATGACAGAATGTGTGTAAACAAGGAGAATGTATAGATATGCCTCAATAGTATTCAGAAGGTTGCACTAAGGTCATCTAAGTATCAACACAACATTACAGGCTACCCAAGTATTGATTTGGTTTTGTTTATGCCAATTAGATAAAAAAACCTTTTTCTGGATGACGATACTACCTTCAAAAACTGAAAAAGACTTGAAAACCCTTAAAGGCAGAATGAAGCATGCATACCTGCACATTTTTGTCAGGATCATACTGGTAGCGTACAAGCCTTGGAACCAACTGACGAAGATATGGTTGTAGTGCATCCCCTGCCAGCTTGGCAATCTTTGAGAATCCAAAAGCTGCACCTCTTTTTGAATTCAAAGAAGCTTGATGATTGGCCAAATCCATGAACTTATAGACCAGGTCTGGCTGTCCCATCTCATTGGCCAGATTGCAGAGCTCCTTGTAAGTACTAAGTTTCCCTCCACTAAGATTTCCCCCAATGGATCCCTCTTGGAATACTTCTGTGTCTTCAGCAAGCTGAAAAAACATATATTAATAGAAAAAAATGATATGGAAAAAAAAAAGAAGAAAAGAAACTGAATAACCTCAAGTGTTACCTTCACGGCTCTTTTCCTCTTCCCTGAACCAGTGAGAGTGCCAACTAGTGCATTTACCAAGTTCTTCTTCATCGAGGCATCACCAAGTTCATAAACAATACTCAGGCCTTGGGATGCCAGTTCTTGCGTGAGTTCATTCTGCTCACCAATTAGGTGTGAAAATGCTTCCTGCAATAAAAGGACATCAACACCGATATCTAGGAAATATAAATAAAGCACACTGAAGATAATACATGAGAAAAAATAAATAACTGGTAGTATAGTAACCAAATAGCTCCTCTAAACTGAAAGGTCATTTCCATAACTTTATCAGCAGTCATTTGCCTAAAATTTTGATCCAACTTAGTTAAGAAAACTGGCTAATTCACCTTATTTAAGGAATCCAAGTGTACAACTAATTCTAGTAACCAGCAATAAGGTAAACCACATTACCTTGGCAGTAACCGCATTTTTGAAATGATCTAAGATGAGCATGTGATGTATGGCCCTCTCACTAATAGTTATGATGTAATATTGCGGATATTGGGATATCTAGAGTTTTAAACGAACCAAGCGTTCAACGAACAGTTCGGGAACCATTCTGTGGGAAGTTTGTTTATGTTTGTCATTTAATAAATGAAGGAGCATGAACAAGAAATTTCATTCGTTTAGTTAAATGAATAAACATGAACAGAGGTTGTGTTCGTGAATGTTCAATTGTGTTAGTTTATGCCCATTTATTATGTTTATTCGTTAAATGTGTTTTATGTTCTTAAATTTTTTTTTTATTTTTAGTTTAACACCATAACATTTAAACTAGAAATCTATTCATTTGAAATTTGTATCTTGCTAAAAACATAGTAATTTAAACTAAGATCTTTGAAACATTAGTTTAGGGTGATTTTATTATGATTATTATTTCTAACTTTTGCGCCCCATTTGCGGTGCACGTATATAATGTATATATGTGTGGGCCCTCAAGGGGCAAAAGTAAAATTGCACTAATTTTAACGTTATTTTACTTATTTTGTGAAAATAACGTTAAAAGCATTTGGGATGATTAACTTCAAATGATTACTTTGAGTCGAGGACTCCTTTGGAGCAGCCTTTCTATTGCAACTGATATAGGGGTAAGGTTTGCTTTCATCCCCCCCCCCCCCCCCCCAGGTAACTATTAATTTGGTATTATATCAATTGTTTAACTTTATATTTTTATAAGATAATTATGTCTAATATTTGAAATTGAGAGTGTTAATTTTTATTTTTTAAATAATATGTCCGTTTGTTTTCGTGAAAAAGTTCATCGTACTAGGTATATCCCACCATTAGCAAAGCTAAGGTAGGGTCTGAGGAGGGTAAGATGTAGACAACCTTACCTCTACCCTGTAGGAATAGAGAGGCTGCTTCCAGTGAGACCCTCGGCTCATGATGCCTAATTAACCGACCGACCCAACCTAAAATTAGTGCAATTTTACTTTTGCCCCTCAAGGGCCGACACATATATACATTATATGCATGCACCGCAAACAGGGCGTTCGTGAAAAAGTTCAATTCCTTAATGAACGAACACGAACAAGAATTTTCATTCATTTAATGTTCGTGAACAAGTTAAAAGTTATATGAACGAGCACGAATCCCTAGGGATATCCCAATGATGCTCCAAGGCAAGATCTATAATTCATTCAGATTTAAGTCAGAAGCAACATCGGTATACCAAGAAATCTATGACCTGGCACTGGATGTATATTTGAGATGATGTTATATCCTGGATGCCAGAAATCATAATAAACTTAAGATAGCCTTGGAGGATTTTTCATTAATCTCAGTTATAATAGGACTAGATTAATTTTTTTTAAACAGATTCAACCAATATGCTTCATTTTACTCCAGATCCACATAATTTGTTTTTATAAATTATAACACAATACCTACGAATAATATTTCAAGATAAGAGAGCCTTAGGTTAGAGAACAAGCATCACTATCAAGCACCATAGACTATTTAATTCTTTATCAATTTTTGTAGATCATTATTAATTTCTTGATACATCGGATAATATTATACCTGGATATCTGGAAGCAATTTCTGAATTGATGGATGTCGACCGCAATACATTGTCAGTGATACTAACCAGACAGTTCCACTACATCGCTCTTCTTTTTTGGTACTGTACAACAGACCATCAAAGAGCTTTTTAGCAATCATATCTCTAGCAGTCACATGGTACTCTTCATTTCCATCAATCCCAATAAATCTAGATGTCATCCCAACCGAGGATATATCCGCCATCAAATAGTTTGAAGTCATGGAGAGCGAACTGTAGTCGGTTTTCAGGATTGTATCAGTAGTCACTGGAACACCGCCCCATAAAAATGAAAGAGCTTCACCACAAGCAAAGAGAATGTCCTCAACCTGCTCGATTGAAACTAAACTTTGACTTTTCACATAAAAAAATATATAAGAAGTTTGTAGATAACAAAGGATTTAAAAGAAAGAAACTGGAAGAAACTTGATCTACCTTAGACCTGCAAAGATTAAAGATCAAATCAAGTGCATCATTGATAATGGTAGAAGATGACTCCTTCACACACATATGCCCCAATGAGAGAATAATTCTTTGATTTGATTTGATATCATTGCCAGAGAGAATCTTGCTTAACTTTTCATGCAATAATGTTAGAACATCATCTGAAGTTCAAAGAATCAGAATATAGTTGAGATTCACATAGATAAAATGAATTTCATATAGCAATCTTGTTCCAAATAATGACTTCCAAACTACAGATTTCAATATTCACCTGTGCCAGATTCATGAATCAATTTCGGGAATGGGGAGCAAAGCCCAACATAACCTAATCCTTGCATTGCAACAGAGGCTAATGTAGCAGTATCAGAATTGACGACATCAATTAGACATTCCAATATGTTTTGTAACAAGACATCTGTAATCTGCACAACAATTATACACTGTCATATCCATGACCTCTAAATATGGAAGCAAATAAAGCACAAAGGAGGGGACAAGTAAACTGAATAGTTTATGGTTTGGGTTTAGCATTAAGGGCATCAGATCACGAAGCGATCCGGCCCCTATGCAAAGTGGGAGCTAAGTCAAGCACCAAGTACCCCGGGTATATGGATTACGGTTTTAGGGTTAAGAGTTGTGGGTTGGGGGTTTATTGCATAGAGCTTGTGGTTTTATTACCTAGGTTTAATAGTTTAGTGTTTAGAAGTTTTGGAGCCAGGGGTCCTCCTTGGTACCAATAGCTCATTATGAGTGAGATTATACTAGATATGTTTATTTGTTTTGTTCAGGGTTTAGGGATCGGGATCTGAGGTGACTTACAGTAGGAGTTCTCAACAAACAATTTGCAGTGACATATCCAAGAGCACATATCATTCCATGCTGAATTTCAAACCTGATGAACAACGATAGACCCAACCAGTAACTATATTTGTGCAATGGTTACAAACAGAAAGGCAATACGTATAAGCACAAATAATTCATTACAGTCAACTGCACAAACCTTGACTTCGCAGATTCTTTGATTGAGGAAATCAGTTCATTAATAAGATCAGAAGCAGCAGATATAGGAAGACCACAAGAAGCAATTCCAAGTAGACGAGCCGCACATTCCCGTGTGTCTAAGTCCACATGAGCTAGTAATTTCTTTAACCATGGCACTCTAACTGCGTACCTAGATGCTAACATCTAAGATTGAACAGTGCTTATCATAATAGAGAACACATAAATAACAGAGCCATTGAATGTACAAATAATATACCTCAGGAAAGTGAGACCCAATTTTGATTAAAGCTTTGGAGGCGGTAGCATGCAAGTCAACAGAACCTTCGTATGCCATTGCATGCTCTAAAAGTAAACACATGTTCCCTAATGACGACACAAACTCAGGATTTCTTTCTGGTGCAGTTTTTTGCTCCACATCAACCTCAAAACACTGTAACAAAAACCTGATTGCAGCAACATATGTTTGGGATGGAAAAAGAAGTCGTTCTTCCCTTATTTCAATGGATTCTAATAATTGAGGTTGTTGTCCAACAATATAGTTTAGCATGTCTTTAAGTTTAGGGTACTTGAGATTTATGATTTCACTAGTGAATCTTCCTTGATCTTTACCAAGGAAGAGACCTTCCAATGCCATCTCCCTGTAAAGAAAATTAGTAAATGTCACATAATTAATATATTTATAAGATAAAATTTTTATAAGAATATATACATACATAATGGTTAACAGGACCTTATATCCAGTTTAGTGTCTGCCGCACAAAGCATACAAATAAATCGGCTTGGGCAATGCTGTGAATCAAATAAGGTCGTCGCCCATCTCACTGCACAAAAGCGAACTTCACCTTGTTCCTTTTACCAATAACATAATGGATTCAAATATTATGTCAAAATAGTAAGAATATAGGACCCAAGACAAAACAAATAATAATCAAAATATGGATGAAGAATTAGTATGTCAATGGACTGTACCACTTGAGAATGTTCCAGCAGAAGTGACTCTAAATCATTTAAGACTGTTATTGGTGCATCCTAACAATCAATCAACACAAGATTAAGAAGCCATTCCCAGTGAGGAAAACGAATTAACAATTGCATAGAGTGATATGATTGGAAGTGATACTTTATATGCAATAGCAAGAGAGTTGGTTGCTTCTTGAACAATTAGGCGAATTGATGGAGATTCTAATTTCAGAGCATTAAAAAGTCGAACAGCCATGTCAATTTTATCTCTGCAGGATAAGCATGCATCATCATGTTACTTAATAAGTAGATGATACTATAACAATGTAAATGGTGGAAGAAAAAAATAAAACCTGAAAAGTTGAGGCAAGCGCTTTGCAAGCAACCCAATTGCTTGGAAAGCAAAGGTTTTGGTCTCCCGTGCAATTGAATCTATGATAAATGAAATTTCAAAAACACGGATTGCAAGTTCTCATGCTTACCACCCAAAAGACAAGCATGTAGAGAAAAAACATATACAATTGAGGCAAAAGATTTTTACAGAAAAACCTGATTCTGAACCGGTATAGCCATCAAGGGACTTGAGAACGCCACTAAGTATAACAGGGCCCATTAGTTTGAGTTGATCAATTTTGGCCTGTATATTTTTAAGGTAATGACATGAAAAAGAGTAATAAGGCTTTAAAAATCTTCAAGAAAACATAACGTAGAGCAAAATTCAATTAACCAAAGATATAAAAGAAGAAATCCTATTTTTTTTCATTACAAAAAAGTGTGTAGACATGCAAGACCAAACAAAACAAATATAAAAAGAGGTATTTTAGCGCGCATTCTTCTATCCAGATCAGCATAACACAGCTAAATGATGGCGCATGTGATATCTGTAGAAGAAACAGCAGATCTCTCTGGTCATATGCATATTAGAGAACAATAGCCACTCATGTGTTAGTTGGCACATCCTTGTTTGAATGTTAGTACTAATTGTAGGTCAGCATACAAGGATCAAGCCTAGAGATTATTACAATCTGGGCCAGGTTATGATATATTGTAGTTCTGATAATTGGGATTTGGGATATCATTTGGATGGAGTTTATCAAATAATGGTTATGTCCCAACTAACTTCCTGTATTGGTACACTGCTACCAAATGATACATAATCTATGCATAATAAAGTTGAAATCTCTATACCTAACAAATAAAAAATGACCATTCTAAAACAACAGGACTTTATCCCAAAGCAATTATAGTAAAGCAAAACCTAACTTGTATCCAGAGAAGAGATATTATATCATAAGACCATGAACCACACATTATGTTGTCATGTCGGCCATAAAAACTGCACATGTGGTTTCCAAAACCATATATGTGAGTGTGGACTATATGTGCAGACGCACACATAAGACAAACCAAAGTAATTGTTAGGTATCAAGTGCTGCAACAGAAACCGATTAACACACACACACAAAACGAAAAACCAAGAATAACAAGACACAAGATATAAAGTGATTCGGTCAATGTGACCCATGCCCACGAGTTGCAACTACGGATTTCTTTTATTGATAAGTTGTTAAGATTACAATTACATTTACACCACTAAACCACTAAGTGGGCCGGGCTTAGGGCCAATTGCCCAAAAACCCTACAATCCTAATAGCGATGCCACATGACATCTTGAAGATTTATTCAATTCAATTGGTTACTGGTCTTTTTAATCTACAATTTCAAAATTGGAAGATCATGTATTAGAGATTCCAAAATATAGTGCTTTGTTGGCTAGCCTATAGTTGATCTTTCACATAATGGTACATTTAATTCACTTGAATTGATTCTTTTCTAATTTGCAAGGATAAAATATTCATCTCTGAGTGGTCTCCTTCCATACACTTTGTGTGGAACAATGAAATACAAAAGGTTCTCCAAAGTAATCTGATAAAAAAGTCACTTACATGCTTAAAAACCCATACAGTGAACTCCATTCCTAATTGCTTCAGCCTCGATGTGGTGCCATTTCCTAGAAAAGAATGTTTTTCACATTACCCCAATAATACTTAGGTGACAATAGTGAGGCTTAACAGTTAAAAGGAAACATTTTCTCATTCAATCTTTTAAATGAACACAGAAATTATAACCATGTATATAAATATTCATACGCATATTAGTCCAAATGTTAGGTTTGTAAAATAGTTACAGATGTCAAAATATTATCTAATGCTGTTCGTGTAACAATTAACACATTACACAACTTTTTATCACAAGATTTCCACAATATAAAGGTCTGGAGACATGACTTTCAGTTTGGTTAAAAAAATATGACAAGATAGCTTTAATGGTTGATAACCAAACCAATGAAATGGTCTCAACTCTCAACTATATATAGTTTAGGTCTATCTGCCTCACTATATGATGAATGATATTAGCATATGCAAATAATACTTATTGTAGAGCATGCCAACCACATCTATTCATATCTTGAATGTTTATGTGTATTACACGATTCATAGAATGTTAGTCTAGCAAGATTTATTGCTAGACATAATTGTTTGCATACATGCTTGCTAGTGATATAAATCAACCGACTAACCAACGCCAGATGCATGATGTATTTGTATAATCCACCATAAACAAGAAAATAGGCATATGTGAACGCACTTTATGTAGATCCTGGTTCATTGTCCTATACCCCTAATAACTCTATCAACACTCAACAAGCCTTGCGCTGGAAAATCTAATAATTCATACTAGAATTATATTATCCACAATATTCATAATTCATTATGTGAGCACAACAAAATGCATATGTTTGTGTAAGCTTCACATGCTGCTATAAAGTCAAAAGCCACTCTTACTCCCTAATATTCTACATAAAAGGAAGCAACATGGATGCACGTAAAAAACCAAAAAAGGTAGCTTTGGAGCTTGAGAAACATAAAAACACAAACTAAAACACGCATACCATATATGCAACCAAATATGCACTGTAAAGTTGAAGGGAAACTATTTGCTGCTGTGACCGACCGGCAAAAAGCCAACATCAACCTCACTCTTAAAGCAGGATTTCCAGGACTGACTCTTGAATCTGGAGCAACATGTTCAGCTCCAACAGTCCCTGCACAACAAAGACCAATGTGCATTTAAGATTAACCAAAAAAAGTTGGTGTAATCACAAACAACTAAGATAAGTAACCTTACCAAAAAAGAGCACCCAACAAAGACAGTATTATGCTAGGATACATGGACAATTAATTGCATAACAAATTCTAATTAATCTGTAATGACATATTGATTCTCTAAAAAGTGTGATGATCAGTGCGAGAAAAAAGATCAATCTGGAAGAGTTCAACATGCATTCTATTTCACAGGATCTTGCATTTGATCAAGATGCTAGTATGCTAACTTATACTTCACTGTTCTATTCATCTACATCCAAAAAACTATGCAGCTTAAACAAGATGCATCTAAACAGGCATCATGGAAAGTAGAATAACAATTTTAAGATGTTGACGCACATACTAAATAAGTTTTCTATATTAAGATTTAAGATGATAATTTAATAGAAGATGCTCAAGTTTCTTGCTTCATGTAGCAATACGGGTGCAACTTTACATACCATTGAATAGCAAAAACAGCCTATTTATCATCTTGGCGTCATCTAAATCTACTCCAGAAGCTTTCTTCTTCAAAAGTTCCTCACCTCTCTTTATTACAGGGTCATGTCTGAAAGAACAATAACCAAAAAAAATTGTCCTTAATCGTTAGATAGAAAGCATGCAAACAACCATAGTTGTCAAAGGCGCAAACATGAGCGTTGGGCCTAGGCGAAAGGTGCTTAAAAAGCAATGGTCCGAAATAAGCAAGGTGCATAGCATAAACATACCATTTTTAAGGGTTCTAGACATATTTTAGGCACTACTTCCGGATAGTATAGGCAGGTTTCAGGCCATTTTTTAAAGTTTTACAGGCTATTTTTAAAGTTTCAGGCAAGTTTGGTGGGAATTTGCAAAAGTTTGCCAACATTTACAAGATTTGGCCGGAATCTCGATGGAATCTGGCTTGAATATGTTCCAAAATCTTATTTGAACCTTGCTTGAGGATGTGGATGGTCGCAAGGCGTTTTCCCTATGCCTTGCCTCGCTTGAAAGCCTAGAAGCCTATGCACAAGCCCGGAGGGCTTTGACAACATAGCCAACAACCAAATGTTGACACCAAATTGAAGAGATTAATACTGCAATGGATAAAATTTAATAAAGAAGCAAGAACCTGTCTGTACATGCAGCAACATAAAGAGGATATACAAGCTCAGCCGGCAGATCCAAGATATCTAAAACATTCAACAGACCCAACTACAAAACAGAGCATGAGTTGAAGAAAATCATAAAAAATAAAAGCATCTTTTAAAAAAACCAAGATTAGTGCTAAACAGTGAACACTCCACCAGCTTCACCTTTCTAATTAGAAGCATTTCATGATTCAGTGGAGTTTTCCCCATAACACGATTGCTTTGGGAAACTGACAGCCCAGGTGGGGATCCCCCGCTGAAATTTGGGATAAACTATTAAATTCATGATGAAGATGATGGTATTCATTTCAATAGGAAAATCATTCAATAAAAAAAATGCATTAAAGCAAACTGGATACAAACCTAGAAGATGGTGGTTGATACAAAAGCATATGAAGACAAAATTCAACAAATATCTCCATGTCTTGAGACCCACTAATGAGTCGATACTTTGCAGCAATTTCATCACTAATTTGACTCGAATGACATTCACCAATCACCTAGAACCAACGATGGGGTGGTTGTTAGCCGGTAATGGAAATGGATATATGATAACTAGAAATTTCAAAACTTCAGATTCAAAATAGAAAATAGTGGAGTCTAATCTAATGTCACCATGCAGGTTTTCCTTTTTTAAGCTTTGCTTTTTGACACAATAAACTATAAAATCACGTGTATTATTATTGTACGTAAAATATGAGTACATAGAAAGATTATGTAGACATTACATGTACACAATAGACCCTCTAATAATAACTAATGATAATCATAAACTAAATTGTCTAATATTCCCCCTCAAGCTAAGGCAGGGAAGCGACCTGTAGCTTGGACTTCAATAGAGTAAACCGATCTGTTGAGAGAGGCTTTATGAAGACATTAGCAATTTGATCATGCGTAGAGATGAACTGAAGAGACAAGCACCTCCGTGCAACTTTCTCTCTAGCAAAGTGGAAATCAACCTCAACATGTTTGGTGCGGGCATGAAAGACAGGATTTGCAAACAAATAAGTAGCACCAACATTATCACACCACAATGTTAGAACAGATCCCATCTTAACATGAAGTTCTCCTAGGAGTGTTTCCAACCAAGTCAATCCTGCCACAATATCCGCCAAGGCTTTGTATTCTGACTGACTCTGTAGATGCCTGAGATACAGTGCGTTGTTTTCGGGCAGCCCACGATACTAAATTAGAACCCAAATAGATAGCAAATCCCCTTGTGGATTGTCGGTCATCTGGACAACCAACTTAATCAGCACCAGAAAAAGCATTCAAACAATTAAAAGTCGCATCCGTGTAGGCATGAAGCTGAGATGTGGAACAATTAGAAAGCAAGAGACCCTGATTAGATGTGTCATGAAGATACCGAAGGATGCGTTTAACTACCGACCAATGGTTCTCAGTGGGGGAGTGCATGAACTAACAAACTTTGTTTACTGCAAAAGAGATATCAGGACATGATAAAGTGACATATTGTAAGCGCCAACCATCTGACGATATTTGACCAGATCAGCAAGGGGAACACTGTCACCAAGAGTTAAATTGGCGGATGTGGACATAGGTGAAGAGATTGGTTTGGCAGCGGAGAGTCTAGCATGAGCTAAAAGATCTTTGATGTATTTTTGTTGGGAGAGAATCATATCAAGACCATTGGATTTGATCTCAATTCCCAAAAGATAAGACAAGGCACCGTATCTTGAATGCAAAAGACTGGCTGACTATGAACAACCTTTTCAATGGTGTTGTTATTTCCCGTCAAAATAATGTCACCAAACATAAACCAACATTTAAAGGAGAGTACCATGTCGTCAATATATAATAAGTGATGGATCCGTTTTTGAACCCTGAAAACCGAGAACTATGAGAGATGATGTCAGACGTTGAATCCACGCTGGCAATGCCTAGTTAAGACCATACAAGGATTTATGTAAGAGACACATGATCCGGTCTTGTAGAGTCAATAAAACCTTAAGGTTATGTCATGTAAACCGTTTCTCGTAGGTCCCCATGTAGGAAAGCATTTTGAACATCTAACTGTCTAAGAGACCACCATTGTGTGACAGCAATGGAAAGGACCACGTGACGGGCTTTGTAGCGTGTCACATTGCATGTTTGATCTCTTTTAACTTTTTAAGTTTATAGATCCATTTACAATCCACAAGGTTAGTTCCCGAAACACGAGGAACTAGAGACCATGTTCCATTTCTCATAATGGCCGAACATTCGGCAGCCATAGCTTGTTGGCTGTGAGGGTCTTTGTTGGCATTGGCAAAGGAAGGACTAAGGAGGCTCAGTAGGGTTGGGAGGATATGGAGTATTAGAAGGAGTAGTGTGAGAGGAAGAAGGGTTGAAGGGTTTAGTTTGTTTTGGGTTTGGGTGAAGGTTTGGTGGTCTTGTGCATGGCTGAGAAGAAGTGGATTCAGGTATGAATGGTGGTGTAGGTTGTTGGATCGTGGTTGTGTGAGTGGTGGTAGTGGGTTGGGGTGTACGGGTCGTAGGAGATGTATCGGTAGATGGAATGGTTTGGGTTGGTAAAAAGTTATTGGTAGGCATTGGTTTGGTTGGGATAGATTTCGAAAAAAGAAAACGGAGGTGTAGGATAAGAGGAAAAATATGGAGGAACTATGGATGGGATAGGTGCATCAGTGATAGGAAAAAGGGAAAGAGATTTCGTTGGAATGAACATGATGGGCAATGTAAATACGGTCAGAGATTGGATCAAAGCACCTGTACCCATGATGAGTCGTGCTATAACCAAGAAAAACACATGAGGTGGATCGAAAATCCATTTGTTTTAATTATAGGGGCGAAGATGGGATAGCACTAGCAACCAAAACACGTAGGAAGGGCAAATCTGGTTTACGGTGAAAGAGATGCTCAAACGAGGAAGTGTTGGAGGTTGTACGAGAAGGCACACAATTGATGAGATAAACCGCAGTGTCAAAGGCGAAATGCCAAAAAAGACTTGGGACATTGGAGTGGGCCAAAAGAGCAAGACCTGTCTCAACGACATGGCGATGACAACGTTCAACAACACCGTTTTGTTCACTCGTATGTGGACACGAGAAACGGTGAACAATGCCGGGGAAGTTGAAGTGGTGAGTTAGTCTACGAAATTCACCACCTACATCTGTTTGAACCGATTTTAATTTAGTTTTAAATAGTATTTCAGCCATGAGTGTAAAGCGGGTAAATGCATCAAAGACATCAGATTTTTGTTTATAAAACGATTTCTTTCACTTCTGAATCCCAAACTATTTAATCCATTTTTTCTGGCTTGGCTAGGCGGGGAGCAACTGGTACCATAGAGAAGCGGCCATAAACTAGAGAGTCTTGATTCTATTTTGCCTCTTCCAAATGGAAAAACCCTCATGAAACGAGTGAAGTGATCAACACATAATAGGAAATAGTTATGACCATGAATTGAAGCAACACACGCAGGGCCCCACACATCACAAAAAACAAGATCTAAAACATGCGTACTTTTATAACTAGAAGAAAGTAAATGAAGTTTGGACGATTTGCCAATTGAACAAGCAGTACAATGAAAAATTGACTTCTTATTCAAAACATGTGACAATATTTATAAAGCATAGAATTAAAAAGTTGTGGATGTCCCAAACGATGATGCCTGATGATGGAGGAAGCACGAGTAGTAGAGAAAGCCACTTTCTTGATAGGTTGATCAGCTTTGTCGATTTGGCCCTAGGCGGTGTCTAGACGGCCTAGTTCAGATTTTTTTTTTTTGACTTTTTTCGGGTAAAAAGGATCTATGATTATTCGAGACATTTCTCAACCCAAAATCCTTAATATGTCTATAAAGCATCGAATCCCACATCTGAAACATCGAATCCAACCACTAAACACCGAAATCCATCTCTAAACTTTGAACTCAGTGTTTAAGTTTGAACTTTGAAGTACTTGACTTAGTATGTTTATGTTTAATTTTTAAATTATTTGAAGTATTATATTGAATTATTGATATTGATGTTTGTATATAGTATATATTCGTAAAAAAATTCCAATCCGCCTAGCGCCCGACTAGCGCCTAACACCTTCTACAACCATGCTTTTGGAAGACAAAAAGAGTGGAGTCCAATGTACTTGGACCCATGAGGAGGATAGTGTGGGTAGACTTGTCCTTCACAAGAAAAAATGTGGAGGGAAATTCAATGAAAACATGGTTATCTTGACAAAATTTTCGGAAAGAAAGTAGATTTGTTTTAATTTCAGGTACATGTAGAGTATTTTTCAATGAAAAGGTTTTAGAAGGTGAATGAAAGTGAGTAGACCCAATGTGAAGAAGAGGGAGACCCTTACCATAACCAACATGAAGATTGTTCTCACCAAAATATGGTTCCGAGTGTTCGAATCCTGAGAGATCTAAAGACACATGACTACTAGAACATGCATCCAGAAGGCATGATACCTAAGAGCAATAGTCAGCATAATTGGCAGATGGCTGACGTGGCCTCATTGTAGAAGGATCCCAGTTTGGACATTGGGAGGGAAGATGACCAATGCCACAACGGTTGCATGTACCATAAACTGTGTTCTGATTAGATGCCCAACTAAAATTGCGATTGGCCCCCGGATTCCGAGAATTGGTTGTGTTGTGATTTCCACCACGCCTATTTCCACGTCCACGATTGAAGGAGGACCTGTTTGAGTAAAGAGCCATGACCTGAGTTAGATGTTGGCTGGAGTGGTAACCAAAGTTGAGAGATCACTTGTTGAAGAGCTTGCAATGTATCAGGTGGAATCGAGGCAAGGCCGGCGGCGATAGGGCATCCGGATGGAATAGCCACAAAGGCCTAGGCCAGAGCAACATTTGGCAACGATTGTTGGAAATTATCATCTCAGCAAGGTTGAGTTTAGTCCGTTGTATTATTCTCGCAGTCCTGAAATCACAAACATCACTAGGTCTGTTTCAGGCATAGGATGTCCAATAGCATCCGAGAGGGTTTGTGTCCGAGTCAGGTATGCAAAAGTTTTCTCATGGAAATTTTCAACAGTTGCATTTTTAGGGTGTAAACACGTGAAGATGTTGGAGGGGCGTAGACTCGTTCAAGAGCAAGCCAAAGATACGAGAGGTTTCGCCCTGCACATGTTGGAAGGAGGCTTCCGAAATTGTGGAGATTAGGAGGGTGAGAACGTGTGCATCATTGGAGACCCATGCCACATAGTTAGGGTTAGGAATGGGATCATCTTTGTCATTAATGGGCGGTAGGGTTTGCAGTGGGCATGGTATGGTGCCATCGATATATCCGAACAAACCATTGGTGACAAGGAACGGTTTTATCATGGCTTTCCAAAAACCATAGTTGGTAGGAAATAGGGTGAAGCCAAACTTAAGAGAGTTGTGGTTGGTTTTAACAACAGTAGAGAAGTGTGCAAGGAGAGCCATTAGAAGTGTTGGAATCAGGAGAAGAGAGAAGGAAAAAAAATTGGTTGAAGAAGGTTGGTTGCTGGCGTTGGGGTGGCTGTGCAGGTTGTGCCACGACGGTATTAGGGTTTTGTTTCTTATACAAGATTCTAAGGTCATCTCCTCTGTATATAAGTCTGTGCAATTTTTCCCCTAGCCAAGCAAAGAGCAGAGCTTCGAGTGACTTTTTTCTTTGTTATTCGCCAGTCCTTCACCCTCGGACTCGGAAAGTAATAACGAAAATGGCTAACCCAATAGTAGATTCCACAACTGCCATCATCAGAACCAATGAAGCAAATGATTGACCCATCATATCATCCGAAGTAGCAGAAAATTCCAAAAAGTTAAAATTCACAACGAACAACCCTGGTTGTGATACCACAATAAACTATAAAATCACGTGTATTATTGTACGTAAAATATGAGTACATAGAAAGATTATATAAAGATTACATTTACACAATAAACCCTCTAATAATAACTAATGATAATCATAAACTAAATTGTCAAATACATTTCATGTTTGCTTTTTGTAAATATTAGTGTTTGATACACCAGATATGACTTAGGGGCCGTTTGGTAACGTCTGAACCATAAAGTGCTGAATGGTTAAGATGTCTAAATGATTAAGAGGGTCTGAACCATTAAGTGCTGAACCAGTTAAGACTGTTTGGTTTCACGTTTGAATGAAAATAAAACCCTCTTTTTTACTAAATCCAAATGTAAAAGCCCTCTTTTTTTAGTAAATCCACACATACACGAGAGAGTACTAAATCCAAATATAAAAACCCTCTTTTTTACTACATCCACACATACACGAATCTTCCAGAGAGAGAGAGAGATAACACCTCGTGTACCAACTCACCTGCAAATCTTCATTGCCTTTGTCTTTCATGGAGCTCAAATCACCGTCGATGATTCATCACAACTATCATCTTCTTGCTTCCGCTGTTGTGTTGTTATTAGGTTTCGTTTTGTTCTATATTATGAAGTTGAATCTCATCACGCATCGTAAATCGAAGGAGATTGCTCGGAAATGTATTAAGAACTCCAGCGACGATGGATTTCAGCTGACGGAGAGTGCTGGAAGTACTGATCGTTGGAGCCAATGTTGATGGATTTCATCCTTCGGTCGCCGCCGTCGACCTCTGCAGCCCCCATCGACCTTCAATTGCAGCCCCGTTGGTGGATGTAGCGGTTGTGTCCATCGGTGGTGTGTCCGGCGTGCACAGTCCCAGTCCCAGTCCCAGCCCCAGCCCTGCCCCAGCACCAACACCTCTTCCCTTCAAGTCTGAATGATTCAGACCTCTAGTCATGGTTGTAAAAATCCCCGACTAGGCCGATTAATCGTTAGTTCCCTAAGGCCGACTAGGTCCGACTATCCGATTAGGCCGATTAGTTGGCCGATTAATCCCGAATAATCCCGATTAATCCGTAGTCCCCACCCCACCGACCGACTACCGACTAGCGATTTCTACAACATTGCCTATGGTTCCATTCAGATGTGGTTTTTTCGTGAAACAAACGGTCTGTATCTGAACCATTCAGATTCAGACCCATTCAGACCCAAACAAACAGCCCTTAGACAGAAATGCAAACAAAATGTGTGCATTGCACACACATAAATGAGATTAAAAAAGGTTTAAAAAAGTTGGACTCCACATATTGACTGAAAACAATATTGCAAGAGCAAATGATACCATGGAGAGCTCCTGGCATATGAAGATCTGATGACTCGAATATAGAAAAGCAGAATGAATATGGATGTGATATCAAATGAGAAGTAAATATTATGCAAGCAGATTATGTTGATGAACCATTAATTATGCATACGAGGAACAGATAATGGAAAACTAAATTGACAAAAATGGTTAGTAAAGAGAAGTAAAGCATACATTTAAAACTATTCTCAATATTATATCCTGGTGTTGAGGAGGAAGCTTTGAGATGTTAACTATCATAGCCGGTGCCATATCTTCCTTTTTCTGAATTTAAGCATTTATTAGGAATATAATTTCAGAAAAACATGTAAACAACTTCTCAGTTTATGCAAGGAAAAAACTCATGCAACAAAAATACCAATACATACCTCTTTGCTAACACGATCGACTGCCATCTCAACATACACAATGCAAAAGTTTCTAACCATTAAAGCAGCATTATTTTCCATATACAGCTGCCACAATTCTTCCAAAGGCAGGCCTATTTGTTGCTGGTGCTTCACTATCTTGTTGACATGGCCTAGGATTTCCAACACCTATTATAACAAACAAACTGTAAATATACAATTGTTTCAAAAGGAGAAATAAACTTAAAGTCAAATCAACTAGAAAGTAGAAACGATAAGTTAATAAGAGTTAGCATTGTGGTTAACTAGAGATTGATTCTCCAATGACCTTTTGGTGACAACTTTCAGTGCGCAAAATGAAAGAACACAACAAAAGAAAAGATATGGGTATTGCAATTGATATGCCACAAGCTGACAAAAAGAAAGACACAAATAAAAATTTGCCATGACAATTTATAACACCTCTGTAAAATTAATTGGAAATATTATATCTGGATGTTGTAGTTAGAATGGAAGGGAACCCCCAATATATAAATGAAATAAACTATACAAGTAAAGAAACCTAACTAACACCTATGGGTTATATACTAATAAACCCTTACAATATAACACTAATAAATATAATTAACAAAAACCCTCAAGTTGGAGCATAAATGCTAATCATGCCCAACTTAATACATATAAAATTTAGACATAAGCAAGAAACTGAAACAGAAATCAGGACACAAGCAAGAACCTTAAGCAGGAAACTGGGATGGGGTCAGGAAACAAGGATAGGAACAAGAACAAGAGCAGGAATCAAGAACAAGAATCCAAAACAGGTGCAGAACAAAAATCCAAAACAGGAGCTGGAACAGGAGAAGAGGAGCAGAAAATACAAAACAGAATCACGAGCACGAAACCAGAACAAGATTACAGGCACAAAACTGGTGCAGGAGCACAAACAGAAAATCAAAACAGGTCATGGGCTGGATAACCAAAACAAGAGCTGCAGTTAATGTCTGAGTGGTAGAGGTGGTTCAGTTCAGATGACAAAATGTCTAGTTACGTGGAAATGCTGGATGAAACTAGTTGAAGTAGGTCTAAACATGAAAAACCATAACAATAACTGTTTAATATTAATGCATTGTTGTAAAAATCGGAATTAATCGGCGATTAATCGCTAGTCGGCCCTATACCGTTTAAATTTAACCTAGTCGGTTCAAAAATCGGTAGTCGGATCTATTCGGACCAAGTAGGGGCAGTCGGATTAATCGGTCCAAGGGTAAAAAATCGGTCAACAGGGCAAAAAATCGGTCAACAGGCAATAATTTTATGTCTAAGCCAAAAATTTCGGTCCAAGCCCGAAGAAATTGTGGTTTTCCTTCTTCCAAATCTCAGTCGACTCCCAAAATCACGATCAATCAGTCAAAAACAGCTGTGCACGATCGATCTCAGTCGACCCCCAATGATGCTTATGTTAATGTTTGAATTTTTAAGTAGTTTATTAGAAAAATATTTGAATTTTGAAGTATTATATTTATATTGATGTGTGTATTTGTGTGTGTATATATAAAATTTCAAAATTTTATATAAAAATCCCAATCCGATTAATCCCTAGTCCATACCTCGCCAACTGACTAGCAACTAGCGAGATCTCCAACTATGAATAGATGTGAAATATATTAAATTGAACAGTGCCAAAAAGTAACCATAAGTTCTAAAGATATTAATAACTTCAAACTTATAAAACAAATAGGAAACCAATATTAGAAAATAGTTGTACAAAATATCTAAATTTTTTCAATGAACCATAATTAAAATCATGATCCGCTGGAAAAAACACTTGCAAAAAGTGACAAAAAATTTGGTAATCATATTAAAAACAATCATATTATGACCATCTATGAAGTTCGACAACTAAAATAGAAGTTGGAGAAAAGTTGCTGTTTGAGATGAAACAAATTGGCCAAAAAAAAAAAAAAAGGGGGGGGAAAAGAATGCCTATAATTTAGCCTTATAAATACCCCTTAATGTTGCAAAACTAAATCAAACAAAGTGTTGTTGCTCCCAACCCAACATAGACTCAGAGAGGAAGCCTAAGGTTGCATATTCAACCATGACAAGAGTGTTTTTAACATGACAAAATGATTCAAAGATGCATCAAGAATAACTAGTTACTTCAAAACAATTACATTTGATTTGGTATAGCAAAGCACCTCGAAGCTCAAACTGTTGATTAATCGCCCTTTGTCTTTGTTTTTCACACCGAGAAATTATTTGCAGGTCAAGAGATGTCAAAGGATCTTCTTACTTACGAGTTTCATTGTCTTAATTGTCGTATATTCCCTAGTTTCATGCACATGTGAAAGTAACTATACACTACACACAAGATCATGGGAAGCAAAGTCAAGCCATGAAATAATTTTTATTATTTCATGTTATGTGGTAACTAGTTATAGTAGTGGGTCATTACAGAGTACTAGGTAGTTACTTTTATAGTAGTGTGTTATAGTTGACAACACAATCAAAGATGCCAAGCAACCCCTCGTCATTGTTGTACATGGACTTGCCCACAGGGTGGCCTTGAAATTGCAATAGGATGCCATACTCGTATTGCAGCTCTAGGGATTCAACTTCCTATGCAATTGGGGTTGCCAAAGGCAATTTCTATGAAGTCAACATCTAAAGCAATGCTATCTAAGGAAGGAATAGACAAGGTCTTGTTGATGCAATTGTGCTCCTCGAGACTTAATGGAAGTGTCTAGAAAATATGTGTTAGACATAGCAAAGGCCTGTAAATCATGGGTGTTTGCTTACCTTTCTAAAGCTCGCGAGATCAAAAGACCTACTAGATGATTAACTAAATAGACATCATGACATCTCACCAAGCCTTGGCCAAACAAGACACCAATCTCATGAGCAGCCGAGAATCCCAAATGGCATCCACCGTGACACTACAACAAGAATCGTCTGGATCTTCAACTTGTTGATAACAAGAACTTAAGTGAGGTAAATGCCACGTGTCATATCTTCCCTCATTTTATGCACACATGAAAGTAACCATGCAGTACACACAAAAGATTGTGGGAAACAAAGTCAAGACATGCATAGTCCTTATTATTGCATGTTATAGAGCAACTAATTATCAGTAGTGAATAGGGGATCATTAGTGAGCCGTGGGTAGCTTCTTTATTAGCAGTAGGTTGTGGTTAATTAGTTATGCAAGGCTATAACAATAGCCCTTGTTTATGTTTACGGGCATCAATTAAGTCAAAAAAATTGCTTCAAACTTCTCTTGTTATTTTAAATTCTCTCTAAACCAGTTAAGGCGAACTTTAACTTAAGCTACTCAGTAACCTAGTGAACCTTGATATCAAATTTTCTAGGAGTCCGCTGACTGCTACAATAATATAATGCACCACACTATATCTTAAAATAGAAAAACTTTACCCTATATAATAGAAAAGTGGATGACCAATTCAGAAGATGATTCTATTAAAAAAAGAATAATAATACCAACCTCATAACATTGTAAAACAGCTACTTATAGAATAATTATATTGCATACAGTTCAATTTCTAGTATTATGCTTTATGATGTTGGACCATTCGAGGCCACATTTGCGGTGCGCACATATAATGTATATATGTGTCGGCTCTTGAGGGGCAAAAGTAAAATTGCACTAATTTTAACGTTATTTTACTTAACTTCCGTGAAAATAACGTTAAAAGCGTTGGGTTGGTCGGTTAATCAGACATCATGAGCCGGGGGTCTCATTGGAAGCAGCCTCTCTATTCCTACGGGGTAGAAGTAAGGTTGTATACATCTTACCTTCCTCATATCCTACCTTATGTTTGCTAATTGTGGGATATATGGAATACGACAATGATGATGTTGAACCATTCTAGAAAAATGATAATCCATCTCTACATGTACACAGAGATGTCAATATATAAAAATTGGCATAACCTACATGAAAAATATAGGTACCATGAGTAGCAGAAGCATAGCTGGAACGTAAGAATCTTTTTAACGAAGAACAAGAAAATGAGATAGTTGACCCGATTCGAGAGGGGTTAGTCTCCAAGAGTTTGAGTACAAACAAGATAGTAATTCAAGACAACCAAAAAAATAAACAAGAACCGGAAATATAACCCTAATACTATTTAGAAGTTTCAGCCACCTTTCCTCACCCTCATGTATTTTTGGAGCACTCTCCCACTTCTTTAATTTTCGAATACCTCCCGCCATTTTCCATTGACTGGGTCCATGGGTTGGGTCCAATTTGACTAAGCAGGTTGCAGGGTTCTAATCCCTCTATTCCAACAGGTACCCTACCTTATCTTTGTTAATTGTGGGATATATATGCTAATCCATCTCTACATGTACATAGAGATGTCAATATCTAAAAATTGGCATAACCTAAATGAAAAATATAGATACCATGAGTAGCAGAAACATAGCTGGAACGTAAGAATCTTTTTAAACACTATAAAAATTCAGGAACTGTTAGAAAAATGGCAGAATCAATAACAAAAAACCTCAAACACTAGTCACAAACCATTAGGAGGGTCTAATTGGTGAAAGTATACCCCTAAATTATAGAGGAATTTGGATTTTGGATGTAAACCTAAGCAGCGGTTGAGTAACATAACACCAAATTACAATACTAACGAACCTGCAAAAAACAATCGAGACAGATAAGATTACTGATTTGGGTGAAAATACCTTGTTCCTGACAGCAGAGGATGGACGAGAAAGCGAGGAAATTGTAACAGGAAGTAACTTGGCGAGCAAGTTTTGGAGGTTGGGGTCATCGCAAAGCGCCAATCGAGTAAGCATTCGATCAAGCATTTCTACGATTTCATCATCCGATTTCCCTGAAAATTTTGATTCTGATGATGTCGCCATTGCTGCTCAGCTTTGAGTTTGTAGCAGAACGACGGGGAAATTACTTGTTTGATCTTTGAAGGGCAGGAATGAACTACTTTTGGATGCATCCTCTTACTCCTGCTACAAGAAATGGTAATTTTATTAAAAAAAAAGTATTATTCCAATTTCGAACATCTATAAAATAAATAAATAAATAAATAAAAAGCCTAATCTAACAAATGATTATGCAAGTAAAAATAGGTTATTTTTTGTAATTTTTTTTTAACCGTGAGACAAACACTAAACGGGTAATGTGACATTTCTTTTCTGTAAAATCTTAAACTTCTTAAAGACCATACTTGTTAGACTAATATTATACATATAACTCTTATATTAAAAGATTTCATTAAATAAAATTGCAACAGAATTTAATGCAAATGGTTAATAAAAAGCATATTTAATTTAAAATTTACTATACTAGCATGTCAAGTCAAAAGGATGAGATAGGTAGATCTTATAGTTTATGTCATGTTGTTGAACTTTTCTTTCATGCATACTTGTCAAACTGATATACACAAAAAAATAAAAAATATTTACTGATTTCTAGTTATTCTTTATTAAAATAATAACAATTGAAAAACTTCTTTTAACTGTAACTTTAATTTGACTATACAATTAACTTTATCTAACATTTGTTAATATACTTTAACTTTCTTTAACATTTGATAATTTTCCTTCGTATTTCATACTTTTTACTTACTTTGTTTTTACTTTCAATTTAAATATATTTATATGTACTTTTCGTGTCAGGTATATGTCACCCCTAATTCACTCACGTTAGACATTTGTTTTAAAAACAACATCAGAGTTAGGTCCCATATTTTTTTCAATTTTACATGCTAACAACTCTGTCTTAAAACATAATCATTAAACAAAACCGAAGTTTAGTTATGCAACTCCAAAAGACAATTACTACAATAACACGTGTGTACAAAATAATGGGTTTAATCCAAAAAGTGTGTTCAATCCCAAGCCTTTGCGAGGTATCAAGATCACATCCGCCATTACACTTTCCTTTCATCTGAAAAACACCAAATTTATATTCACCGTTAGTTCTTTAGAACTATGTAAGTTCAACCAATTAACCCCCGAATTCATCCTAATTCAAAAGTCAAAAACACCAAGTTTTACTCTAAACGACGTATCATACTCCACCCTCGGCGTATATACTCCAGATCCAAGAATATCACAGAAGAGCTCAGGAGTATCATACGCCTCTCTAATCCAGCTCTTCAATACCAATTTTTACGTATTGACATCCAAAACCATTTTTTATCATTTTTGATCATTTTTGGCCATCTTCTTACCACAAATACATTTCATAACACCAGATGGACATAATAATCAAGTCTCAAACATAATTTGGTGGCCTTATTAAACACAACATCACACAGTTTACTAACGGGTCGTTTTCACCCAACCCTCTAACCTATATAAACAAATGACACCTGTGCTTCTTAGATGTTACAAACATTTGCATATTATCTAATAGCATATTAAAACACTAATAAGCTTCACAAAACTTGTAAATCCTCATTACAATCACCATTTTCAAACCTTAATCACATAAATCACTTTGAGGCATCCTTTTTCACTAAGAATCCTCAAGTTAGGCAAACACACGCCTTGTGAATTACCCAACTTTAATATACCTAGTTTAAGTAGTTCACACCCACTTGTGATACAACTTATTCAATGTTCACACCGCTTGAGAATCATTTCACCAAAGTCAACATTTAAAATAAATTGAAAGTTCACACCACTTGTTTATCTTTCTATGATTTTCAAACCATATATGAATTAACTACAATTCAAACATAGATAAGCAAATATATCTCATGTTGCCTATCATTAACAAACAACAAAAATGCAAACACCAATTCACCAAACATCAATCTCCAATGCATATTCGACATACATTTCAACACATGATCATACAAAATTACGACCATAAGAATTTATCAAACATAACAAGTGTTTGGTGACTTACCTTGACCCAAGTGTTATCCACTATCAAAATATCATTTCTAATTTGTTTAGTTCCACTACCACCTTCGCTATCGTTTCCTATATCATAACTTATATGTTTAATACAGGTGTTGACCATAGCTAGTCAAATTACACCAATTTGACACGTTTTCACCAATTAAACTTAGATTGTATTCACCATCAATCATAAAAATTTCACCTTTTATGATTATAACACCTAACTCACATTCCTTTAAACCCGTTCTTTAGGCAAAATCAACTTGTTGGCATTTCATGAAATGCCTCATATGCATATATTTATCTACTCATGATCATTTTTCATTAACACCTATATCAAACTCCATTTTTGGTTTCAAAATGAACAACATCCATCATTTTCACATATAAGGTAAAAAAACTTTGTGAAATCATCTAATCCCAACTTTTTACTGTTAAATTTAACCATCTAGTTCATATACCCCATGAACCTTACAAAACCTCATTTATCATATTACATCAACATGAAAAAAAAACAATCAAAAAGTTGTTATTAGATGATTATCACTAAATAACAACATTTAACACCCTACAAACTTCCAATTTAGAGTTTCACCTGTTTTACTCACACCCGTATATGTGACCCACGAAATTTACACCAACAACACCCAAAACTTCATACCTTGTGTTTTATGTTCCTAGGAGAATTCAAATACACTCTTGCATTCAAGATCAAACCTTGGATCAAGCACCAATTTGATAATTCTTGTGTTTTAGTGTTTTCTCCTTTCTTGCTCCTCTTTTGAACGACACACACCTATAAGATGAAAATGAATTCGGAATTTTGACCAAAGTCAAATTCGTATCCCCTTTTCATGCCAACTTTGTCATTTGGCACCTTTGGTCCCTCAACCTTTTAAATTAGTTAACTACTTAAGCAACCTAATCAAGTTAGTTACTAGTTAACTCTAACACATCAATTATTATAACACACTCAGTTAAAATTTGTAAATAGCTAAGTTCTAGTTGAACTTAGTATCGATTGAACAGAATTCTTAGATATTGAAATTTATAGTTTTTTCTGATTGTATGTACTGAATTCCAATATATTAATACAAGAAGAGAAGATATTTGATTCAATTCTATTCTTCTAATATTTCTTTCTAATTGTTCAAACATGATATGATGGATTCCGCACATTGTGTTATGTTATACTAGATCATTAGATCCTAACCATGGACCTTCAAGTGGTATCAGAGCATTTTGCTCGGTTGTGATCTTGGTAGAACAACTTTTTGAAGATTTTTGTGATCTTTGGTGATTTTCACAATATTAGAAGACTTCTTGATGATAATTTGATCAATTTCATTATCAAATTATGATTATTCTTTGAAGATTAGTTGCTGAACTTGAAATTGTATCAAAAATCGGAAATTTTGAGTTCAACAGTGATTAGTATCGACAAAAATGGTTGCTGGAGTGTTTTCCATCGATATTATTAGTATCGATATTCTTAATATCGATATTACTGGTTTCGATATAATTTTATCGAACTTAATAATATCAAAAAATTCTTCATCGATATTAATAGTATCGATAATAGTATCGTCGATATTGTTAGTATCGACAGATTGACTTTTGAATTTTTCTAAGTGTTGATAATTTTAACAAACTATCTTCAAATGGCTAATCTTTCTTCATTATCTGCCTTGTTATCTGACAATGAAGCTGGTACGATGACTAAACCACCTAAACTGGTGTCATTGAGTGAGTACTCATCTTGGAGTGCTAGATTTGAATCATTTATGTCCATAGTCAATCCAAGTCTGATGATACCATTAATTGAAGGATATGAGCAACCACAACTCAATGGGGTTTATAAAAATGTTTCACGGTTAACTGAGGATGAAAAGAAGCTTTATGATTTGGAAAAGAAAGCCTATGCTTTGCTCACTATGGCAATTCCTAAAGAGATTTTTCAATCTTTTAAATCACACAAAAGATCTAAGGCATTGTGGGATGCTTTAGCAAAAAGATGTGAAGGAAGTGATCAACTCAAAAGAAGTAAGAGAACACTTCTAAAGAAACATCTTGAAGTTTTCACATGTTTAGATAATGAGACTTTTGAAGAACTGGTGACAAGATACACAATGTTATTGAGTGAGCTTAGTAATTTGGATTATGAGGTTTCGTTGGAAGAGCAAAATGATAAACTTTTAGATGCACTTCCATCCTCATGGGAAACATATGTTATGATCATAAGAGAGAATACTGATTTTGAGATTACAGAACTTAATGTTCTAATTTCTAAACTTCAATCTGTTGATCTTGATATGCAAAAGAGAAAGGCTGGAAATAAATTTTCAACTCAAAATCCAAGATTATATATGAAGCCCATTGTAGCTCCTGCAACTTCTTCAAATTCAGTTGCTTTTCTATCAAGTACCGAAGATGTGACATATCTGCTGTCATTGATGATACAACAGAAGTATGTTTTACTTCTGCATCTAGCAAAGAGAAAACATCAGGCAGTAGATCCAAGCAAATGAATGTGAAGATATCTCAAGAGCATCTAGCATTTTTTATGCAGTTTGTGAATGCATATGATTTGGTGGAAGTAGATGATGCTCAGAGGTTGACAGATGAGGATATGGATCAATTGGATCCAGATGATTTGGAAGAAATGAACATTCAGTGGCAGATGGCTATGTTAACCAGAAGAGCTAGGAGGTTTTTTCAAAGGACTGGGAGAACTAAGATTTCAGGAAATTCGAAGTAAAAAAACTTGGTTTTTGTAAACAAAAGGTGAAATGTTACAATTGTGGAAATTTAGGACATTTTTCCAGAGAGTGTGAAATGCCAATGAGAAACAATTCAAGATTTGAATCTGGAACCAAATCTGAAAAGTTTGATCCTCGAAGAGGAGCTCCAACTACTTCTTCATCCGCACCTTTTGCAAGTGCAAAGCCAACTCCTCCAACTAAAGATAAAGCTTTGCTTATTGAAGAAGAATGTGGTACTGATTGGTCATCGTATGCTGAGGAGGTTCAAGTAAATGATGAATCACATGTTGCTTTCATGGCTCAAACGAGTTCAAAAAAGGTTGAATTATCATCAGGATGGAATCTTAATCTGAAACCAAATTGTTTAAATGATTGATTGATGATATTAAAACATTGACTTTGCAGTTGGCAGATAAACATGACATTATCAATCATATGATTGATGAGTTGAAGGATCGATCAAAGAAATGTAAATCAATTGAGTTTTTGTCTAATGCTCAAGTGATTTTTGATAACATTGTGGCTAATCATGTTAGTAACCCAGGTACCCAAGGGATTGGTTACAAGAGTGTTTCTCCTCCTATTAATCATCTTTATAGGTCACTTCCTGAAGAGCCAAATGTTATTCCATATGTTGCTAAATCTTCTAAGAATTTAGACATGATTGAAAATGATTTAACTAACTTGTCTAGTTCTGTCAGTTTTAAATGTGCAGGAACAGGGATAGAGGATTCAGGGATCAAACAAGAAGTTTGTGATGATGATTAAGATGTTAATAGAGATGTGCCTGGTTTAAATTTTGATGTTAAAAGGAAATCTGATGTATCAAGTGTGTTTGATAATAACAATGTTTCTGAGTTTTTCATAATTGAAGATGTTGACATTAATAATGAAACTACTGAAAAGGAATCTGATATTCCTAGAGACAGATATCTTTTTGCTGAACTAGACAACATTATCTAGTATACTCTTAAAGGAAAAGATGAAATCTTTTGTGATGATTCTCATCCTTTGAGTTTGATTAATCTAGTTTTGATTGATACTGTTTTTAAGAAACATAATTCAAAGATTTTTCAAAAACCAGAACGAGTATGTGAAAAGGAACGGGTAACAAAATGAAAACATAATTTTGTTAAGAAACAAACTAATCAAAACGATCTTAACAAATTATTATGTCAAACAAATATTGTTTTCTTCAACAACAAGAGTAAAATGTCTTCATCACAAACTTCTTCTTCACAAGCATTATCTTCTGTAAACTTGGATGTTCATAGTGATAGATCTGTTGAGTCTAAGATGTCTGGTAGCAATGGATTTGTAGCTTCACTTTCACAAGGGTCTAGTTCAAGGTCTAAGATTCAAAAAGTTAGGCTAACAAAGAATGATAGTTCCTCACATGTTGTTCAATCTCAGAAGAGTAGGAAGAGAATGCCTATTAAGCCAATTAATTTGATTGATTTTATCACAACAACATTCACTACACATAGTTCAGCATCAACACATAATTTGCAACCAGTGAATTATGTTCATTCTTTTCCTCTTGTGGAAAAGAAAGTTGTTAAACAACCTGTCAAAACCGTTTTTCAAAATTCAAAATTAATAAATTGTAGTTGAGTCAAAATTTGTTCCAAAGAAAATTGTTAATTCACCTAAACAAATTGTCTATCATCAAAATGAAACTATTCCTCACAAACCTATTCCTAATAGAGTATGGACTGTTAAGGCAAAAGTTTCTATTGGTGAAATTCAAGATGTTTCTTCCATCCATGTTAAAAGTCATATGACCAAGACATGGATTCCAGTTTTTGATTGATTTATGTTTATGCGTGCAGGACTCATTATCAAGTAGTTCAAGGAATACATGGTACATTGATAGTGGTTGTTCTCGACACATGACTGGAATTTTGGATCTTTTGACAAATATCAAACACAAATGGTGGATTTGTAAAATTTGCTGGAAATACTGGTGGATATATCACAAAAGAGGGAGTGTTATCAAATGACAGAATAAGTTTTGAACATGTCAGTTTTGTGGAACACCTCAAACACAATTTTTTGAGTGTTTCACAAGTATGTGATAAACATTATTCTGTTATTTTTGATAACAAAGCTTGTTACATATTGAAGCCTGGAGTGATGATACCTGATGATTGGATTGTAGTGACCGCTCTAAGACACAATAATACATATCAGCCAGATATGTCTTCTGCTACTTCATCTTCTCAACTTACATGTTTCTTTTCAAAGGCTACTGAAAAAGATTCAATTTCCTGGCATTGACGAATGGGACACGTTCATTTACGTAAAATGAATTTTCTGATTCGAAATGGGTTAGCTGAAGGTGTTCCATCTTAGTCTTTTGCGATGACTGATCGTTGTATTTCTTGTCAAAAGGGAAAACAACGTAGGCAATCACATAAGCCTAAAATTGATAATTCTATTAACACTCCTCTAACTATGCTACATATGGATCTTTTTGGTCAAGTGTCAGTTAAGAGTGTTGGTGGTCGATCTTTTTCTTTAGTAGTCACTGATGATTTTTCAAGATTTTCTTGGGTTTTCTTTTTAGCTGCTAAATCAGAAACTCCAGAGATTTTGAAGAATCTCATTCTCAAGATTGAGAATGAATTTTTTGCACATGTGAAGTTTTTGAGAAGTGATAATGTACCTGAATTTAAAAGCCATAATCTGGAGTTGTTCTGCATTTAGAAGGGTATTTCTCAACAATTTAGTGCTCCTTATACTTCTCAACAAAATGGTGTTGCTGAACAGAAGAATCGTACTTTAATAGAAACTTCAAGAACTATGCTTGTTGATTCTCATCTTCCGATCACTTTTTGGGATGAAGCGGTTAATACAACATGTTATACATTAAACCGTGTTCTCACTGTCAAGAAGCATGGCAAGACTTCATATCAATTACTTAAAGGTCACAAGCCTAATATTGCCCATTTGGAACCTTTTGGAGCTACTTGTACTTATTTGAAGATGATTTCTCCAAAATTTGAGCCTAAGGCTGTGGAAGGAATATTTTTGGGATATTCAGCTAACTCCTTGAACAAACGAGTTTTTAATTTGACCACACGGATGATTGAAGAAGCATATGAAGTCACTGTATGTAGATTCACTGACACCTTGCGTGGAAAAGGTCCAAAATGGTTATTTGATTATGCTTTAGTCTTTGATTGTTTTTATAACTTTTTTCCTTCATCTTCGAATGATCTTGCTGAATCTTTTAGTGAAACTATTAACATTCATGGGTTTGTGTTTCCAAGGTTTATTCTTGAATCTTATAAAGGGAGTTCTCCTGTTTTTACTGATTTTTCTTCTTCCACATTTGTTCCTGAACAACAAGAAAGTTCTGAAGATTTGCATTCTGAAGATGAATTTCATGATTCAATTAATGATCCATCTGTTATTATTGAATCTGAAATTCAGGGGGAGATTTTACCAGAAGGCGACACACATATTACAAATCTTGAAAAACAATTGGCTGTGGAGGAGATTGCAACTCATAGAGTTAATATAAATCATCCAATTGAAAATATCATAGGTGATTTAAATTCTGGTGTCCAGACAAGGAGTCAGTATGTTCAAGATGAAGGATATGAGGTTTTATTATCAAGTATTCAAGAGACAATGAGTTCATGTTTATATTCATGCTTTATAAGTCAAATAGAGCCAAAGAATGTTAAAGAAGCATTGAAGGAGTCTTCTTGGATAACAACCATAAGAAGAACTGAGTCAATTTGAGAAACTTGGTGTTTGGAGGCTAGTAGATTGTCCTGAATATGTCATTCCCATTGGTACCAGATGGGTGTACAAATGTAAAAAGGATGATAAGGGAATTGTTGTAAGGAACAAAGCTAGACTTGTTGTTCAAGGTTTTAATCAACATGAAGGCATTGAATATGATGAAGTATATGCTCCTGTTGCACGAATTGAATCTATTCGTTTGTTCCTTGCATTTGCTACTTTTAAAAAGTTCAAAGTCTTTCAATTAGATGTCAAGAGTGCCTTCTTATATGGCAAAGTAAAAGAAGAAGTCTATGTTGTTGTTCAACCACCTGGGTTTGAAGATCCAAATAATCCTACTAAGTGTTATCGTTTGGATAAGGCTTTGTATGGATTACATCAAGCACCTAGGGCATGGTATGAGACATTGTCAACACATCTGTTGGACAATGGTTTTTCAAGGGGTAAGATTGATAGTACTCTGTTTATTTTGAAGAAGGATGATGACATTTTGATTGTTCAGATATATGTGGATGATATTATCTTTGGAGCTACAAATGAACAATTATGCCAGGATTTTGAAACGGTTATGAAGCAGGAGTTTGAAATGAGTGCAATGGGAGAATTAGCTTTCTTTCTAGGAATTCAAGTAGATCAGAAGAAGGATGGATTATTCATACATCAGTGTAAATATGTACATGACATCTTGAACAAGTTCAAGATGAATGATTGTACATCAATTTCTATTCGTATCTGTACTCATCATAATTTAGGGAATGATGAGAATGGTATTGATGTTGATCAACATCTATATCGTTCAATGATTGGTTCCTTAATGTACTTAACTGCATCCCGACCTGACATCATGTTTGCAGTTTGTTTGTGTTCTAGATTTCAGGTAAAACCTAAAGATTCACATATTAAGGCTGTGAAACGAATTTTTTGCTATTTGAAGGGAAAACCAAGTCTTGGACTATGGTACCCTTATGATGATAGCATGGATTTTATAGTTTTTTCAGACTCTGACTATGGTGGCTGTAATCTTGACAGAAAATCAACAACAAGAGGTTGTCAATTCTTTGGTAATAAACTGGTAACTTGGAAATGTAAGAAGCAACTTACTGTAGCCATCTCTACATGTGAGGCTGAGTATGCTGCTGCTTCAAGTTGTTGTTCACAAGTTTTGTGGATTCAACAACAAATGCGAGATTATGGTTTAAAATATAAAAGAACTCCTATTTTTGTTGATAACACAGCTGCCATAGCTATTACTGAAAATCCTGTTTCATACAAAAGAACAAAACACATTGATATTCGTCATCATTTTATTCGAGATTGTGCAGAGAAAAGTTAATCTAGCTTCTGAAAATTAATACTGTTGACAACATTGCAGGCATTTTTACAAAAGCTTTTGATTCAACTCGTTTCACTTCTCTTGTAGAAGGTCTCGGGATGAGCAATTTTGAATGACTGATTTTGAAAAATAACACTTGAAAGTTTTTTTTTATTTTTAGGATTTTTTTATTATTTTTGAAAACTTTCACATTTTGTTATTTGTTAAAATTTTAAAATCTTGAAAATTGTATCCAAGTTTTATGAAAAATGATAGAATTTTGACTTATTTGATTTAATGTTTTTAAATGATTAACATTTTCATGTGTTAACATTTTTGCATATGAATTTAATTATATTTAGTTGATGTATTAAATCATAGAAGTAATATTTAATTGGATTGAATGATTGAATTTGAATTTAAGAAAAACTTAAATACTTTACTTTCAATGATACTAGGTAACATTTTCAAAATTTTCAATTAATTAATGAGTTCTCTATCTTAAAATTGATTTGCACTAACTGAGTTTCAACAAAAATGGATTGATAGTAGATTCATGTATATACGTTTTATGCCATCAATGATCTTTTAATACACATACTGAATTTCCTCTGTTATATGTCAATATATATCTTGAAATTCACAGCATTCATTTGTTAATATATATAGTGACTCTTTGTTGTGTGTTTCACACAGATCTGTTCTCACTAGCGCATACCATTAAATTATCAAGTTTGAACAAGATAAAAAAAAACCCATTCCATTAATTTATTGCATATGTGAAAAGATTAATGGCAGTATATATTTCATCCTCAATAAATTCTGAGGTTCATTAGGTTAATATCTAATTAAGTATGAGACTCATTTAAATTTAATAATAATACTTGGTATCAAATTTAAGTTGTAGTATTTTGAGTTTATCTGAATAATCAAATTTAATTGTTCATAATTTGATTATATTACTTATATGTTTGGGTACATAAATTGATATGATTTTATTTATATGTATATTATGTTAACAAATTTTCATGTTAAGAATTGAGAAATTTTAAAGATAATAAGTTGAATATGATTTCATTTGGATCTTTTCAAAGATTTTATAAAAAGTCCAAAAATATTTTCTTTTATACATTTTATAAATTTAAAATTTCAAAAAATATTTTACATTTCACCTTTTAAGTGTGTTTTTTCTTAATTATTCACAAAAGGTGTTTTTGATATTTGATTTGAAATTTTTCAAGAAAATCCAAACTTAAGTTATTTAATATCGATGTTCAAATTATACTATATATAATATCGATATTACTAATATCGACACTTTCTTTATCGATATTACCCTGAGAGAAACCAGATAGTTTGTCAATCGAATTTTTTCTTTGTTCAACTTCTTGATTGTTGTGGACTAATTTGAGTTTCTTCATCAAGTTGTGATCATAATGGCTGGTAATCAATCATGTTTTAACCATGAAATCATTTAGGTTTGAATTGTCAAATGGTTGAAATTTTCTTTCATTAAAATTGAACTAATTTGTGGTTAATTCATTGGGCTTTTTGCTTAGAATGCTTAATCGAAGTTGTCTGAGTTTGTTTTACATGTTTTGATCATAAAATTTGACGTTTGACATTTCTGGAATTTTGAATTTTTGAAGTTGTTCTTACATCGATACTATTAGTATCGATGAACACTGCAACATCGATACTAATAGTATCGATGAAAGCATTCAAAAAGTTTCTAAGTATAAAATCTTAACACTGAACTCTGAGATGATTTGATCGATATTATTAATATCGATATTCTTTATATTGATTTTATTAATATCGATACAAAGCCTTATATTTGTTCTAAGTGTTTTTATACTATCAGTGTATCGATACTAGTATAGTAGTATCGATACTGATAGTATCGCTGATTTTGATACTTAGATACTTTTTGAAAAAAATTTTTAAAAGTATTTTAAAATTTTATTTTGATTCTAATTTTTATTTGTTATTGATACAGGACGATTATATAACGACAAGCATAACGTGATTACCTTGGTGGATGAAGAATTGAAGGAAGCTTCTTTATTTCGTCATATGGTTTCTTTTAAGAAGCGTTCCAGAATTTCTCATGCTATATCAGCTAATCCTGTCATCACCATCCATCATATAACCTCATTCTGGGAAAATGCTGATTGTGCTGCTGAACCTCCTGTTCTAAAATCTAAGATTGGTGATATGTTGATCCAGTTTTCAGTAGAAGATCTTAGAACTGCGCTACGATTTCAGGATTCAGAGGATGATCCTTTGACTGTTTCTAATGATATGATCTGTTGAGTTTTTAACAGAATGGGTTATAATGGAGATGTTACTGCTTCTCAACTGATAAAGAAACATTTGTATGGACAATGGAGATACTTATTTCATGTTGTAATCATGTGTTTGTCTTCTGAGAAAGAGAGTTTCCTTCGGTATCCAAGATTTCTTACAATGATTTTTGATCATTTATACCCACAGTTGACCAAGTCTGGTCCAATAATCAAGATTACTATGATGAACAAGAGAATTTTTGCTGATTGTAGGCCAAAGCGGGGGGCTAATGTTGCATATACTCTATTATTTGGTCATATTATTGATGAACAGTTTCAAGAACCAGCTGATAATGCTTGGTTTCATGCTGATTCTCCTGTTGCTGATCAACAGACTCATTTAGATGAACACATTTAGGAAACTGAGCCAGTCCTTCATGCTGCTACTGAAGCACAATCTATTGCTTCACAGTTTAGGGATGTGGTTGTTTCTTCTTCTTCTCGACCTGAACAAGTTCAAAAAAAATTCAGGATTCTGATATTCCTATGACTGATGAAGGAGATGTGGTTGATACTTCAACATCAGATTTTGATTCTGATGATGGTGGTGATGATGATCCTGGTAATAGTGGTAATGTTCTCATTAGTGGAAGTTTGAGTAAACGACCATATTCAGAAATAATTAGTGATGCTCATCAGCAAGAGGTTGCTGCACAAAAGAAAAGGAGATCAAATGATAGTGTTTCTGATTATGTTCCTTCTGATAGAGATTTTCATTTTGATTCTTCTGTTCATACTTCTCCTTCATCTTCTTCTGCTCCTTTGTCTACTCCTCCAGTCGTTGTTACACAATCCTCTACACCACCTGTTACTCCACTAGTTATGCATACTGCATCAGTATTTGATTCTTCTAATATAAATGCTATCTTAACTGATAGTTTTGCTACCCAATCTTCTCAAATCTTAGCATTGCAATCTCAAGTACAAGAGTTGAAATATGAGAACATTCAATTAAAGAACAGGGTAAACACATTGGAGGTGACTGTTGCTGACTTGTCAAAGAAGGCTGCTTTGATTATTCCTTTGCAAGATAGATTGGATACTTTACAAGCTGAGGTGGTAGACGGTAAAGATTATCAACATGGAGTTAACAAGATGGATTTAGCTATATTTGCTACTATGAATGCTAAGATTCAGTCTATGAACAAAATGATTAAATCTCTTCATGACAATGCTTTTCATGTTTTGAAAGATCATTATCATCAAATTCAAGGAATTAAAGCTCAAATTCAAATGATGAACCCTACAGCACAGGGGAAGCTTCTTGTAGAGCTGAAGCGATTACACCATTTGTTGGATATAGAGACGATGATGATGAAGATGAAGATGATCAAGGTAATTATCTAGGTGGTCCTTCAGCTGGAAATGATCCTGTTACTGGGAACAAGGAGGGAGCAATATCTCAGGGAGAGTCAGCCGGAACATCTTATGCATCTGGACCTGATGATAAAGGAAAAGGAAAGATTCAAGAAGATGATTTTGTGAAAAGAAAGATTCAAGAAGATGATTCTGTGAATAGTTTGTTTGCTGATGATGATGAAGATATGATTGATGCTTTGGTTGATATAGATGATGATGATCTTGGATATGATGATCAAGCAGATGGTGACTATGTTCTTGATGTGGATCCTCGGTTAAATGAAAAGGAGTATCATTTTGAGCCATGTTTTGATGATATGGATAATAATATTGATCAAGATCTTGAAGAGGGTGAATGGTTTCCCATTAAAGAGGTTAGAGATCTCTTTATGGATTTGGATTGAGAAGAAAAATTTATTAAAGAAAGTGTTGAAAATATGATTATTGAACGTGTTGTTACATCAACCAAGGATGAAGTTCAATTGAAGCAAGCTACGAAAGAAACTTTAAATGAAGATTTAGTCAAATTTTTGACTACTGTTGAGGTAATACAAATGGCAAAAGATGATTTAGCAAATGCTCCATTAAGTCCAATTCAGAAAAGGAAATATATGAACAAGATAGAGTGTGTTGAAAAGATCTTGGCTTGGAAATTTGATGCACAAAGCAATTTGTTCATTATCAAGAGAATTGATGGAGTTCAATATTTGAAGAAAACAATTAAAAGCTTCAATCAATTTCCTTTGTGTGAATTAAGAGTTTTGGTTGATATCAGATTAATTAATCATGGAGATGATTATATGGCTAATATGATTGAGAGAATATTAAGAAAAGAGGTTCGTACGATGAATTTAAAACCACAGAAACTAAAGAAGATACAAATTGTTGGTAATCTTGACTGGATTAGAAGAAAATGGAAGGTGAGATATGAATTCATACCAGTTAAATCCTTAAAGAGAATTGCTCTTTTAAAGTTTAATTTGGGTATTATGAAGAATCTTTATAGATGGTATTTGGATGGATATACCTCTGAAGCTGTGTTTCAAGATATAAATAAAGTGGAATTTTGCAGAATATTTGATCCAATCCACTTAATTAATCTTTCAGAGGAAGATAAGAATATATTGAAAGTAAAACAGATTCAATTCCATAAGGATCATCATGATGAAGCAATGCAATTTAAAAAAGTGTTATATGTGTGTATCAAGCATAAAATTTGTGCTGGTAGCCGTTTACCTTTGCAGTGGAAAGAATGAAGATTAACACTGAGCTGTTGCTAAGGGGGAGTCTGTTAGTACCTTGATAGAAACAAGCTTCAGTTGTTAAATTGAAGACTGAAGATTGCTGATGTTTCAAAAATGAAGATTGTTATGTTTATTGTTTTTGTCTTTGTTTTCAATATAATGTTTATATTTTATGTTTGTTTGGTTGTTTTTGTTTTGTTTTTGAATAGTTGTAAAATTTGTTAAGTATAGATTTTGTCGATACTATTAGTATCGATAGTAGTTGTATCGACACTAATAGTATCGAAGGCATTTTTACCGATATTATTAGTATTGAACATAATGTTGTTGATACAATCAATGTCGATGGATTTGTCTATAAATAGCTATATTCTAGTTGAACTTAGTATCAATTGAACCGAATTCTTAGATATTGAAATTTGTAATTTTCCCTGATTGTATGTACTGAATTCTAAGATATTAATACAAGAAGAGAAGATCTTTGATTAAATTCTATTCTTCTAATATTTCTTTCTAATTGTTCAAACATGATATGATGGATTCCGCACATTGTGTTATGTTATACCAGATCATTAGATCCTAACCACGAACCTTCAAAAATATAACCATAATTATACACCAATTATATTATATTTTAATATTCTCCCAAAATAGGTCGTTACAAATTCTCCCCACCTTACAAAGGTTTCGTCCCCGAAACCTCGTTACACATAAAAAAGAAAAGGATATAATTTCCGCATTTTGTACTCGGGACTCCCACGTAGCATCAGAATCCCATCAGTTCTTCCATTTCATGATCACCTGGTTAATCGTCTTATTCCATAGTTGCTTGACTTTCCTATCCAATATAGCCACTGGTTGTTCAACATAGTTAAGTGTATCATCACCGAATTCTCCAATGGCACGTAAGCCAATTCGTTCGCCAAGCAATTTTGCAAATTAGACGCGTGGAATGTATTGTGAATCCCAGTTAACTCCACTGGTATCTCTAAGCGATAGACAACCTCACCAATTCGAGCTATGATCTTAAATGGTCCAATAAATCATGGACTAAGCTTCCCTCGCTTTCAGAAACGAATCACACACTTCCACGGAGATAATTTTAGTAACACAAAGTCTTCCACTTGGAATTCATTCGGCCGCCTCCATTTATATGCGCACGATTTGTCATGGTCTTGCGCTGCCTTTAAATGAGCTCGAATTCGATCAATTTGTTTATTTGTCACCTTACTACCTTTTTGCTGGCGAGTTCTCTTGGTCCCAGTTCTCCCCAACATACGTAAGTGCTACACTTTCTCTCATACAATACCTCAAAAGGAGGCATTCCAAGAACGAAATGATAGTTGTTATTATAAGAAAACGACGAAAAGATGATGATCATCCCAACTACCTCCAAAATCGATGATGCATGCGCGTAACATATGTTCAAGTGTTTCAATGGTTCTTTCACTCTGACCATCCATTTGAGGGTGATACACCATGCTCAATAATAGTTTTGTACCCAATTTCTCCTGAAAGTTCATCCTGAAATGAGAAGCGAACCAAGTATCCCGATCGAACACAATAGTCACCGCCACCCCATGTCAAGACACCACCTCTTTCACATAAATTTCGGCCATCATCTCAAAAAATACGTCTGCTTGATTGGTATAATATGAGCACTCTTTGTCAACCGATCTACGACGACCCATATCGTTTCATAACCTTTCCTAGTCTTAGGAAGCTTCATGATTAGGTCCATTGTGATATGTTCCCACTTCCACATCGGAATCTCCAAAGGCTATACTTTTCCATATGGTTTTTGGTGGTCCATTTTAAATTGGGTCACACATCAAACATTTTTCACTATATATGTCAATAACCCCTTTCATCTTCGGCCACCAATAATTAACCCGAAAGTCACGATACAACTTCATGCCTCCCAGGTGAATCAAATACTTTAATTTATGAGCTTCCTCCAAGAGAGCTATCTTTAAAGGACAAGTGGGAGGTATCAACGCCCAACCCCGCCTTGTCTTACACCACTGCTATCCTCATCCAAGTAGTGAGCTAACCTATTGATTCTATCACGTTTCCAATTCTCCTCTTGTAAGGCCTTAGTTTGAGTTGCTTTAATTTGATTAACCAAATCTAAAGTCACCATATATTTCATTGCTTTCACCCGATTAGGTAGATGTTGTTCCTTTCTACTCAAAGCATATGCCACTACAATTGTTTTCCTTGGTTGATAGAGGATTTTGCAATCCTAGTCTTTGAGTAACTGCATCTAACGTCATCATCTCATGTTTAATTCCTTCTGTGTGAAGAAAATTTTCAAACTCTTGTGGTCGGCGTAAATAGTGCATTTCACCCCATATGGACAAAGTCGACATATCTTCAAAGCAAATACCACTGCCGCAAGATCCAAATCATGAATTGGATAGTTATCCTTGTAGATTGCTCTGGATCGATCACTGAATTATATTAACGATTCAATCTATGCAGAATCTAGATTAAATCTATATGAATCAAAGATATACAAACATTATGATAAACATCATGTCCATTAATAACAAAGTTTGATTACAAGAACACACAGTTCTCTACAATCTCACAGATCTAATACAGGTTCTGTCCCTCTCTGATTCTGTCACACCCTCCAAAAAACAGAAAAACCTGCAATATATACACATATCAGCCCGAACCTAGCCGAACCATTCAGGTTCGCCAGACAAACCGAAGGCTTCGCTGGACGAACCTTTACATGACATAACAT